>CM042012.1:62821704-62929204 GCA_023525715.1 Cichorium intybus
GGTGTTAATGGAAACCACTATGCTACATAGGTCTAACTCAAAGTCACATTAGTCCAATGTCGATGAAATCAGGTAAAAAATATACCAATTCCTATTTTAACGGGTCATTTCAAAGTTTAAGGATCTAGAATACCAAAAAAGAGAGTAGAGATCAAATGAAATCAAAATCAATAGTTCGATGGAGAATCGTGAAATTAACCCTATAGATAAACATCACAAGTGATCTTACATTGTCAAATTATGATTCCTACCTTAATGCCTTTGAACATATAGAGGTCGACTTGTAGTTTCACATCACTTCATTTGTTCAAATGAATTCATGGTTAGTGCCACAAAAAGGCATATAGACGATTTAATCCATGAAGATGAGGTTGAGCGACAATGTGAAATAAAGATGCTCCAAAAATGTTTAATTCCCATATATGAAGACTTTTATCCGATCGTATTTTAACCATAAGTGATTTAGTATACATAGATTTGAATTCAATTATGTGTTCGTTTTGTCATAACCACGTTGAAAACCACTAACGATATTTTGGGCATATCAGGGGTTAAACACTAGCGATATTTTAATCGTTGATGGCACCTTACAATTCCTATTACTGTGTATATAAATTTATTTTGATTTGGAAGCTACGAATGCGTTCATTTACAATGCTCTATGAAGAAAACCATTTTTGATAAAATAGTATTGTATTCTTATTTTGGAGTGTTGTATCCAAATTCGAAACTAAAAACCAACTGAATTGCTTGGATACAAAACCCAATACTAGCTATAAATTCTTTGTAATTGTTGGTCTCTCCTTTTCCCTAGCATCATGCTATTTACTAAGAGAGGTTTTATCGTATTAAATATTCTTACCCATATTCCTATTCACTAGGTTAAAACTCTACTGCTGACCACAACCCGCCGCCGCCGACCTCTACCTCCGACGACCTTCTAGTCGTCAGAGGTGCCTTCGATATTTTTTCCTTCCTCTTTCTTCTGATAAATAATATTAAAGCCGCTGATACCAAACCAGAGCTCCGTCATCAGCTTCTTCTACTGCCTCTTCTGATACGACCCCTCTCCTTGGATGGCCTCTTCTCCTTCGGACATTCTTCGCCGTGAAACCTCCAATTTCTAGTTCTTTCTCTCTCTCTCTCTCTCTCTAAACATTGCAGTCGTCGATCTCGCCGAAATTGGCTCTGTCTGCCGCAGCACGAGTCCTCTCTCTTTGCTCGCTGCATTTTCCGGACTTCTCTGTCGTCGGCTCCATGATCGCTATCACTACTCTCTCTCATTCTCCAATGAGACCACCGCTTGCTGCCATTCCTCCTCTCTTATTCCCCGACAGACAATCATTATTAGTCGCCATCGTCAGAGCTCTGCCACCGCCACAATCGCTGTTTTTGAATTATGTTATTTTTTATGTTTTGTTTATTTTTTCAGTTTAATCATCTACTCCCGATCAAACTGCGGGGGATGTTAGTGATTTGGGTTAGACTAATACACATTAGGGTTTAGATAGCCCATTAAGATTTAGGTTATGTCAGGAGCCCATTTTGTATCGCTATTTATATGAAGTTAAACACTTATTATTATTATCCAACATTTTATATTATAGCAATTTATATAAAAACAAACAGTGGAATATTATCTTCTATTATAATAAAACAAACCTTGAATACCACATGTCATTTTTCTACACTCCAATTTTGCCACATGGCATCCTTTTGTTAACCCTGTAGTCTTTTTTCCCACCTACTTCTTCACTCAAAAATTCATTCCTTAAAATCAGGAAACAAATTTGAAAATGATCGTATTGCATCCCAAGAATTAGGAAAGTAATCAATTTGCTTTGATATAATTTAGGCTATAAATTAGGAACGTAAGACTGTTTTTATGGCTTGTGATATAATGTCGTAACCTTGCCCTCGTCTCTCTTCTTGCATCAATCAAACACCAGCCTCCATCCATCTTCTGCATCTGCATCTCCAACGTCATTCAGTGCCGGCGCCACCCGTCGCACAACTTCCCTCCTCCAGCCGTCACATGCTCTTCCGCCCCTCCTCCAGCGCCGCTCGCCGCCAGTTCCAGTGGGATGTCTTCCTCCCCTCTTCCGGTGACAGCAACAACCACATATATGTTTTCTATGAAATCGAATTCAGGCATTTTTGAAATACTAAGCATGTAAGAATTTTAGTTTCCATATATCTTTTTTCTGATGGGGGTTTTTGTGGTTCTTTATTAGGCGAATGCAGGTAGTTCTGAAAACATGAAGGATGATTTGAGTGGTCTTGACAAAGCTATAGGTTGTGTACTTGGGCAACGTACTATTGAACGCAACCAATTGTTGGTTAGCATTGCTAAAAGTAAACTTTGCAAGACACGTGATAAAAAAAATGAAAAAGTCACCAAACCTGAAGAACTCGTGACGTTGAATGATCTTCTGTTACAGGTGCGAGAATGTAGACATTCTATTAATTTATTCAAATAAAGTTTAATATATATTTTTAATAAAATAATATCTATTTTTATAACAGGCAATGGTCCGGGGCATTTTTGTACCAGCTTTTCTTCTAAATCGTATACTCAATTCCGTGTGCATTAGGAGTTGGATATCTCATATCTTTTGATGTAGATAATACTGTCTCTATCTAACCTTTCTGTTACCTTATGCAAAATAACATTTTATTTTAGATTTCATCATTTTGGAAAATCAAGATACGTTGTCTAAAATGAATGAATAAACATGTTGCAAAAGTAAAAATAGGTTTACAGTAGGTTTTTATTTTATAATTTAAGGAATTAAAGGCATTTTAGTATTTTTAGTATGTCATCATTAAATATTACAAAATTTCATTTTAATTATTTGCATGCAAATCTTCTATAATAAAATAAACCTAAACTGCCACTTGGCACATTTCTAGAGAATCAATTTGCCACATGTCATCCTAAAATGCATTCTTAATATGTTTTCCCGCCTAAAGACTTTTCATCCGTAATTCATTTTACCGATAATTAAGATTGAGTTACCAAATTATATCATTTCTATTAGTTGCGTAGATTTTGTGATTCAATCGATCCCACAAAATCAAGGATTAAATCATGCTCCCCCATCCCTCAATTTTAAATCCCAATCAAACCTTATAATCGTATCAGATGACATTTTCCCACAAAATCAGAATTGATTTATCTTCAATTTCTATAAATCACGATTGAAATCTCACCTCCGCCTTATGATACCGGTTATTCACTACTCACAAACCCTAATAAGTTGTTCTGCTCCTCCTGCATAATCGTCACATCATCTCTCACCCTCCATTCATCAATGCTTCACAGTACCAATATGACTTTTGCTTCTTCAATGTCGAATCTGGTGCAAAATTGAACTCAATCTATTGAATTACACACTCTGATGTTCTGTCATGTGCTCGTGTAGTATCTTCTATTGATTCATCTGTAACAATGAAGCCTTAAACCAATCAGAAAGTGAGAAAGCGAAAGGAAGGGCTTCAAATGAGTACCTTAGACAAGATGTTGATTCATCTCTCGCCATCTCTCTGTGCATACACATACATGTTGATTAATAGTGGATTCATGTATGTTTTATTGCAAGTTGGTTTTCAAATCATTTATGATGGTTTCAAATTTGACTAACAAGAGCATTAGTAATCAAATCCAACATCCCGGAAGCTTTGCAAAGGAATTATACACAACCATTAACATGGAAACTTTGTATTCAATGTTGTCAGCAAAGCGAGTGTCTCATACACATAGAAACAGTGGTACATCAAGATACATACACACACTCACAAAAGCGGAGAAATGAAGTCGATCGCATGTGGAAGAAAAATAATTTTATTGACAAGGTATTTTATTAGAAATTAAAAATACTTATACTAAAAAGATTGTTGTAGATCAAAATTAATGTAGTGAGGCTGTTGGGAATAGGTTTGGAGTTTCACTGAATAGTCGGATACCAAGAGGTGGGGTAAGGTAGGGTGGAGGTCAGGCCTTAGTCTTTAAAATGTATTAGATAATTAAATGCCTAACCCATTAATCCCATTAAGTTAAAAATAAACATCCCCTAATTGCATTAAGTCAAACAAAAAGTAGTTGTATATATCTTACAAGATTAATTCATGTCCCTATTATGTCAACTAGATAAAGATAATAGCACCTAGGATTTCAAGTGCTAGATATAAAGAAGAATATGCATTTAGATATTACTAAAACATTATGAAAATGAAAAAACATCTTATGAATTTTAACTAATTTTCATTTTTATTTTATTTTTCTCCAAAGTAAACATCATAATGGTGGCATAAAATTTTGGGTTCACAATACTGGTCAATTGTAATTGTGTTGTTTGCCTCAGAAACTGTGGTTAGAACTTAGAACAACCAAGTTCTGAAGAATTGGGCCCTCGTGTTTGTATTTAAACCTACAACTCTCCTACAAATTTGTTTAATGAAGGACTATGTCATTTGTGCAGATAATTAAGATCAGAATCGAAGGACGAAACAGTCATTTACATTGATATTTACACAATCAAATATGACATGAATGTCAATTCTAGAAAATATCGTATGCTCATTAGCCAATGGCTTCACATTTAAGTGTTACAATGTATATTTAGATTATCTTAAAGAGTTAAAGTTCAATAACTTATTTGATAGAATTAAATCTTCAGCGACTTAATAAATAAATTTTGTTTTATTGATTGGCACGATGAATCATTATATATAAAGATTATTTGCAACTTTATAACTAAACAAATTATTATTATATAATTTATTTTAATTTTCTCAACCGTGTAGTACACGGGTTTATAACCTAGTAAATTATATATAGTTACGATATGTATAATAACTGTCACTTGATGGTTCATGTGGTAAGTTACAGTAGTAAACTCACTGTTAGAGGAAATCCAAAATCACAGGAGTTACAATCAGGGTTGGTCATGGAACGGGTTTGTGATATGTTTTGGTTTCTTAGCAATTTGTCATACGCGAGCCTTTTTTCTATATTCTCTCAAATTGAGAAAGCCACAATGGACAGCCGGACAATCTATTTAAAATATGTTTATAAATTATAAATTGATTGTTTTCTACCAACAAAACATTATAAGGTTGAAACTTATAATATTTAAATAAAACAATTCTATTATAAACTATTTAATTTTCAAGTACTACAGTTAAACCACTTACATTGCCGGCGGCATAAACTAGTTTTTAATTTGAATATTGCTTTTAGAAGATGTTTATACTTATATTAATATATATTTTATCGGATGTTTCGCACCAATTAATCGGGAGGAGACCACCTTTGTCTGTTAAAGACCTAAGCGACCGGACCGAGAAACATCCGATGAATCTCCTTTCCAACACCACGAGTCGTCATTTGAATTCAGCTGCATATTACCAATAATATCCACAAGATGATTCAGTCCCTCTCTTGATTGGCCTTTTCCAGTTACCCACCAACTTAAAGTCGGAAACCGCGAATAAAGCAATATTTTATAGACTCAATGACATGAAGTTTGGGAAAAACATTTAAAAGAGTAAACCCTCAAACCAAACTCTTTCCAACAAAAAAAAAATTTATTGAGATTGATGTTCCAAGATTCAAGATCACGAGTAACTTCGGCAGTATAAAGCCACGTATCGGGGAGAGTTTTCTTAGCAATCGGATTACAATCTCCTTTTTTAATATTATGAATCTCTTTGATACAATCAATCCAAAGGCTATTAGGATCAATCTTTAATCTCCATAACCATTTGGCCATCAACGCAACATTCATCGAGCTAAGGCAGTTAATACCCAAGCTGCCTAAAGACTTAGGACGAATCAACACATCCCACGCAATCCAGTGTATTTTTCTTCCATAGAATTGCCATCCCATAAAATCCTTCTCCGAATAGCTTCCAGTTCATCTAGAACTTTTTTAGGAGCTCTAAAAATAGAAAAATAGTACAACGGGAGACTACTAATAATGGACTTCACAAGTGTGAGTCTACCAGCAAAAGAAAGCATATTCGCCTTCCAATTAGAGAGCCTATTATTGAATTTCTCGATTACAGGCTTCCAATGCCTAGCAAGTTTCATGTTGGCTCCAATACGGAGACCGAGATACGTACAAGGAAAGGAAGCTGGCTCACACGAAAGAATGCTAGCAAAGCGAGTCAACACCAACATCAAACACCTTACTATTGTGAAGATTAACCTTGAGACCGGAAGCCAAATGAAAACATCTAAGAATGCGGTTAAGATTTATAAGATTAGATTCCGACCACTCCCCTATAAATGTAACATCGTCGGCATACATAAGATGAGAAATTGTAGGACCACCATTCGGGAGAGAGATACCATTGAAGATATGTTTCTCACAAGCTTCTTTAATAGAAACACAAAGACCCTTCATATCTATAACAAAAAGGAAAGAAGATATAGGATCCCCTTGGCAAACTCCCTTCATAATGTTGAATTCCTTGGTTGGAGAGCCATTAACAAGAACCGATGCGCTAGCCGATGAGAGACAACATTTTATCCACAACCTCTATTTGATTCCAAAATTCATTTGACTCATCACTGAATCTAGGGAACTCCAATAGAGAATCAAATGCTTTATTAGAATCAACCTTAAAAATGAGCATATTTCATTTGGATTTTTTAGCCCACGAGATTAACTCATTCAATATAAAATATAAACGGACCATCTAAAATACCCCTTCCTTCAATGTAAACCGATTGTTCTGGGCCAACAACCTTACCCACGACTCTTTTAAGCCTGGAAGAAAGAACTTTAAACAATATCTTATACATGGAACCTGTTGGAATCTTAGGAATCCTAAGTCACAGGGACCATTCAAAGAATAAGTGGGAAACATTGTGAGTGGGTTTCATAATGAAAACAGCTGTGAGTGGATTTGATAATTGACTAGGAACGTGTATGTTTCTTTATTGTGTATAAATAGTCTAGCAATTCATAGAAATAGAGTAAGGCACAGAGATATGTATAATAAGTGAATTGGGTTTTTGAGTGAGATTTCCCAATTGTTAATCAAAGAGAGTTTGGTTAATTGTGTTTATACATTGTGGGTCTTGAATTGGTATCAGAGCTACAGATCAGAAGGCTGTGAAATCGAGTCCTTACCTAATTCATCATGTCGGATGGAGAAGGTGGTTCGATCGGAGGGCAGCAGCGAGTGTTGTTCACCCATACGGGTGGCGATGGCGGATCGAAACCCGAAGGGGGTTGGAGCGATGCGTGTTCGTCAACGGTGAGGGAGGAAGACGGCGGAAATACAGAGCAGGCGAAGGCCATGCTTGTCCGGTCGAGTAGCGGCGGCGGCAGTTCGATTCAAGGAGAAGGGGGCGGATGGAATACCTCCCGATCGAGTGGCGCCGGCGGAGGATTGGTTGATGGCGGCGGATGGTATACCGCGCACAAGAAAGAAGAAGCCGAAGAGGATGTATAACAAAACCGAAGAGGGTGGAGAAGAGCATCATCGGTTGGCGGTGGTGGTTCGGTCGGAACGCCGGCTACTCGAGAGGAGATGGCGGCGGTGGTTCGGTCGGGAATGGCGGATCAAGAGGAGAAGGTTGGAGGAAGGAATTTTGATCAGGGAGAAAGAAACAGAAGCAAGGGTACGAATTGGAGAAGAAACAAGAAGCCGGATGGTTTTAATCAAGGTGGATCCGGGTCGGGCGGATCCGGGTCGGTAGTGGGCCTTGGTCCAATTCCTCTATATTTAACCCCAATTCAACTAGAAACTAGCCCAGAAATAAGCCTAATTAAAATTCAAGCCCAAATCGAAACCGAAAAAAAGGATCTGTCAAAAATCACGAAGATGTCTCTAGAAGGACTTAGAGATTCGGGGGTGATTGTTGGAATCCTAAGTCACAGGGACCATTCAAAGAATAAGTGGGAAACATTGTGAGTGGGTTTCATAATAGAAACAGCTGTGAGTGGATTTGATAATTGACTAGGAACGTGTATGTTTCTTTATTGTGTATAAATAGTCTAGCAATTCATAGAAATAGAGTAAGACACAGAGATATGTATAATCAGTGAATTGGGTTTTTGAGTGAGATTTCCCAATTGTTAATCAAAGAGAGTTTGGTTAATTGTGTTTATACATTGTGGGTCTTGAGAACCAATTAAGTTTATCGGCGATAAAATCCGATAAAATTTATTTTTTATCGGATTATATCTTCTATTGGTGCAAAGTGGTTCCTTTGAAGAATAATTGTTTTGTTTGGAGATGTTTAAGAAACAGGATTCCTACGGCTCACAATCTCTTTACGAGTGGCATTAAGGTCAACGAGATTAACTATCATTTCTGTAATAAGGAAGTGGAAGATATTGACAACTTATTCTTTAAATGTGAGTTTTCAAAGTCGACTTGGGATTGGATGTGTGGCTGGTCCATGATCTTCACCACCTCTCCTGTTGATATTGGTGATTTGAATCAAATGATGGATGCTAAAGGTCTTTCTAAGAAGTATTGCAACTTGATGTTTGCTTTAATTTATACGACTTTATAGATGATATGGAGGTCAAGGAATTTTCAGGTGTTTAAGGCTATTACACATGTGATGGAGAGAACCAAGGAAGATATTCACTCATCTTTGTTTTACCGGCTCAAATATAGATCTAGTATTTGTAATCCTAATTGGAATTCATGGTGTATATCTCCGTTTCATTGTCTTATGTAACTTGTACTTTGTTTCTAATGTCTTGCTAATTTTCTTAATGATACCACCGATGTTCTAAAAAAAATATTAATGTATATTAAAATATATACCGACGTGATACAAATAAAAAAACTATAATATAATATTAGTTATGAACATAAAGTTTTCGTGTGAGTCTTTTAAAAAGACGGAGTGCAATACTTAGATGGAGACTTCTTAAAAGTCGTAATGGATATAGTCAACAAAGAAATAGTCCATTCTTAATTGTTCATATGGACAGCCGGACAAGATATGTATTATAAATTATAAATTGATTGTTTCTTACTAACAAAACATTATAAGGTTGAAATTTATAGTATTTAAAATAAAACAATTCTATTATAAAATATTTAATTTTCAAGCACTACAGTTAAACCACAGTGGCTGCTAGTTAGATGTTACTAGTTAGAATGTCATTCTTAATTCATAGTGAATTTATATTTAAAGAAAATATAATATTATAAAACTATTAGAAAAAACAATTTATAACATCTTAAACTACTATATACACCATTCTAACAAATAAAACACATACATTTTAATATACTCTGATATATGTTTTTAGTGACGAATTTGTGAGAGATTAGCGACGAAACATTTCAACAGATCAACGATTGATAAATCATTTTTCGTCCTTTTTGGTTATTGAAATATTTTTGCCGATCCTTTTTGTTATTGATAAATTTTTACGTTGCTATTATACTAAACTAGTCGAATGCCCGCGCGTTGCGCAGAAAGAAAATTATATAGTTAAAATATAGACAAATACATGTTATTATCATACTATTTTTAAAAAGTCTTTATTCTTTTCAATTATATGATAATAGATACATGTATCAAAATTTTAGAAGACAAAAAACTGCAAAAATTACAATAAATGAATACAATTCATGAAATAAAATTAGAATTAATATGGTTCAATATAAATAGTTATCCCAAACTACATGATTTTAATATCATCTGTCTACACTTTGTGCATTGATAAAATTGAGGGATATTGTATGTATTTTGATATAGTTTTGCAAAGGTTTCCATTTGCACTCAAGTATTTTGAATAATACGCTTTTATTGATAAGAATAGAGACATATTCTAATGGTGTTTACCATACGATATATAGTGAAAACCACACATCGCACCAATTATGCGATTTGGGATTTTGAAAAGCACAAACTGTATCATGAAAGTTTAAAATTTGATTATATATTATGGTGCATGCTGTTTTGTGCAACTTGATGAAGGAATACAAAGTTTATATCGAGATCGACCCGCTGTACTTTTAAAGTTCGAACTCATTAAAATAAAATATAAAAAACTTTTACTATATATTTATTTGAAAGTAAATATTTGGAAATGTTTCCAACAATAAAAATTGACTAATCATTTATATAATTGTTTTACTTTGAGAAAGACATTTATTTATAGAATAAATTTTTTTCTTAAGTTGGTTTATCATGACGATGTGGGATCAAACTTTCTTTTATAATGTGTTATTTTATTTCATTTTCTTATCCCACATCGCTTAAGAAACACAACTAAAGTGAAATCAAACATATATAAGTAAAGATGTTAATATATTTTTCATCCCACATATTTTAATTAACAAATTCCAACGAAAAGTAAGTCTTTATAAGTAGAGAGACTGAAGCTATTTTACTCATATATTTGTTCTTTTGTGTTATTGACTGTAACCGGCTTAGAAAACGGTTAAAACATTCAATGGACTATTGGTTCGAGCTTTAAGACCGATTTCATAAAATTTGGATGGGTACACACCAGTGCCCACTTCTATTTTTTCTAAAAGTATTCAAATAAATGAGATACGTGATAAAAATTCATCCACATTGATTGAATAGCCTCTCTTATAAGATTTATTATGTAGATAATATATCTGTTTCAACTTTGAACGATGTTCAAACATTTACTGTTTAAAACTTTTATATATAGATATCTTATTAAATTGAAAAATGTTATCAACGTTGTCACCACATATTGAACTACGACTCTATGAACTTGCTACCGAATCGTTTTTTAATAGTTTTAAACCCAATTTAATATTCATATTTTTATTTTCAATTTTTTTGAAGCTAAAACAAAATAGTAAAATCTATTGAAACTATGAGAAAAAAAATATGTTTTTATGATAAATTGACTACTAATTAATAATACACTTTGGAAATTGTGGTACGATAAAGATTGAAATATAAATATGCGAACAATCTTGATACAAATAAAAAACTTCAAATTATTGTGGTAAAAGATAAATAATTTATCTTAAAACATATTGTTTCGATAATATTTTCTTATCATGTGCGTGTGTCTATATGTATATATATCGCGGTAAATATATAGAACATCAACACCATTGTTATTTTTTTACTACGACATACTTAAAAGTCATATTATGATCAAGATTGATGGATAATGTAATCAAATTAGTGGTATCATATAAGGGGAAAGATGAAAGGTTAGATAGATGTGTGTGAGACAAAGAAAAAAATCTAAATAAAATGGTAAAAGACAATTTATTAAAGTTGAATCGTATTGTTTTGAATGATATTATTATATGAGATATTTTAAAATGTTCACAAATGAAAACTTCTATGTATATACATACTCTTGAGTCGAAAAATGTTTATACCGGTTTCATTTTTTACAAACAACATATAAATTTTCAACGTAATCAGGTTTTTAAAAGTTTTGAGTAATTTTAATTTTCAATTTTGAGTTTCAATACTTCAAAAAGTTGAAAAAAATTAGTAGGAATGCTTTAAAACTTTACGATAAAAACTTGTTTTATGATAAAATGATCACTAATAGTAGACTTGAAAGTCATATTATGATCAAATCAAACTTGATGGATAGTGGAAGCAAATAAGTGACACTATATAAGAGAAAGATTGAAGGTCATATATGTATGTGAATCAATAGGGGACAAAGAGAAAAAAAATCTATTTTTATCTTGAATAATCATTGGAAATATGAAAAGACATGGAAGTTTCAAATCAATGTGGTGCTTGAAAATATGTCTCTATTATAAGATATATAGATATAAATTTATTCGCATTCTCTTGTGAGCCGGCCGAGCATTAATCATTCAAGAGAGGATAAAGGCCAACTCTCTCTTTTTTTTCTTTTTTTTTTCTAACAAACAATGTTGTCTCCATTACCTAATTTCCAATAACTATTTTCATTTGCTAATTAATACTTGAAATTGATTACATTTTTGCGCTAGTGGCGGAAAATGAGTAATAACGCAAATAAGTTTCTCCTCTAAAAGTTTTAATAACATTGCATTCACATTTACATACTTACAACCAAAACAACCTTTAGAAGATTTAAAATTCAGCTATATTATATCATAGAAAATTTAAAAGTCAACAATATTATTCAATAATAATTAACAGAAAGAAACGTAAACCGAGAAACAATGGGTCCTACTATCGGACTCCCCTTCTACAAGGGCTAAACCTGCAATTTGATATGAAAAGTGGAATGATGTCATGTAATTTCCTTGAATCTTGATTTATTCAGACCTTTCAGTTTCAGACTTCCGCTATAAATACACCCACCCACTGCCGATCCAAAATCCGACACCATTACCTCTGTTCATCATGACTCCTGCTTCTTCTCAAACAACTTTCGCCGACATCCACCCACTCATTATCCAGACCCAAATCTTACCACGACTCGACGGTCAATCTCTCTCCTCCGTCGCAACTACATCATCTTATCTACGAACCCTCAGTTCCGATGACATTATCTGGTATGATATCTGCAAATCCATATGGCCCTCAATAACCCACCCACGAGTCAACGACGTCATCTCCACCTTCCCCGCCGGCCACCGCTCTTTCTACCAAGATTCTTTTATGCCTCTAATCAACGACGTCAAAGAACCAAACATACACCATTCGTGGCCTAACTCGAAACAAGATTGTTCCTTAACTCATCATCTTTTGCCATCTGAACTTATCTCGGCAGTCGATATACGCTACCATGACGACATCATTTACTCCAAAGTAGAAGTCACCGACACCACAACCGACTTCCGGTCATCGGCGTTGAGGATTGTATTAAAGGACGATCCGGGCGTAGCCGGAATACCCAAATCCATCGACTTGAAAGTCGAGGAGCCCGTACACGCGGATGACCCAACTATATCACACCTTAAAGAATCCATAACGTTAAACTGGATCCTAATAGATCCGACCCGGAAACGAGCCATAAACCTATCCAGCATCAAACCTGTTCTTGCGTGGATAAATAGCGACATCCATCTCCGATACGCGGTCGTTTTACCCGGGTTTGACTTGAATGAGACGGTGGAATGTAGAATAGAGGTGAAGTTGGCCGTGGGGAAAGGAGGAGTGACGTTGCACGTGAGGGAGGTGACACTCCATGTACAAGACTTGGCTTGTAATTGTTTGAGTGGGATGGACTTTTTGGTAATTACACGTAGGGCATTTTTGGAAAAATATAATATCAAGAGGGAAGTTGTGACGGATGAGGGTGGTTGGATGATAAAGAAGGAAGAAACCGTGAGATGTAGGGTTGACTACAACTACAATATTATGCCCATTCTGTCATTTTTATTGTGCATTTGTTTTTTGAGTAGATTATTGTAACAAAATATTATGTATATTTTCGTGTAAATACATATTTTTTTGTGAATGATTCTATAAAGATGGTGTATTATTACAGCCGTCTCCGACGGCGAATAATATGGGCTACTCCCTAATGGTGAAATCAGACTGATTTCAGTGATCGAACTGATGGCAACTAACGAGCAATCTTACTCAATAGGGGCTTTCCATCTTAAAAGCCTTCCTTCTTGCTTGCTTGCGAGAAGGCTTTCTTGCGTTCTTGCTTAGCTGGGGAGGCAGTGGACCAATAAGCTAGATGTCCCAATCAAGACAGGAGCTAGCCTCTTATCTTAAAGGCTATCGATTTCCTCCTTGAGGAGCAAGGAAGATCAGAGGTCACACTGGAAAGCTATCAACTAACCTGTAAGAAGACTCTTTCTTGGGGCTTCTTCTTAGTCCGTTAGGTAGTTGCCTAGAGCTATTAATAGACTGAAAGTGGAAGAACGACCAGTCTTCCTAGCGATGTACAATTCTTTTGGTATATGAAATCTCGATGTCTAGGTCAATTCAATATCGAACAGAAAGGAAGCAATTCTTTTGGCACAGTCTTTTGGTATATGCAATTGAGAAGCCAAAGTCAGATAGAAGGGCTTGCCTTCCGCACTTTCGTATACCAAATACGAATTGAGAAGTGACTTTGTACAAAAGTACATTGTAATCACTTCGAAAATCAAGCTTCGAAAATCTCCTGCTACCATGTAATTCATCAAGCAATTCCTCAGGATGGGGAATTTCTCTTTAATGGTGATGGCATTGAGTGCTCGATAATCCACGCATAATCCAAGCAACACTGGAGAGGCATAAGAACTCACACTTGCCCTGATAATACCACTTAACAGCATCTCCTTGACATGTTTTTCTATCTCTTATGGATGTGGGGGTATCTGTAGGGCCTTACACTCACAGGCTCACTACCAGGTTTTAAGGGAATGTGGTGGTCGTGATTCCTCTTAGGAGGAAAAGGTCAGACTAGTCGCTAAAGGCTTTGACTTTACTCAAAGAAAAGACTTGATACAAGGAACTATACAAGTATGGTGGGAGGCCTAAAGTCTTTCACGTTGACCCGGCCCGACATGACGTTTGCTGTGAATCAAGTCTTTCAGTTTATGCATGCTCCTCGACAAGCACATCTACAAGCTGTCAAAAGAAGACTCCGATACTAAGAGAACTATTTGCGATGGGTTCTTCTACCCAAATAACTCCTATGCAGATGGGGCTGGAGATCCGCTCCTGCTCTGCGTGTAAAGTAAGACAATGAAAAAGAAGGCTTCGCTTTGTTGCGACTGCCGCCATCTTCGAGTGAAATACCATTTTAGTAGTCCCGGTAATGGAGTCTTTCGAGATAAGACCGAGGCTTATTTTTTATTCGTCGTACGTGACTTTGTCTCAACCGGTAGAAAAGAAGTTAGAAATAGGAATTTACCTCGAAACTATATATATGGCAGAAGGGGCATGTTCAACTTCAAAGACCGGTGTCACATAATCAGACTGAATGAAAGTTAGAATCACTGACAAAGTACTTTGGTCTCTATTTGTCGCTACACAACGAATATTTATTCTCAAGCTTCCTGGAGATACTGGATAATTAGGAACTGCGTATCGCCTAGCAGCTAAAGTACTTGGTGAATTAATAAAACCAGTGATGTTGATAAGCGCTTACACTTTTTTTAGAATATAGTAAACAGTCTTATTTCTTTCCATATTGCCTATCAACTGACTAAGATTCCATACCTATCCTGGATTTGAACCTAACTTCTCAATAGACTTAGTAGAGTTCACGACCCTTGCCACTATGACTCCAAGAAAGTTTACGAGGTCACTGAGCAGTGTCAGGCTTTCTTTTACCTCCTTTGCCCATTAGTCCGTAGTTAGGGCTTCTTAAGACAAAAGAGACTAATACAATTGCATAAGTAGTAAGGAATGAATAGTTTGATAAGAACCAGAGCGGATAGATGGCAAGTAAGATAGTCACAGCTTCATGACGAATCTTTTTAATAAACCCAAAATTTCTACATGTTAGGTTGTGGGGTGTGGAGACGGTGGAGCACGGGAAGAAGGGGAGAAGAAGAAAGAGAGCCAATGAGAAGAGAGGAAGGGATGTTTTCATGTGTCCTCCCGGGAACATGTGAGAACGGGAACGTGAAGGAACTGAAGAGGGGGGGGGGGGGGTTGGCTGCGTTCCAGCCGCGTCCATGGGACACCTCAGCAGGACGATCTGTGTGTGCTTGACATACCGCATAGCCTTACGTATTAATATTAGTTTGATTTGGGTTTTTAGAAAGAATCCAGACTTGGGAATTATAAAGGACTCAAAACAACCAAATTTGGGTATGAGAAGCGAGAGTTTATACAATCATCAATTCGATGATTATCGGGAGTCAAACTTGAAAAATGAGGCGACAACTATCAAAATTGGGAGATATCCAATCGTATACCCTACTACGTCTGGAAGCAATGTTGAAGATGGTTGATTTTGGTTTTTTGATAATCGATTTTTAAAAGAACATAATCAGAATCAACAAACAATGAACACAATAAATTTACATAGAATTGATCGGAAACTTATTCTAATCATCGATATATTTTCACACACAGAGATTTTACAAATATATATCGACCAGATAAATGAAACCCTTACAAACACATATAGACTAGGGTTTTGAAACTAACTATGGTATATCCCCACAAATCAGAGATCATTACAACCAAATAAGGGATAATAATCTAATCTCTATAATTATGAAAATTACAAAAGTAAACAAGTCTTCATGCTGCCGCTGAGGACACATGCTGATGATATTGACATCGTGTAGTGACATTGGCACTCATCATATTTAACAACGCCAATCCAACAATCTCTCACAATCTGGTGATGTCAAAACTCATCAAAAGGAATCACTCCCAAGTGAATTGATATACTCAGCTTCAGTCAAGATCTTAGGCTTTCTCCACTTCATAATTATCAGTGTACTATTAGAAATAGTGTTCAATGTCATTAACTGTGGTGATTTCTAATAATAGTAGGGTCCTTTTGGGTTGTCCTCACGACCAAGTAAAAACAAACAGTGACAGAAATTAAGTGGGAATAATTAGTTTATTAATTTATGTTGAAATAGATTACTTAGAAACTAATTCTTAATTAATTGATAAATTAATTTGGAATTAATTTAAAAGAAATTAATTACAAGGACTTGATTGTGATTAATTAAATGTTTAATTAATGGAAATAAGTCCAGGGGTGAAGTGTAAGGAGGCTCCTTAAGTTTGAAACCATAGGAGCCCTCCAGTATAAATAAAGATATAGGGGTCAAACCATGAGCATCCATCTTGGCCTCCTATGAGCCGCCAACTTCACCTCTCCCTCCCTCTATCTTTTTTGGCGATTTCCCTAAACCCTTTTCAATGATTTTGGATCTTGTTCTTCAACCTAGAAGAAGTTATGTTTGTTGGTTTTCTGGTGTTTTTGGGTATGAATCATTAGAGGGATTCTGGTTTGGGTCCTTACATACAAACTGAGGTATGAATTTCTAATTCATCTTTAGTTGCTGCAATTACTAGTAACTGCATGATCTTGGTTATGAACATGATGATCCGTGCTTGATTTTTGTTATGAACTATTGATTTGATCTTGTTAAATCTTCCGCTGCACAAATTGTTTTGTTATTATGATCAAATCCCAACAATGGTATCAGAGCCTTGGTTCATAGGTTGTATGCACTTTAGATCTAATTGATAAATTATGTTTGCATGCTTCATGTTATTTTCGAAAATTCAACGATATATGCTAGAATCTGTTTTAAATTTGCTTGATATGATTATTTCTTTACGGTTTATGCTAGAAACTTGGATGAATTGCATGCTTAAAATTTTTGCTAGTTTAGGGATAGTGTCTCCTTATTTTCAGAAGTTTTAGGGTTTTAAGAGAGTTCCTTTGGTCTTTATATGTTACCCGATGGCTAGGGTTACACCCTTGCTTGCCTTGCAAGTTTCCTAACTTGCATGCTTTCCATATTTACCCTATTTGCCTTATGTAAACATAATTAATAGGGAATTATTTATATTAATTATTAACAAGTGTGTTAATTAAAATAATTGATAAATAACATTTTTATTGTTTAAAATCTATTTATATATATATACACTAGAACTATATATATATATATATATATATATATATATATATATATATATATATATATATATATATATATATATATATATATATATATATATATATATATACATATGATTAAAGATTAAAACAAAAATATTGGTCAAACCATAACTAGGCTCAGCCACTATAAATTGTGTAAGAGGTTTGAAGGGGGATTCTTATGAATCCAAATGAGGTTGGTTTTTAAATGGCATTCATTACATACCACCCTCACCGCCTGACACATTTTTCCAAGTAGAGTAACCGAAAGGGTTTGATAGGGCAATGTTTCAAGTTAAAAAGTATTAACTTAAAGTATTAAAACAAAAGTCTGGTTTTAATTGAAATAAAATGTGAATTTTGTGCTACCCATGAGAAACGCGCATTCTCTTTATGATCTGCTCGCGGAGCTGTGTGGTTAACCGGCATGTCAGTCAAGGTTATAGTTGAGGATGATGTGACACTCGCAATTCTCAAGCATACCTTGAGCCAGGCATCAACGCAGGTTCAGCATGGTTGATTCACCATCTGATCCATGATCTATGACATTCTTGTCATGGATTGAGATGAGCATAATCGAGATTAACATGTCATTGACATTAGTCAATGAATCTCAAAGATCTAGGAATTTCATAGTGATTGAAATTGGTAAAGAGTTTTACGTCCCTTAATGACCATTATGGTGTGATTATGGCATCCCTCTTCACATAATAAGTGGAAGATTTTGGATCCTAGCCTTAGTAAATAATATATGGGAAATTATTTTAAGGATTAAAATCAAACTAATTAAAAACTTTGTCTTATAGATGTCTGTTTCAAATCTAAACACAAACCTTCCCCAACAACATTGAACGCAACGCGACATGAAACAACAACAAAATATTGCAGAACCGAGTCAATATAGTTTGTTATTACAATTGACGATCGGAGACTGTGGTGTCAGAATTAGGATTTTGAATTGGAAAATCATCGTCGGAATAACACTATGCAGTGGAGAAGAAATTCAGTAAAAGATGGTGAAGGCGGCAGATGAAGGTGGAATGAAGACAATCCGCAGGTAATGGTGGTGGATATGTTGGAGATTAAGACGACCGGGTAGGGAGATGATGAGGTCAGGAGGGTGTGGGATTATGAACGTAATACCACCATCTGGGTTCTAATTAGGGATAAAAAGTCTAACATTGTGTTCCCGAGTTTTAGTACGGAGAGAAAAGAAGAGAAAAGAAAATAAGGAGAGAAAAGAAAGGAAGAGAAAGGAAAAGAAAGTTATATTTTCGTGTTACCGAGTCGAAAGAAAATTAAAGGAAAGAAATATTTGTTGTGTTCCCGAGTGGAAAAAAAGAAAAAAGAAATATAAAATAAAGTGTTATTTTTAACGATCATTTTCTTTCTCTCTGAATCCTTCCAAATTAGAAGGAAAGTTAGGAGAGAATATTATCACTCCTCTTCTCTTCTCTATTTTCAACTTTCTTTTGTAAAAAAAAAAAAACTCAGGAACTTCAAAAAATTTCTTGTTCATTTCACTTCCATCCACTTCTCTCATTTTCTCTCTTTAAATGAGGCTTGAGAACACAGCATAAAGGCCAAAAATTAGTTTCCTTGATTTTTGTGATTTGGATCCGTGATTATAGGATTTAAACATTGTTACCATTTTACCCCTAATGTATCTTTAACTTCAATTAATTATAATTTTGTATTTTTAATTATCAAATTTTCATGTTAATTATGAACTTAGATTTTAAATAATAAACGACTCTGGTATGTTTTCGAGTTCTCAACCATTATCATGCGTCTCCCTCTCTCTCTATGTGAGTGTGTGTGTGTGTGTATATATATATATATATATATATATATATATATATATATATATATATATATATATATATATATATATATATATATATATATATATATATATATATATATACACTAAAGTTCAAATGGGAACCATTTTTTTCCTAGGAACCTAGGAACGTTTTGACAGAAATTTTGATTATAAAAAAGTGACATAATACACATAATCGCTTATATTTAAGCCATTTTGTAAAAAAAATTGTGAAATATATATATATATATATATATATATATATATATATATATATATATATATATATATATATATATATATATATATATATATATATATATGTGAAGTTTTGTAGTAGTTTTATTTTGAATCGAATAAAATCATATGTGATTATATATGTCGTTTATTGGGAATCAAATAAAATCATATATGATTATATATGTCGTTTATTGGGAATCAAATTCAGTCATTAAGTAAAGATAATTGTTGTAATTTTCAGTAATCATATGTGATTTTTCAATAGTCATATTTGATTTTTTAGATCAAGACTCTGCATAATGATACATTTATTTACGAATTTAATTTTGTAACTCATATGTGGTTTATTATGAATCAAATTTAATCATCAAGTAGAGATAATTGTTGTAATATTTGAGTAATCATATGTTACTTTTTAGGGCAAGAATGTGTATAATCATATGTTGTTTACGTATTTAAGTTTGTAACTCATATGTGGTTTATCTTGAATCAAATTTAATCGTTAACTAGAGATAATTGTTGTAATTTTGAGTAATCATACGTGATTTTTTCAGTAATCATATATGATTTTTATGAATTGAACATTTTTTATGTCATTTTACATGTGATTAATCAGGTGAAGAGTGTACTTCTTCTTATCAATCAAATTGTAGTACTATGTTGTCAACAAGTGGTGTAGTGTACAATAATGAGGTTCCACATAATGTCAAACCGGATGTTCTCGAAGAATTTAAACCGAATTCGTTAATGAGATTCAAAAGTGTTGATGCTGCAATTGAGATGTATAGAAGTTATGCAGAGAGGGCTGGTTTTGATGTTCGTTTGAATACACAAAGGAAAGTTGGTGAGATTGTAAAGCATATATTTTTACTTTGCAACAAGAGTGGAAAACTGGGACAAAAATCAGTTGATACCAAACGTAACACAACATACAAGCGTACAGATTGTAAAGCAAAGATTGTTGTGAAGCTTGTTAAAGGAACTAATGATTACAAGTTTGATAAATTCAAAGAAATGCATAACCATGAGCTTGAAGATATACATCATTTAAGAAAAACAAGAGAATTGCCATTCTCGGACATGGAGTATATTGTTCGGTCTTCGACAGCAAAAATTGGTGCAACAAAGGCATACAAATTGAAGGCAACCTTGATGGGCGGCTTTGAGCATGTAAAGGGTAAAGTTTGTGATTATAAAATTTTAAAGAGAAAGATCGGTTGCATTATAGGGTACAAAGATGCTCAAATGATTGTTAATAAAATGATGGATCGAAAAGAGAACTACCCGAATTATTCTTTTTATTATAGATGTGATAACAACAAGGTGTTGAATGCAATGTTTTGGGCCGATGAAACAGAAAAAGCTTATTACGGTGAATTTGGAGATGTGATGTCACTTGATGCTACATTTCGAACAAATAAGTAAGTTTTTACTGTTATTAATCATTTGTGATTTTGTAGAGTATGTTTTTGATTATATGTGATTTTTTATTTTTGTATGAAACAACAGGTATGGATTGGTTTTTGTTCCATTTACTGTGATTGATCATCATAAATCATCTGTTACTGTTGGAGCTGGTTTACTAAGCACAGAAACCGTTGATTCATATAAGTGGTTGCTTCAACAATTTATGAATGCTCATTGAAAAGAACCAGTAATAGTGTTAACGGATCAAGATGCAGCATTAAAGCAAGCAGTTGAATCTGTTTTTCCAAATTCAAAACACAGATTGTGTATGTGGCATATCATGAAGAAACTTCAATCAAAGGTATGTTATTTATTTTTGTATAATCACATGTTATTGTAAACAAAATATTTGAACTTATGAAGTTTTTATTGTGCAATTACATGTGATTTTTATAAGCAAGCGGTTGAATCATATATGATTTCGTGATTATGTGATGTATAATCATATTTGATTGTTTATGTGGTTTTACAAATTGCAGCTATCTGTGGAATTTCTTAAAAAGACAGGCTTTAAGAAGCGTTTTAAGAAACTTGTATGGGACTTGAATATGGAGCCTAATGTTTTTGAGACGAAATGGGATTTGTTAATGAAAGAATTCAATCTTGAAGAAAAAAGATGGTTCAAAGATATTTTTAAAATACGGGATTCTTGGATTCCTGCATATTTCAAGGACTTTCCAATGTGTGGATTGATGAAGACAACATCAATTTCCGAGAGTATGAATTCTTTTTTTAACTCGTATTCACAAGGCGAAAATTTCCTTGTAAATTTTATGATGAATTATGATAATGCTATTCAAAAACAACGAAATTCGCAATGTGAACTTGATCATAAAACAAAACAAGCGCATTATGGAATGAAGTCACCATCCGATATAGAACGACAAGCAGCAAAGATATATACCAGTGCTTTATTTTTTGATATTCAAAAGGAATTGTATAAAGGAGTGTGGTTTTGTGAAGATAAAGAGTCTACGGAGGGAGATGACGTGCAATATTATACTGTAATTCAGAAGAACAAGAGAAGGGAATTTAAAGCAACGTTTCAGGTAATTGTTGATTTGATTTCTGAATTTTGAAAAGAAATTTTACTCATATGTGATTCAATGATTAGATATATACTAGTATGATCATAAGTGATTACGTTAGTCGTATTCATATGAGATTTCTGAAAAAGAATGTTCAATCACATGTGATTATTATATATGTAACATGTTGAAATAAGAATGTTTAATCATATGTGATTATTATTATTGTAACAGGTTGAGATAAGAGTCGTTGAAAAGAAAATCAAATGCAGTTGTGGACTATTTACACAGTGTGGTATATTGTGCAGACATGCCTTCAAAATATTGATAAAAAAAGATTTTAAGGAGATACCTTCAGAATATATTATTCTAAGACGATGGACAAAGTATGTTATATATTCGAATCATAATCGTATTAGAGATCATTTTGACGAAAGGGATGCTGAGGTTACAAAACTTGTGAATGAAGCATTCTTTACTTTTCAATCATGTTTGGATATCGTTAGAGATGATAAAGAGAAGCTTGCATCTTTTGTTCAGAAAACCAAAGATATGTTGAATGATGTCAAGAGTGATTCTACAAGTGAAGTATCAACAAACAATGCAGATTTAGTTGAAAAGCTTCTTGGAGTGAGATTGTTGTTCAAGTTCTTGATGTTCAATTTAATAAAGGTTGTGGAAAGAAAAGGCTGGTTGGTGAATATGAGAAGTCTATTTTGAAAGCACAGAAGAAGACTAGAATTTGTTCTGGATGTGGTAAAAGAGAGCCGCACAATTTACGTACATGTCCAACAAGAATTGCAAATCAGAAAAAGAAACAACACATTCAGTTCTTTAAAGATTAATCATATGTGATAGTTATGTTTTAGATGATAATCATATATGTTTTTTGGATATATATATATATATATATATATATATATATATATATATATATATATATATATATATATATATATATATATATATATATATATATATATATATATATATATATATATATATATATATATATATATATATATATATATATATATATATATATATATATCTATATATATGATTTTAGTCTATTTTCAAATATATAATCATACATGATTTTAAATATAACATTTTTATTTACAAATGACACATGATTAAAAGTTGCATATGATTATAACGATAAAAACTAAGATATATATTTTTGTAATCAGATGTTAATGTAACGAAAACCTTTTAATTTATCAAGTTTTTTTTTTCTAGTTATTTTTGTGCAATCACATGTGATTTCTGATTTCAAATAAAACATTATAGTCACACATGATTTTCTAGTCTATCCCGTTATATAATCACACATGATTTCAAATAACACAACTGTTTAAAAATTGTAGTTGCCACATCAGTACATACATAAAACATTATAATCACACATGAGTTCAAATAGCATATTTCGTAATAATCACACATACTTCAAATAATAAAACTGTTTAGAAATTGTATTTGCACATCCCCATTCAGAACATAAATAAAACATAATAAAATTGTTTGAGAGTTAAGAAATTGTTTAAACACCATTTCATCACCAACACCATTTCAACACAAATATCCACAACACCAACCCAACCTTCACAACACCAAACCATCCTATCCTTCAACAACACCATCCCAACCTTCTTAAGAACACCATCCCATCCTTCAATTCAGATTCTTCAACCTCTGATTAATAATTTGGCTGGCATCTTGCAGATCTTGTTTTCTCTTTGATTTAGGGACCTTGGAGTAGTCCCTAGCAAGTGTGACAATTGTAAATTTTGGTCAACGAAAGTCAACTGTAGTCAAACGAAGCGTACGTTAAACCATATTTTGAAAAGTAATTTTCCATGATATTACGATGTATTATTAGATATTATAATACTACGTATGCTAATTCAAAACAATTATCGATTAAACGTCGAAAATACGGACAGTAAACTACTGAAGCGTAACAATTCGATAATCGTAAAATTATTATTTTGAGAATAATAATATTCATAAAACGATCTACTCGTAAATACGAACCTGTAGATATATAGAACGTCGAAAACGGAGTTCATACGTAAAAGTTACAACGATTAAACCACTGTGAACGGATAAATATACACAGGGTTTGGACTCAAAATACAAAACGAGGTGCCCTAAACATCAAAAAAATAGGATAACGGAACATATATTATGAATCGTAATATTGTCTAGTATTTAATTTCATAGCCAAACATATTTTTCGGTAAAATGCCGAAAATCGCGTAATCGGAAGAATACTGCGCTTAAACGCGTATTTCATCGTCTAACGAGTTATGATTCAATTTAAATAAATGTTTAACAATTTTTATACATAATATTTATTTATAAGATCATTTTTCCAAGAATATATATAAATGCGCCAAACATTGAACCTATTTTATAAAAATAGTCATTTTTATAAACAAAGGACAATATATATATATATATATATATATATATATATATATATATATATATATATATATATATATATATATAAAACCCATTGGCTGAAACAAATGGAGCCACATCTTTCCCCATGCAAATTCAATTCTCAATGTTACAACTAGACCTAATGGCTATGATTTGATTTTTAACTTAACATCACATTAAACCTTACTCTCATTTCACTTGGAACACTCACCAGCAAACAAGACACTCAAACCTTTTCTCTCTTCTCCTTTCTCACGGCTCAAACATCTCCCCACCACCACACCCTTTTCAAAACAGCCACCACCTCAAAACACCACAAACCACCACCATCTTTTACCATTTTAGGTGTAAATCATCACATTCTTGGTAAGTTAATATCTTTTGTAATTTTAAACATTGTTACACAAGTTTTATTCCATTTACACACACTAACAATTACATAAAACCATTGGGTAATATTTTTGTCTAACGGTCCGTCGAGCTACGAAGCCTAGATCTTGCTTCCTACCGTAAATCCCGCAAGATCAACCTTATTTTTAAGTCAAGCACGCTTCAATGGTGAGTTCATACCCTCATTTTCGTATTTTATAAACTCTTTGGGGGAGAATACAAGTTTATATGATAAAAATAATGATTTACACAAGATTATATGTGTTTATATGTTATAAATAATGATTTACACAAGTTTATAAAACTAGTAGTTGTGTAAAAACGTTTTTGACATAAAATATGGTTAGCTCTATGTGTTATAAACATTGTGATAGATTATGTTTGTGTAAAAGATACAAAGTTATGAATAAAGTGTGTAATAATACTAGATCTTTAATATGAACGTCATAAAAACGAAAACTAGTAAAAACTACGTTTTTGTAACCGGAAATACTACATTCTAGCAAAAATGGTTATAATCAAGTTATTACACCATTTTTACGACGGAATACTAAAAAATAGACTATTAATGGAATAGTTTATGAACACAAGGTTATTATGACATTTTGAACAAGACAAAATAATTATATAAAATCATATAATTATTATACATTACTATATTATCATGGGAAAAATGATAATGGATAATTACAAGAGTTTTCATATACAAATTTGATGTAAACAAGTTGATTGAATACATACATTTTTGTGAGATGGATCTTCACAGTACTTTTATAAGTACCTACTATAAGTCCTAAAATTTTATAACCAGAGTCTCGGTAAGAGAGCGCGATATTTGAGTATAGATCTATACAAGCTTGACAACTCCGCACCTGGGTTGTTAGCTACAGCTAGACCGGCAGGTCTGAGGTGTCCAAATGTCTAACATTCCGACGCCTGAAGAACGTCACAACAGGCCAACTAGTCACAGTATGGTTATAGGGTATCTCACAGGGGAAAAATAATCAATTTAATATTTTTATAAATTGTTTACGTGAAAACATACATTTCTAAGGAATCTACACTACAGATTACATATTACATTTTAGTCTTTGGGATTTAAAGACTTGGACATTTTTATGAGAAAATATTGGATTTTCTTGGTTTTCAACACTATCGCTTATAAACAAAGGACTTTTCTTACGCAAAATCTTATGAACTCACCAACTTAATTGTTGACACTTTTTCAACTACTTGTATTCTCAGGAAACTGATAAGGTAAACCACAAGCGCTACACGAAGGGACGTTACGACGTCGTTTTTGCTTATTTTTGATATCATTATAATTGTATCTGAAACATGCAACATTTAAACGATGTAACATTTGCAATTACTTAATGATGGTTGTTTTGCTTGGAATCACTATTATTCAACTTTGTTATGATATTGTTCATGAAGTCATCCACCCTTGAACTTTTCCGCAAATACGGTTTGGGGGTGTGACAGCAAGATCCAAGATATCGTTTTTCATAATGTTTATATCGGACATTATTAATCTATGTGCATATTTTGATCTAACCCTGTCCAACATAACATCTTGCGAACCACCTTCTTTCGGAAAACCGCAACTGTATTTGCCATCAGTTTGACCTTTATACGTCTCCATGTGTCTCATGGCAAAAATCCCATAGTCTGTTTTATTGTTCTTTGTTTTCCAAGGCATGTCCGTAATTTGAATGTCAAATTTGGATTAGACATTTGTTTTGCATTTTGGTGGTTAACTTCCTCCAAATATCTGCCAAAGAATTTTTTCTGCATTTAAAAAGAAAAGAAAATTAAATCATATATGAGTACAAGGTTGTTCAAAACAGGCATGTATTTCCCTTCCATTGTAGCATCTGATATGCTGTTGTCAAGAATCACAATTCCTGGGTTCTTTATGTTGAAAACAAATAGAAATATGTGGTCGCTTCGGCATACAGGGAAAAACACCTGTATTTAAGTAACAATAATGTATAAGATTTAGGTTTGATATGTGATTATATATACGAAGAGTATATAAAATGATTGTAACCAATCATATATGATTTAACATTTCAATCACATATGATTGACCACCATTTATTAATATATATATATATATATATATATATATATATATATATATATATATATATATATATATATATATATATATATATATATATATATATATATATATATATATAGAGTATATAAAACTATTGTAACCAATCATATGTGATTTAAAGCTACAATCACATATGATTGATCATCAAATATGAATATATTTTTCAGCAGTTGACACTTACAAGATCAATGTCTTTTAGCAGAATTTTCTGTTTGTCATTGTGCAAGCAGTCATGAAAATATTTTTTGAACTGTTGATACTGTTCTTCTTCTGCTTGCAAAGCCATCTTTTCAATTGCTTTTTTTCTCTTTTTTCTCTTTCTCAAAGTTCTTTTCCTCAATGTAGTTTGTCTAAGGGTTTATAATTTGTGTGTTAGTATAGAATATAAAAAATCACATATAATTAACAATGTATTATGAATAACTTACTGTCATTTGCATATTAAGAAAAAGTCTGTACGGGGAACTGTTCTGATCCCTTTCAAGCTCATGATGGTTTAAAATTTCAGCCCAGGAATCAATGATTCCATATATTATATATTCTCATGGGAACAAACTTTCCAACATGTACCTGTGTACAGTTCTTCCACCTACTGTCGTTATCACTTCATCACTGTCAAAAGAAAAATCACATATGATTAACAATGTATGTTATGAATAACTTACTGTCATTTACATGTTTGAATTTAATAATTTTAGAATAAGAATCACATATGAATAACTTACAAGACGTCCCCTTTTAAGTTGAAAAGCCATTCACTTATCATGTCTTCCTCAGCAGTGTTGGCGCTTTTCATGTTTATCACCCTATCCTTAAAGGGTGATTTCATGCTTGGCCCAGGTTTTTTTTGTCTTTTTTCTTCAGGTAAGACAGTTAATATTGGTTGAGGATTTAGAATTGCAGGCCCAACTTGTTTTTCTTTCAGATTTGTTTCCTGAATAATGTGTTCAGAAAAAAGAACTTTTGAGTATATAATAAATTTAAAAAAGATGACAATCACATGTGATTACATAAACATATAATCAGATGTGACTAAAATATGAATTATAATCAGATGTGAATGCATTACCAATTTGTCGGTTTGAACGTGTTTTGTTTGATTTTGATTGGATTCTTCTGGTGGTGTTATTTGACTGATATGAAGTTCAAAACTTGGCATGAATGTGTTCTCTTTTTTTTGTTTGATTCATATATAGTCTTTTCAAAAAATTCAATAACATCTGGTTCATTTAAGAATTGAGTATTTGTGATTGTGTTTTCAATATTATGAACATTATCTATCTTTTTGAAAAAATCGTTCACCTTTGTTTCTTTAATTGGATCATTCACCTCTGTTTCTTCATTCGTTTTTATACGAGACTGATTTTCTTCATTGATGTTTTCTACAAAACCAAATAAGAAAAGTTAGTTTATAATAATATACGATTAAGATACAAAAACATATGTGATTAAAAATTTCTTTAATACCTTTTGGATTATCAAGAATTTGTTTCACATGATCACCTATGGTTTTGTTTATGTCTGCTTCAGTTGCTAAGTTTGATAAGTCATTCCAAAAATCCGTATCTCCACTGCAGCCAACAGGTTCTCCATTATTTTTTTCACTAAAAAAATATGAACAGAAGATTAGTATAATCACAAATGAATTCAATTTTTTAATTTTTTTAATCACAAATTAGTATACTGACCTGTTTCTTTCGAAGGTTCGTTCAGTATGTTCTGGATTGGTGTATTGAACCAAAATTCACTTAACGGTTGTTCCGGTTCACCACTACTTTTCAAACTTATCAATATTTCTTCAACATTTTCTTCTAAACTTCCACCAATCCTTCCTTCTTTTCAACATCATGTTCATCCTTTTTAATATCACTAACAATCTCCTCGATCTCCTCAATCTCCTCAATCTCCTTAATTTCCTCAATCTCCTCAATTTCTTCAATCTCCTCATCATCTTCACCATTTTTATTATTCCCATCATTGTTATCATCCTCACGTTCATGACCACTATCTTCATTCTCATTTTCATCATGACCACCATCATCATCATCAATCCTTTGCTTCTTTTGAACATTCCCTTCGTCCTTTTCAACATTTTCTTCTTTATCTTCTTTACCACTATCATCATCATCATTATCAACTTCTATACCACCATCACCATCATTATCATCATCATCACTTTCACTGTCTTCATCACTTTCACTGTCTTCATCACCATCGTCATCATTGTTGTCATCACCTTCGCTATCATTGTCCTCAGCTTCACTCTCTTCATTATCTTCATCACCATCAGCATCGTCATCATTATCAACATTATCATCTAAATCATCATTTTTTCTCTTTCCTCATTAATTAACTCGAGCATTGCATTCCAAAATTCCAACTTCTTGCTTTGTGGAAACTTGACCAATGCGGTGTTCACCATAGATTGTAATTTTTCATTCCTCTTTTCTATCTTCAACAAATATTCCTAAATGAAACAAATGAATATATAAGTACAAATTATAATCACAAATGATTTAAGAGAAACATTGTAAATAGAAATATACATCCTCAGTCAATTCTTTCTCAACAAAAGCTTTGTTTAGACGTCTTGTGCCAAATTCACCAAGGACATCATTCTCAAAATTTTCTCTAAATTTGACTTTTTCAGAAGTCCAGTTGTTGATCACAGGACGTGAACGCTCCACATCTAGACAATTGCATTTCACACTGTCTACGTACAGTAACTGCAAATATAATTAAGAGAACAATTTACATGTGAGTTAATATGACAATCACAAATGAATAGGATAACCAATTAAAAACACAAGGCAAATTGGTCGGTGATTATTTTATAACCACAAGTGAGTTAACAGGACAATCATGTATCATTTACACGTTGTAATCATATTTGATTACATGTATGTAGAGTATACAAAATTATTCCAAACAATCACATATGAGTTAGCATTATAATCACATATGATTGTTCACCATACATGTATAATATAGAAAATAACATGTTAGTTAATATGACAATCATATATGAGTTTATCAAGTAATCACATGTGATTATAAACCATTGTGCTTTTCATTAGTTATTCTTTCCAAAATTATGAGGTGGTTGAAATCTCTTGTTTGGTATAAAAACATAGTAAAACGTCTCAGCGACCATTCTCATTTCGCTAGAACCAGATTTCTCGTTTTCATTATATTTATTAAAATATTGATCTTGAAATTCATTATATTTGCAAGACATTTCAAGATAGTAATCAGCCTCTGCTATCATAACAGGAACATGATTTTCTTGAAACTCATGTAGCAACTATCATGCAATTCAATATCACTTAATATATCAAAGACCAGGCATCTGGCACTAGCGAAAATGAGAGTGATAGCTCAGATGATTTTGTTAGAAGAAATAACATTTGAGTCAATATAAAAATCATATATGAGTCATCACGTAATCAAATAGATTGGTGACTATTTTATAATCACAAGTTAGTTAACATGAAAATCATGTATGAGTTAAACATGGAAATCATATTTGACTAAAAATCATATATGAGTCGTCACGTAATCACATGTGAGTTGATACATATGACTTAAATGTATAGGAGAACAAATTACATGTGAGTTAATATGACAATCACAAATGTATAGGAGAACAAATTACATGTTTTTATAAATGTAAAGAACATAATAATATTCCTTATGTTTTCCATTGGTTATTCTTTTTAGTATGTGAACTGGTTTTATCTACTGATTGGTAGAAAACATACAAAAATATATGAGCTATTACTCTCACTTTCACTAGAACTATATTACTCGTTTTCATCATATTCAATAAGTATTGATATTGAATTTCATTATATTTGCAAGATATTTCAAGATAGTAATCAGCCTCTGCTATCATAACAGAAATATGATTTTCATGAAAACTCATATAGCAACTATCATGCAATTCAATATCGCTGAATATGTTAAAGACAAGTCGTATAGTTCTAGCAAAAATGAGAGTGATAGCTCAGATAATTTTGTATGATTTATAACAAACAACAGATTAAACAAATTCAGATACTGAATAGAATAACCAATTAAAAACACAAGGCAAATAGGTCGGTGATTATTTTATAAACACAAGTGAGTTAACAGGAAAATCATGTATCATTTACACATTGTAATCATATTTGATTACATGTATGTAGAGTATACAAAATTATTCCAAACAATCACATATGAGTTAACATTATAATCACATATGATTGTTTACCATACATGTATAATATAGAAAATAACATGTTAGTTAATATGATAATCATATATGAGTTTACCAGGTAATGACATGTGATTGTTTATCATATAAGAATAATAGAATTTAAATTAGTAGACATACCAGTAAAAGTGACGCCGATCCAACATAAAATGCTGTTTTGCTTTTTGGGTCAAATGAGCTTTTTGTCTTGACCAAGGAATCAATAAGAAACTGGCACCAATCCAAATTTGCAATATCTGTTTCTTTTGTGATGTAGTTCAACGGCGAGGTGTTACATTTGCCCGTTGAACTTGATTCCAATAAAGCATTCACCAATACCGCTATGAAGTTTAGTTTGAAGTTCATATCAGCGTCTCTTGTTGATACAATTTTGGTCTTGATGTCCTGAAGTCTAACCATTGTATTGTTTTCAAATTGAGCTTTCCATTCTTCAAAAGAAGTATCACTTTCTTTCTGTATTCAAGGTCTTCAAATTTTACCTCCCCCATTGGCAAACCAAGGATTGGGTGTACAGATTCCCTTGTTACATGAATGTTTCCTTTCTGAACCTTGAGTGTGTTTGTTGAGGGGTCGAACTTTTCGAGCACAAACTTACTCAAGGCTCCTGGAACATCTGTCATTTTCATTTTTAACAGGGAACCGAATCCCATCTCTTTCACACATTCCTTTTGATCTTCACTCAAGCTTAGTACAATGGAAAACAATGCACATGGCGAACACCTATTATGATGTAAAACGTGTAATTAGATGAATCACATGTGAATGAGATATGTTTTAATGACATATGATTATAAGTGTAAAGAGAAGCAAAATTTACCTGTTTCTGATGGTCTCAAAGGTTTTTGGTACCTATTTTCTCTTTTTTTCAAAGGTTCTGTGGATTCAGAATCTGAATCTGAATCCAGAATTTCTTGTTGAACTTTCTTGTCAATTTTTCTCTTTTTTGTTTTTGATGATGAAGTATCAGATTCAGTTTTTTCCTTTTCTTTCTTCTTATCTCTTTTGTCCTTCTTTGTATTTTTCTCACCGCTATCTCCAACATCTATAAGAAGTGCAATAAATACATATACGATTTTATTAACCATTTATGAAAAAAATAGTGCATTATCAATCATATACGATTTGATAAAAAAATTGAAAAAACTCATATATGATTTATCAAAATAACATAAATCACATGTGAATTGAACAATACATTTGTCGTTTTTTTGTTTTGATCTCACTACAAATAAAATGACATTTAGTGGCATAAAAAAAGTGCCACTAAAAACCGAAAAAGTGCCACTAAATGACTCCTAGGCAATCAGCGACACAAAAAAAAGTGTCACAAAAGCGCTGCCACTAAAGACTTTTAGTGGCACTTTTTGGTTGTGTCGCTACAGCCTTATTGAGTTTTAGTGGCACTTTTTATTATGCCACTATAGCAATTATAGATTTTAGTGGCACTTTTTTTGTGTCACTATTTAATTGCTAAAATATATATTATTGCATTCTTTTAGTGACACTTGTTTAATACAAACACTATATTAAAAAAATCAAGTACAACTTGTTTTCAAATGGAACTTAAAGTATTAATAAGACAATTAGAATAATAAATGGAAACACACTATCATTATTTCAATTCAAACTTGTCTAACAACAATATTCAAAATATTCAAAACAAAAATGTCTAAAAATGTTTAGTGATTTCTTTTTTTTTTTGGCTTTTTGAATTTCATCAGCTCTTCAAATTTCATCAGCGCTTTAGTTGTCACCTTCCCAGATGTAAGATCTTCCTAGATGTAAGATCTTCAAAATGTATGGTCACAGATGCACCAGCTATCCTTCTCCTTAGGTGTTATTATTAATTATCAATTATTAATTATTACTTAGAAAAAATTAAGAATCACAAAAAGCAACAACATTTACCTCTTCTAACATTTTTCAGCTTTACCACCAAATCGCCTCATTCATCAAGAGTTATAACCTGTAAGAAATTATATGGTCAAAAAAATGTCTCAGAGAACATATGAATAAATTTTAAATAAATATTTATAAACCAATAATCACCTCCTTTAAAATAGGATCATCATATTGTGGAAGTATTTTGTTTTTGTTTCCAATTTCATCACTAAACCTGAAGAAAAATTACCACAAAGCAATCTTACATATTTCTTCTTAAAAGACCACAAGAATTGAAGTAATAAACTTACTTATCAGCATAAACTCTGAGTTTCTTTTTAGCAGCATAATAATCTTCATGTCTCCTTTTTTGTTCACCAATCTCCACATTTTCAAGCATATCAACCTTTGTGTATACAATGTACAATTTAGAAAATTTGGGTCCACTAGAAAGGCAAAATAACATACGTTGATATTATGGATAATAATTCATAAGTATGTTACTATTATGCGTAAAATAATATAGATACATTGCCATTTTGGTTTACATATTGCCACTATTGGTAAAAGTGTGTGTGTATATATATATATATATATATATATATATATATATATATATATATATATATATATATATATATATATATATATATATATATATATATATATATATATATATATATATATATATATATATATATATATATATATATATATATATATATATATATATATATATATATATATATATATATAACTAAGTTATGCATACTCTAATTGCCTGCATTTATAGAACTTTATTTTAATCAAATGTAAAATAAAGGAACGAGTCTAACTTACACATGGAAACATTGAATATAAGTATATAACTAACTTGTTCTTCAAACCTTTTTGAAACTTCAACTTTTGAGATACTTTTCCTTTGTAAAAATAATATGCAAAACACCCTCTAAACTTAACACATGGACTTTGAGATATTTTTCCTTTTCATTGTCCAAAAGGAAAAAAGTAATATGGTACACCAAAAAGTTGATACATATGGAGATACACAATGGAGATTTTAGTCGGCCATTTCTGTGGAGATTTTAGTCGGCCATTTCTGGTAACAGAACATTTACATCTAAGTTATGGTATAAAAGAACATTAATACGATTTTGATTGTTTCTCTTATGAAAAAAGGTTCTACCGTAAAATGATTTTAGCAACACCTTCTAAAATGATTTTCCTAAGCATGAAACAAGTAACAGAATCTCAAAACGTAGAAGATAAAACCACAAATTCTGTATATGCATGTAACACCCGGTTTCTCATACAAAGTACACCCAAAATTTTGCAAACAATTATACATTAAAAATGGGTATACTTGCACTCAACCCAGGAAAAACAAGATGTTATCAAACATTAATTACACAAAAGGTCCTTAAAATTTGACCAGACATTACAAATAAACCTAACACAACTAAAGGACATGCTTTGAGTTGTCCATCTCTCTTTATCACATGCCTTCCCCTATCACTGCTACAGATACCTGCAAAACAACAAACAACTCAAGTGTAAGCTTATAAAGCTTAGTGAGTAATCTTAATCACACTCCATAAATCTTTCTCAATAACATCCTCATCATTCTCTTTTGCTAATCTCATTAGCAAATCCATCTTCTCTCAACTCTGAAATCTACTAACATATTAGCTTTACAAACACCAGCTAATTAGTAATAATATCAAATCAATAATAAGTATCACAAGTGATACTACTTATAAACTCAATTACACACACACACTCGCATATACTCATTTCACCATCAATTATACTCAATTATAACACCCATCATGGTTGTAGCAATCAAACGTAAAGACTCTTTAACTCACTGCTACATCATATACTCTACTCTTATACTCGATATGAAATCCAACTGATCTCTTGTTATCCACCGGTAACAAAACCATTTCGACTCTAATTTACTTCAATATCAATATAACACACACGTATATACATATGTATTACCTACAACAAGATATGACTCCTATTTCTCATACAAACATAATCTCAATCGTGCATTAAATCATACTCAAAATCTCATTCTCGTATGTTAAATCACATGTTTCTCAATTATAACTTGGCTATGTCAACCAATTTAAAATCAATAGTAACCTGTAAATTCCCAATTTAATCATAAGAATGAATTATAGTTACTCACCTGATGTCAACTCAGTATTTGGAACCCCCAAATTACGCGTACCGGGCTCCTGTTCACTAGACATGGTTATATCACCATAGTCTAAATCAATCTTCCAACATCCACAATCATTTCAACAACATCTATCTCAAAGCTGTACAAATCAAAAGAGGAAAAAGGAGTATAAACGGTAAATATCAACTCTATATTTACCGAAGCCCCCAAATCCGCGGTTCTACTCATTCAACCGTAGAAACTCAACAATACTCTCACCAATAACTCTAAATGCATCCACTAACAATCTATTAACAACATATATAACAATATATAGCTAAAACAATGAAATCAAAACTAGGGTTTCAAAACCCCCAAAACGAGAAATCACTCACCTCGACGAATTAGGAATCGAGAACGTGTTTACGAGGTTAGATCCACATCTCCCCATGTTTCCCTACGATTCTCCAGCTTCAATTTGACCTAAAATCGCCATTTGGAGCTCTCAAGGTCGAAAAGGAAATGTTTTTCCCGTAATGAGCATTTTTTGCACATTTAAAGGGTCTGTCAGGTCCACACGGCCCGTGTAGAATTCCACACGCCCCATGCAAGTCTGGAATAGCCTACTGCAGGATTTCACACGGCCCGTGTGGAATTCCACATGCCCCGTGTGATTCTGGAAAGGCTCACTGCAGGATTTCACACGCCCCGTGTGAAATCTGCACGCCCCGTGTGAATCTGGAATTTCACTTAGTTTTTCGATCGTAACTTTCTCGTTTCTTATCCATTTTTAACAATCCTTATATGCTTAGAAAGCTAAGGAAAAGCTCTACAACTTGATTAAGCTAATTATAACTTTAGATTAACATATCTTTTAAACAACTCATATGTAAGACCACACCGACTATAAGGTAATAACTCTACTTACCTTAGTAAGCATCTCAAAATGAAAATGGGTCTTACAAGTTCTCTCCTCCTTCAAAAGATTCCGTCCTCGGAATCTCTTAGAATAGGTATGGTCTATACAACCACCTCACCACCACAATCACACATCACCTACGATAATAATATTATCCTTTCGTCATCTCATATGACATGTACATATTGTCATATCTCATTTACTCATAATATAATTAACGCCCGCCATCAGGCTCATAAGATGATCTTTATAGCTATATTGGCTATTATCGTTTACATAGACTCATATCTATGGCTCACATCGAGCCACATACTCAATGTACCATACACACACTCTCTCTATAATACTAATCCCATATAACCTTCTGGATTTCAACTTCTTTTTCAAATCTCCTTAAAATGGTCTTCTCTAACTCAATTAGGAAAACGGTCTTACCGATTCCAAGCTCATTCTCTCTCTCAATTTACTCCTCCAATAACAACACGCCAGTGATTGGTTTCTCCGACATGTGCATTCTTATTGTTCAGAGTAGGAGAAACACTTGTATAACATAAAAAGACACAGACATTCAATTATTTCACTCATGTTACATAACTCATCAACACTAGGATGTAAATCCAAAAATAATAATATGTCAGAAACTATCTCGAGTTTCACTCACGTCTCCTCTAATTTGGTTTTTAACCTTCGACCCTTTGATCACATGAGACCCCTTTCAGTTGTCTTATCACCACAACTGATTTTTACTTCTCTGAAAGGTCATTTATCTTTACTCCCACCTCAGCACACATATTAGGTTTTTACCCAATATTCAACTAACAATCCTCCACCAAAATGGCTCCTCTTCATATCAGTTCAACAACATACCTCATGTTGTTTCTCTCGATTACTCACTCATTATATCCTCTCTTATGTGGACAATCCACATCACATTCTCATTAAATCATTAGCTTTATCAAACTCAATAATTTATTATCAAATAAATTCTCAACACAACCGCATATATTCCTCTTGACATACCATCAGTAAGGATTTTTCCTCTCGCCACCTCTTCGTCATTATCACCTCAATCTCTAATTCATCCGAATGACACAAATAGGTCATACATACGGCTCACCGTAATCTCTACACACGACTGAAAATAATAAAATCAAACACCACAATTTCTACGGTGATATCATAGTTCATTATCTAACTAACTAATTATGCTCAAGAAAATAACTCAAGATCATTATAACAAAATCTACTATTCATCGTCTCATACGAGTAAATAGTTTAATCATTTCGACATTCACACTTTTCTCTCACTGGCAGTAATTGGTTTGATTGCTAAGGAACGAATCCTATCAATCCTATTAATCATTTCGAGGATTCAAATAGGCAAGATCTAAAAACAGCCGTTGATGATGAATCGCTGCACGAAAACAACGAATATGGATTTCTGAAACTCCCGTTGCAATCATTGGAATCATCAAAGGTAGCAAATAGCAATAACGCTAGCGGAAGTCTGTAATGATCTGAAAGTGGCAGATATCAATGTTTTGGTGAAATAATCGGCGCCTTCGAATCGAACTATTGTGTGTAGAGGAAGGTAAGAAGAGTTTCAAGATTAAGTGGGGATAAGAAGGGACCTTGATGGCAAAAATTTGAGTTGTGGACGGTGAAACGGAGTCAAGCTTCGAGGAGCGCCGGAGTCCGGAGAAAAGAGGTGGAGAAGCAGCGGAGAAGTTCGTAGAAAAGAGGCTGAGAAGCAGAGTTGAAACCATCGCCATTGGTATGTGCGGCCGAGAAAAGTGAAACCATTTCAAACCCTAGACTAAAAAGAAATAATCCCCAAAGTGTGGCGGGATATTTTTAGAATGGGAGGGAATCAATTGCGCAAACATAAAAATTAAAACTTTTACTTATAGCGGCACGTAAAAATTTTACGCCACTAATAACATAATATAGTGGCACAAAACAAAATATATCACTAAAAGTTTGTGCCACTAAATGTAACTTTTTTGTAGTGTCTTCTCTCCTTTACTTTCTCTATTTTTTTTTTGTCTCCTTTACTTGCTTTACTTTTTGCTTTCCTTCTTCTGATATGTGTAAAAATATATAGTGTTATAAAATCACATATGATTTAAATAAAGCAAAGCTATGAGTATTAGTGCTCTTAATGTATAACATTAATCACAACTAAATTGAAAGGTACCTTTGTTATTTTTTTCTTTGGAACATCGTTCTTTTAGATGTTCATCACTTTTTTGTTTTTGTTTTTTTTTTTGTTGTTTTATGGGATTTTTCTTCTCTTTTTTATCTTGTTTGCCTACTTGGTTATGAGTAAATAAAGGAAAGTTATATCATTTATAACTATAAATTAACAAGGAAGACATCAATCATATGTGAAAAGAAGAGTACCTTTATCATTTTTCTTTTTTGATATTGTTTCCTCTTCTTCGTTGTCTTTTTCTTTTCGTTGTTTTTTGTGCTTTTTTCCTGAATTTTCTCCTACTTTATTGCATGTTTGATCAAATGTAAGTTATAGACAGAATGTATTGCTAATTATATTCTACTTGAAATCATATTATGTTAGATAAAGATATCATATATAACATATACCTTTTTCAGTTGTAGGAAATTCTGAAACCCTTTTTGCAGTCAGTCTGATTTTAAGATTGTCTTCCGTGGTTTTTTTTTTCTTTTGCTGTTGTTTAATTATAAATGGTTAGAAAAATGTTATAGGAAATTATATATGTTTAAAACTTTTCGTTACAAATCAGATATGATTAATCAAATGGTTAATCAGTTTAACAAAATACATATCGAATCACATGTGATTGACCATTATTTACTATAACAAAATTTACAACAAATCACATGTGTTTAAGTATTATTATTTTAACAAAACATACGATTAATCAGATGGTTACAAATCACATATGATTAGTGGTTAATCAGTATAATAAAATACATATCGAATCACATGTGATTAACCATTTTTCACTATAAGAAAAATTTACCTCAAATCACATGTGGTTAACTATTTATGATTTTAACAAAACATATGATTAATGAAATGGTTACAAATCGCATATGATTTATGGTTAATCAGTTTAACAAAATACATATCGAATCACATGTGATTAACCATTTTTCACTATAACAAAATATACATCAAATCACATGTGGTTAACCATTTATGATTTTAACAAAACATAAATCAAATCACCAGCATCTTCGTTCTGCTTTTTCTTCTTTCTTTCGTATGTATTTTTGAATGTTTTCTCTTTATCTGCAAGGAAGATCGAAAAAAAGTTTGTGAATATGTGATTATTTCGTCGGTTTCATATGAAAAAAAAATATTATAACAGTATAATAATCACAAAACGAGTGTACTAGTGGTTACGTGGTGGTTTTCGGATGAAAAAAAATTCAAAAACTAGGGTTTTAACTTTGAAAACACTAGTTTTTCTACAAACATTTGAGATTACTTAAACGATTTCGTATACTAGGGTTTTTCAGATGAAAAAACATTCAAAATTAGGGTTTTCGGGTGAAAAAACTTCAAAAAATAGGGTTTTAACTTTGAAAAAAGCGTAGAATAACTCGATTCATACCGTTTTTTCTTGTAGGTGCTTGATCTGGTTGTTTGCTTGTTGACATTTTTGATTCTGTAAGAAGAAATCGAGAAATTTCTGAGTAGTTTTTTTGCAACTGCTAGAGAGAAGTTCAGAGGTTTTGGGAAAAAAACGGAAGAAATCGTATGTTGTCTTGGAGGGAATGATCCGTCTGACGTATAAACAAACGTGCGTGGGCGGTTGGATGTGACATCTGTTCTTTTTCATTAATACCCCGTTATTTCGAATACATTTGTCATTTAGGCCCTGAAGATATACATATTTACAAAAATGCCACCGTGTTTAATCAATGGTGCATTTTTGTTCTCATGTTTTCAAATTAAAATTTGTTTTTATTTTAACCCTCCCCTATATATATATATATATATATATATATATATATATATATATATATATATATATATATATATATATATATATATATATATATATATATATATATATATATATATATATATATATATATATATATATATATATATAGGGGTGGGTTCAACATATAACCATTTTTATGCATAGAACCATAGAACCATCTTCTTAACCGTTAGATCAAATTAGGATGATAAGGGCATGATGGGTAAATTACACTTATATGTTCATTGATGAACATATACGTATGTTCATTGATGAACATTATTTTCAAAATCCCAGAATTTGTTCAGAAATGAACATTCATAACATTGTTGAAATATATGAACATACAAACATGTTCAGAAATGAACATTGAGGAACATTAACAACATATAGAAACATGCAACATGTTCAGAAATGAACATTGATAAAATATACAAACATACACGCATGTTCATAAATGAATATTAACAAATATTGATAAATATACAAACATACATACACATGTTCATAAATGAACATTGGCAAACATTAATGAAATATTAACACGCACATGTTCAGAAATGAATTTTGACAAAATATACAAACTTACATACATGTTCATAAATGAACATTGATGAATATCTAAACAAAAACTCAAATTTTCATAACTGAACATGGATAAACATCGACCGTCATCTTTTATTCTTTTTCTCTTCCTTCTCGCTTGCTGCATTTCCCGGCAAACATAGAATTAGAAACATATCCAAATGTATGTTCATTCATGAACATGTGTTCATAGATGAACATATATTCAACAATTACGAGAAGTATTACAGCAACAACTAACATTATATTCATGAATGTTCATTAATGAACATGGGGATGTTCATTACTGAACATTCGTTGGAGAAACAACGCCAAACATAGAATTAAAAACAGAGCCAAATGTATGTTCATTCATGAACGTGTGTTCATAGATGAACATATATTCAACAATTACGAGAAGTATTACAGCAACAACTAACTTTATAGTCATGAATGTTCATTATTGAACATTGGATGTTCATTACTGAACATTCGTTGGAGAAACAAACCTGTTCATTGATTAAGACACATAATATCTATAAATAGGCACATATTTGGAAATACTTGTTTTGTCATCTCTAGGTAGAATCAAATATTGTTAAATTCTGATTCTTAAAGTTAGAAATCAGAATAATTGCTTGATATCGCACATCAAAACATCTCCTGGACCATGTAACATTGTTTATTTGATTTGTAGTTTCCTGAAACTGTATTATATCTGATTGTAGATCCTACTATTCTTATGAAAAAAGTTCTAGATTGAGTTTTCTAATAAGGATTCGTCCGATCCTATCAATCAGAAACTTAATTTTAAAAAATCCTCATTATGTAATCATATAATGCATAAACGATATGAAGCCAAAGACTAGGGGCGACGAGATCATGATTGAGTTTTCTACTTAGGATTCGTCCGATCCAAAGAGTAAGGCGATGAGATCATGGATATGTAGCCAAACAATATCCTCTAGATTCAATATTTAAGAGTTGTTCATAAATTGTTCAGTAATGAACATTCAAGATAAAATGTTCAGTTTATGCCAAACATAGATTTCTGGAATTAATTCGAAATTGAAATTGAAATCGATTTATGGAATCAATTCAAAATTGAACATTAAAACAAATTTAACTGAACAAATAAAACATATTTTAAGTCAACAATAGATTTGTGTTCATAAATGTTCAGTAATGAACATTCAAGATAAATTGTTCAGAATCGTTCAAACCTGTTAAGATAAACTGAAATCAGGACGCGAGACTTGTTCTGACAATGAATCCGACCAAGAATCACAGTCTCCGGCCACCTACTAGACATGTGGCGCCACCAGACAAGCACCTATTGGACTGCAGTCGCGATGCTGATAAGCTATTGATGTAGCCGACGATGGTGACAGCCATCAACGATAGTGTTGACCTCTCGATTCCATTTGTCAATGGATGAACTCTCGATTCCGGTATGAATTTTGGTCGTTGATGTAGCCGATGGTGGTGAAATCGGCCATTTGTTGAGAACGTGAAACTGATTTAGGGTTAATCAACAATATATAATTGTAATCTAAATTGATAGTCTGATTGTTAGGAGTCCAATATTTTTTATGCCAAAATTACCCTCAACCATTTACTTAATTGATTTCTTTTAATTATATATTATTCTTTTATTCTTGTCCATTGATTGCTAGATCCAATGGCTTAAGATGGGGTTCTATGGTTCTATGCATAAAATAGGGTTTTATGTTGATCCTCTCCCTATATATATATATATATATATATATATATATATATATATATATATATATATATATATATATATATATATATATATATATATATATATATATATATATATATATATATATATATATATATATATATATATATATATAATCATTATTATATAAATAAATATTTATTTTTAAAAGAAAGACACCTGTCATGATTAACGGTATTTGAAAGAATATCCAGGATTTTTTAAGAATTTTTCTAAGAAATTTCAATGAATTTCTCTAAGATAGAGTAGCGAACACATTTTAGACTTAGACAAAAGAGAATAACTGTCTTTGCCACTCCACCGTTTCCATCTTCTCTTTCCTATATTCCTCCACCTTTACGCTGTGTTCCCGAGTCTCATTTAACGAGAGAAAGGGAGAGAATTGGGTGGAACTGGGAGGAAAAGAAAAGTTTTTATGTTCCCGAATTTTTTTTACGGAAGAAAGTGGAAAGAAAAGAAAGGAATTGGAGGCTTAATATTCTCTCCTAACTTTCCTACGATTTGGAAAGATTTGGAAGGAAATGAAATTACTGGTAAAAATAACACTTAATTATAACTTTCATTAACCTTCCTTTCCACTTGGGAACAAATAAAACGTTTCTTTCCTTTAATTTTCTTTCGACTCGGGAACACGAAAATATAACTTTCATTTCCTTTCCCTTTCCTTCTTTTCTCTCCTTTTATTTTCTTTTCTTTTCTCTCCATGCTAAAACTCCGGAACACAGCATTATAGATACGTGTTGCATTCACATCAACCCGCGACATCAGCAGTACTCAAACGGTAATAAAAATTAGGGAAGCTAAATGGACAGCTGTCTAATATACTCTCCATCGAAGACACCTGGTCTTCACCGTCTCCACATGCCATTCTCATGCATAAGCACGGCTTCTCTCCATCTTCTTTCTTCCATATAATACGCCCACCAATTCAAGAAAATCTTTGGTTTCCTTCCTTCCCTTTCAATCGATTTTGCTATTTGCTCTAAAACCCTTGGCTCGATCTATTTTACATTGTACGGGGTATGTCACTAAAAGATGATAATTTGTTGATATTTGCTTCGCTTCCTACTTCTCTGTTTTCGAACGCATATGTCGCTACCCAAGAACCGAGAATCAGAAATTTATAGTCATCTTCTCTGACAATTTCAGGTAAACCTAAATTTGTTCACTAGAATCGCAAATCAATCATATCTCTTCTCCATTACTTCGTTTTTCTTAGTGAGCTCGGGTTTTCTTCAACTGATAACGAATAAAGGATTCAATCCAACTCTAATTTTGATTTTTGGGCTTCTTTCCTCATGAGAGCTTTTCCATTATAATCCGCTTCTTTGTATGTCTTACCGATTTGTTAAGGTTGGTGAAGATTTGTCTTCCAATGTTAGGTGAGTCAAGTTAGGTGAGTCAAAAGAGTGAAATCCTTTGCATGTTTTTTGAAAGTCACATTTGCATCACATTTATATGTATATTATATACATCTCAAACATGTATATATAGAGGCTTTGGTTGAGAAGCAAGATGCACCACTTGAGCTCAAAACAAGAGTAATAAATTGTAATCTTGTGAGTATTAATAAGATTTCTCTAGTTGTGGTCCGTGGACGTAGGATTTGCACCGAATCCGAACCACGTAAAAATCATTGTGTTCTTCTTGCTTTATTTTCGTGAGTTTGTGTGTGTGTGATAGTGTTTCTGCTGCGTGTATCCTGTTCGATTCCTAACAACTGGTATCAGAGCTTTGGGTTTCGGAGGAGGTCTCGGTTTTAGAAATTAGAGTATGCTCTGTGGTTGCAGTTTTGTCTGATCTTCCACATCATAAACTAATTTCTATTAATCGTATTAAAGGTATCTCGGTACTTTGAAGGGTACTGTTCTGTCACACAAAAGTACTATAAAATATTTGTCTCTTGTTTGTTGTAATGGCTGAAGACAAGGTTGTAATCGAGAAGTTCAACGGTTCTGACTTTAGCTGGTGGAAAATGCAATTAGAAGCATTGCTATGTCAGAAAGATTTGGACGTGGTACTTGGAGACAAACCGGAGAAAATGGAAAAAGCTGCTGAAGATGCGTGGAACTCAAAGGACAAGAAAGCTAAGGCGGTTATTACATTGTCGTTGGAAAGGAGCGTCGCTTTCAACATCATGAAGGAAACCACGGCGTGTGGTATGATGGATGCTCTGACGAACATGTATGAGAAACTGTCGGCGGCTAACAAGGTGTTCTTGATGAGGGAATTGTTCACGACAAGGATGAATGAAGACAGCTCAGTTACGATTCACATTAACAATCTAAATTCAATTCTGTCCAGATTGTCATCTGTGGGAATTAAATTTGATAACGAGACTCAAGCTTCACTGCTACTAGCTTCACTACCTGATAGCTGGTCTGGAACAGTAACCGCTGTTACAAGTTCAGTGGGGACCAGTGGTATGACTTTTGAAGGGGTTAGAGATTTGGTTCTTGGCGAGGATGTTAGACGCAAGAATCAAGGTGGATCTTCTTCTTCTGAGTTATTAAATATCGGAAGAGGTAAAGGGAATAGCAGGAATAGTGGGAGCAGTGGGAGTCGGGGAAAAAGTTCATCTAGAACTTGGAAGAATGTGAAGTGCTGGAACTGCCAGGAGGTGGGACATGTTAAGAGTCAATGTCCAAAGAAAGAATTGAACATTACTGGTGCTGAGGGTGTGTCTGAGGATGATGCACTGATACTAAGCATGGAAAGTTCTGTAGACTCTTGGGTCATGGATTCAGGGGTTTCGTTTCATGCCATGGACAACGGAGAAACGATGGTGAATCTAAAAGAAGGAGATTTTGGGAAGGCACGGTTAGCAAATGACGAGATGCTTCAAGTAACGGGCATAGGAGATATTGATCTGGTTACTTCATTGGGAACTACATGGAACCTGAAGAATGTCAGGGTGATTCCGGAGCTGAAGAAGAAATTGATTTCTGTTGGTCAGCTGGATAAACAAGGACTGGAAGTAAGGTTTGGTGGTGGTAAATGGAGGGTGGTCAATGGTAATTCGGTGATTGCTCAAGGTATGAAGCGTGGGTCATTGTATATGGTTGAGGTACCTGCTGAGGGAAGTATGATCGTCCCGGTTAAGCATGGCAAAATCTGGTTTGCTAAATCTAGTGCTAAGAGAGTTCATTTTGCAAACATGAATTCTGAAGCCAAGGGGATGTTAGCTGAACGAGTCGGAAAGTCTAAACCATTCAGGGGATTTTGTGACAGTGGGAGCACGGGGTGTGTTTCGGGTACAGTTACAAAGAGCCGTTGGGTTTTGAAGACTAAGACTGGAAAATTCTCTCCTGTTGGAAGTTTGCAAAGTTTGGAGAGTGTTAGTGGTCCTCGGTGTATCTCTGGATCCGGTGGAGTGTCCAAGCCGGTTGAGACAGGGGATGAGTCGGTGGCGGTATTGACCACGGCTGAGTCGGTAGCGGGATTGGCTACGACTGAGTTGGAGCTTGTGGGAGCTTCAACCGGCCCTTCTAGTACTTGATAATGAGGGGTGGCTGCAATTAGAGAAATTGGACTAAGTTTAGCTTGTTCTCGGGAGCTGGAGGCTTGGAAGACTTGGTTGTTTTAAGACTATTGGAGTTGGATGACAGTAGAGAAAGACTACGTTGTTCAAAATCTTCAAGTGGGAGATTGTTAAGGTTAGTGAAGATTTGTCTTCCAATGTTAGGTGAGTCAAGTTAGGTGAGTCAAAAGAGTGAAATCCTTTGCATGTTTTTTGAAAGTCACATTTGCATCACATTTATATGTATATTATATACATCTCAAACATGTATATATAGAGGCTTTGGTTGAGAAGCAAGATGCACCACTTGAGCTCAAAACAAGAGTAATAAATTGTAATCTTGTGAGTATTAATAAGATTTCTCTAGTTGTGGTCCGTGGACGTAGGATTTGCACCGAATCCGAACCACGTAAAAATCATTGTGTTCTTCTTGCTTTATTTTCGTGTGTTTGTGTGTGTGTGATAGTGTTTCCGCTGCGTGTATCCTGTTCGATTCCTAACACGATTTTGTTTGAGCGTATATTAAAATTGCTATTCATTGACAAAAATCAAGTTAAATAAGCGGATGGATTGTGTAATTTTGTATTTAGTTTGTGAAGGGTGTACGGTGTACCGATCCACGTTTGGTGAATAAATTCATCTGCTATTGCAAGTCTGTCGACGGAAAGCTTTTAAAAGATATACACATTAAAGGTACTGAATTGGGTTTTATTTTGATTATTTTCATGTTTTGTTGTTTTGCAGGGGTTTTTTGCTTGTGGATTTGATTGACATTCAGTCGAAGTTGTGTTGATTTTTACGAAGAGCTATAACTTTCTTATGTTTAGGCGATTTGTTCCCGTGGAGTTTTGCAGAGCTACATAAACCGCCATTTGAATTGATTTCCTTTAAATGGGGTGTTGCAACGTATTCGTCATATACATAATTGATTTTAAATGAGTGATATTCTTGATCTATGTTTTTATCAGAGTGCGTATACATGGATTGGTTCAAAAAGAAATTTTACAATATTCACCCCTAATCTTTCTTTCTTTAATTAAAAATCACCTTTTACTTATTGTTTGAATTATTTCTATCCCTCATTTATTATATAAAGTGTCATGAAGGGTATTCAGGAGGAAAAGAGAACCACCACTACTATAGTTTTGGTTCCGGTTCCGGTGTTGGTGCCAACCGTTTTCTCGGGGTCACTTAAGTCTCGAAGAAACTAAAAGTTCTGTAGGGTCAAATCTTTTTCCCTTTGCTTCCTTTTATTGTTCAGATGCTATATGCTTTTCAATTGGTATTTATTTAGGAAAACTTCTTAATACTATCATGAGTTGAATATGGATGTTACCGCTTTATACTTGTGCAAAAAACTATGATACAAAAAAATGCATTGCAATTAAAAAACTAAAAGGGCATTTGATAACATGATTGATGTTAATGGGACTTAACAATAAATCAAAGACTACACTTGTTCCTGCCATCATAAGCTTTCTTATTCTTTCATTTTTGATAGGTCTTTTGTACATCATTATTAAACCTAAAGTTATCATATATCTAAAGCAACTTCTGCTCCTATAACAAAATTAGAAATGGAATTTCAGGTTAGTTAATGTCTTATATTAATTAGCACACAATTCAATAAATTCGTGAAATGGAATTTCATTTTCGTGATTGTAGTAAGTTGTTTGATTTTTCTATTTTGAGTTTTAACTTTGCTAGAGATGATCATAGTCCAGTTTTGTGTCCTACTACAATGTAATGTCACCAGTGGCAGCTAGGTACCAGACAAGGGAAATTGGATAATCGAGCTACTGTACTTAGAGACTCTAAAAAGCCGGTTAAAAACCGGTTTAAAAACCGGTTTCGGTTATTTAAAAACCGGTTTTTTAAAAACCGGTTTTTTTAAAAACCGGTTTCGGTTATAACCGGTCCGGTTTTGACCGGTTTTTTTTAAACGAGATTGAGTTTCAAACCGGTTTTTTTCGATTTTTAAACCGGTTCGGTTCGGTTAACCGGAAGAAAAACCGGTTTTTTTCGGTTTTTAAACCGGTTCGGTTTCAGATAAAAAACCGGTTCGGTTAAAAAACCGGTTCGGTTATTAAAAAAACCGGTTCGGTTATTATTTTCGGTTATTTAAAAAACCGGTTTTTTTGTGCACCTCTCCATGCTGGTGCAAATGGGCTGGTGCAAACGGGCTACTGGAAAAGTTAGTTGAAAAAAAAAAAGGTATGAGGCTTTTTCTTTTTTACGTAACAAGCTTAATGGGTTAAGCACTTAAGCAGGTTACATGGCTGTTTCTTTTGACCAAAGTACCCTTTCTTCAGAAATATTAGTCAGTGTCATCTTAATTGTACATAATAGATCCCTAAACTCAATATTTCTGAATGAAAAACTACATTACTACCGGTTTAACAAGTATTAACCGGTTACAATTTTGGTTTTTCTATAGAAATATTCAGTTTAAGGATCTGTTGTGTCCAATTAATATGACAGTGACCAATCGTCTACATGAGGCATAGTTGCCTACCTATTAAATCATAAACCCTTTTATTAAAAAAATGTTGTGTTATTATGCTTTACATGACGTGGTACTCTTTTTTATGCTTTTGGCTCCTACGACGTATGTGTTCATTGGTTTAGCAATTCCAGTTATATCTTTTGCGAATTAATTAGAATATTGGTTGGGACTCTTTCAAGTTCAATTTATTTTTCATATTGTCGCTTGGAATATAAAATATAGGCTAAAAATTAAAATTTCACTTTTGTTTTAATTATTTGATAGAGAAGGAAGTCTAATAGCAGTTCAACATTTAGGCACGACAGTCCTATGTGGCATCATTTACTCTATAGTTGGAGGGAAGACACTTCGTATACTTGGTGATGTAGAGCCAACTGTGTTAACAGATAGTTTATGTTCAAGTTTTCTAACGAACAAAAAGACCTCGGGAGGTCTCTTTGGTTAACAAATAGCAAGTTCACATAATCAGACCCGATGCTATAGATTTAACTACATGAACATCAAAATAAACCAGATAAAAGCCTCAATTTCGCATATTTCATTGTATCTTAACTTATATTAAAAATCAAACAATATTAAGTTCCAACTAACAAACTGTAGAAACCAGAACATGAATGAATGGGCTTGATTTAAGAGCTACGCATCAATTTTCACTAGATCAAACACAATAACTAATAGATGTGACTTGTGAGTATCCTGAAGATATATAGGATAATATAGGGAAAATTATTAGACTTGGTAAAAACTTGGTTTTCTCTGGTAACCCAGTTTTGTGTCCAGGAATAATAAAGAAAGCATAACACGCTTCCATCATTTAAATTATTTTAGCCACTTCAACAGTTGTACTTATATATATATATATATATATATATATATATATATATATATATATATATATATATATATATATATATATATATATATATATATATATATATATATATATATATATATATATATATATATATATATATATATATATATATATATAACACTAATGACTTTATAACTTTTCACCTCTATATTTTTTGATAACATGTTAACAGTACTTATTTTTTTCTCAGAGAGCAAGTGCTTAGTTTATTTCGTTTCAATTTAATTCTATTTCTTTGTTGTTAGGTATTTGAATGGAAGTGCATGACCACTAGGTTTTTTTTTGGAAACGGCGAATATTATTAAAGGGCCGCCGCAGCTAGCAAGGCGCAAGCCGGGAAAGCCAAAAAAGAAAAGAAACAGTAACAGTTACAAAATAGAAAGAGGAGAAAGCAACCAATCCTCCCATAACAACGACAAAATTCCACCTCTATGATTAATCCAAACAAAAACCAAAGCTTTGATCGAATCAACCACCCTCTCCGGATTGCACATCTTGGAATTGAAAAGCCTGTCATTTCTGGCATGCCAAATACACCAATGAGTACCATAAAAGATAGAGGTGATGATCTTTTTTCTTTTCTTTACATTACTACCCCATTTGGCAGCAAAATTAACCGTTTCCACCACTCTATTGAACTCCTTAAGCTGAAAATTACACCAAACAAGAATGGAACGCCACACACTTTTCGCAAACGGACAGCAAACAAGTAAATGATCAGTAGATTCCTCCCCATGAATGCAAGCACTACAGCACAAGGAAATGGCGGGAACACCACGAAAAGATAATGCCAGCGCCGAAGGGATACGATCCAGCCGAGCTCTCCAAACAAAACAAAGAACCTTTAAGGGAACCCAATTGACCCAAGGAAAAAAACCATCGCAAATTAAGTGAGAGGAACGATCAATTCTATGTCTCAAAAGAGCCACACAAAATTTGTCTTCCGCCATGAAATCCGAACTCCAATCGAAACCATCCTCATCCAGTCTAATCACCTCACCCTCACTAATATTTAATCTTTCGAGCCGGTTTTTACTTTTCACAATGTTACACCAAACCCCAGACGTACCTTTAGACATCCATCTAAAGGAACTAGGAATGCCCGTGTTGTGGAGGCCGCCAATAATCAAAGTCCACAAAGCCCCCTGATGTAATTTGAAATTAACACGCCATTTTGCTAAAAGACTCAAATTAAAAGCCTTAATAGAGCCCAACCCTAGCCCACCACAAGCCTTAGGTGCCAAAATCTTGTCCCAAGAAACCCAGTTAATTTTTTTCCCCTCATCGGCTCCTCCCCACAAAAATTTCCTTCTGATTTTCTCCAAGTCGCTAAGGACACCTATCGGGGCTGCAAAGATCGACAGGAAAAAGGTAGGAAGGCTACCTAAAACCGACTTAGCGAGGGTAAGACGACCCCCGAAGCTCAGGATTTTTGACTTCCACCCGGATAATTTAGCTTTAAGTTTATCAATAACCGGTTTCCAAGACTTTTTGAGGTTCATGTTATCACCCACCGGAACGCCAAGATAAGTGAAAGGAAGAGAAGCCGGAGCACAACCTAGCGGGACCGCCCATCTCTCAACATCAATCAACTCCACGCCCAAACCAAAAACTTTTGATTTATTAAAGTTCACTTTTAACCCGGAAGAAGCATAAAAGCATTTGAGGATTCTCGCAAGATTATTAATGTTACTTTTAGACCATTCACCTATAAAAATGGCGTCATCGGCATAAAAGAGATGCGAAAGAATAACGTTGGAATTAGGAATACTAACACCGTGGAACACCCCTTTAGCAACCGCTTCCTTCATAGCGATGTTGAGACCTTCCATCACTAAAATGAAGAGAAAAGGAGAGAGAGGGTCACCTTGTCTCACACCTTTTTCCAAAGAGAATTCCAAAGTTGGACTCCCATTGACCAAGACCGAGGTTCTAGCCGATTCAAGGCATCCCCTAATCCAACCTCGCCATTTATGACCAAAGTTCATTTGGGTCATCATGGAATCAAGAAAACTCCAATTAACCGAGTCAAAAGCCTTATTGAAGTCGGCTTTGAACAAAAGCACCTTTTTACCCTTCACCCGACTCCAAGAGCAAAGCTCATTCACAATGAGAGGCCCTTCAAGAATGTTTCTATCGCCCACAAAAGCCGTTTGGACGTCATCAATGACTTCACCAATAACCGCTTTGAGTCTAGAAGCAAGAACCTTAGCTATGATTTTGTAAAGAGAACCAATGAGGCTAATCGGTCTATAATCCCCAAGAGAAAGAGGGTCTTTAACTTTCGCAGCGAGAGTAATGAATGAAGAGTTACATCCCCGAGAAAGCTTGCTAGTGTTCCCAAAGTGAAGAACACAAGCAAAAATGTCATCTTTTAAAAGGTCCCAGAAATTTTTGAAGAACTTAAAAGAGAAGCCATCGGGACCCGGTGCTTTGTCCCCACCACAAGCCCAAACCGCAGCTTTCACCTCCTCCATAGAAAAACTAGATTCCAAAAAATCTCTATTAACCGAAGAAAGTTTTTTGAACAGGGGGCTTTTAAAGTCCGGTCTTATGTTCCATTTTTCCTTGAATTTAGCCTCAAAAAATCTCACCACCTCCATTTTCATCTCCTGCGGATTACAAGACCAAACCCCGTCAATCAAAAGCCCATGAATTCTATTTTTGCGGTTCCTATTCGCCACATAACCATGAAAAAAACTAGAATTCTCATCGCCATCCACCGTCCAACGAATCCTCGCTTTTTGTTTCGCGTCAAGAGCCGCAAAACGCTCCAAATCAACCATATTTTTTAAGATCTCAGCCCTCTTAGAAATAACAGAAATTCCAGCCCCACCCGATTCAATTAAAGTGTCGATATCCGCCAAATTGCACCTAAGCTTGCCCAGCTTTCCAGAATTCACGTTGTTATCCATGATCCTCCAAAGACGGATGCGAGATTTCAAATGCTTCAATTTGTTAAGAAATTTTGAATCCGAAGCCCCATAACCGACGAAATCGGCGCAACTACTCACAATAAGATCCACAAAACCATCTTTCAGAAGCCAAGAGTTAAACATTCTGAAAGGGGAAGGCCCAAAATCCGCACAACAGAGGCTAAGAATAATAGGGGAATGATCTGAAAGCTCACGAGGAAGGGCTACACAAGAAGCGTCAGGGAAAGCTCTCGCAAAGTTTTTACAAACAAGGATCCTATCCAATTTTCTCAACTTCGCACCATCATGCTGATAGCACGTAAAACGAAAACCGCCCATCTTTAAATCCGAGAGCTCAGCTTCATTAATGAAGTCGTTAAAGGCTCGAGCACTAGAGGGGCAAAAGAGAGAATTCATTCTTTCATCCGCTCTACGAACGACATTAAAATCGCCCGCCACAATACACAAAGCTACCCTGTTACTAATTAAATCCCGAAGTTCACCCCAAAGCTTGCGCTTATCAGAAAGAAGCTTTGGGCCATAGACATTGATAACAACAACAGGAATGTCAATACCCTTACAGCTTTGTGTCTCTTCATTTGATAAGGTTTGCGTTGTGTCTTATTGGGTTTGAATTTAAAATTCACTTTATACTTTTATCTTATCTGTTTCTGCAGTTGATGATATGCTAAAGGACCTATATTTAAAAATTAATCATTGAGATAATCTTATTTTGCTATCATCTTTGGTCCTTCATTATGATGTTAACTACTCTGGTAACTACTTTAATCTATCAATCAGACTTGTTCAGAAACACCAGTAATGATGTATCCTACATACAGGTGGGCATATTATTACCCTGTCATACTACTCCAATCCACAACCCTCAAGTTATGATCCAAGATCTAGCGAAATAGATTGTGGTACCCTATAATCCCTAAATCAAATGTACCCTAATAGTGGCAACTATTATTATCCTTACCTAGAAGTATGTAAGTATCGCAACCATATTTATCCTGGTGGTCCATATGGTTTCAGATCACCTCACCCTCACTACCCAACACCGCCATTCTACACCCATGTATTCTACATTAGTGTGATTATAACAAAAACTCCTAAACTTATTATTGCACTACCACTATTATTAATCATATTTTGATTGAAACCAATATTGGTATATTTTCAATGAGAAATCTGATTCCAAGATGACAATTTGGGGTTGAGACGTAGCCACTCTATTTTTAACTTAATACTGCTTATGCTATTCTTTTCCTTCTTATTTCAGGTTAAAATGGTAAAGATTACAGAAAGGTGGATAGTATATATTTTTTGAAAATCTATTTTTACAAGGCAAATAAAAAAGGATTCACATTTCTTTTGATATTGAGAAAGACGTTTCAACCTATTATTGTCTGATACATAATCTATCTCCTATAATAAAACAAAGCTTAAAATGCACATGTCCTTTCTTATACTTCAACTTTGCCACGTGTCCATTTTTGGGCGGGGGTCGTCTTTTTTTCTCGCTCATCCTACTACCCTCCATATCGTGTGTCAGTTACCAACTTTGAAACTTCCTCCCAAAATACCTCTAATTTTGTTAATGATAATGAGATTCCTTTTTTGAAATCCCTAAATCTCGCCCCTTTCCATATATTAAGGGTTTTACTAATTTGATATCAAGGATCAATTTTTGATAAATCCCTTATGTCGTCACCACCACTTCTACCCTGACGCTACTCCTCTCAAGATCGGTGATTTGCTACAAACACTTCTCATTCACAGAACCACTCGACGACATGCTCATCGGCATCTTCATTTTCTTCTTCTTGCTTCTGTTAAGCTTTATTTCTAGGAAATCAATGTGATTCGTAAACTAATGGATTTTTGGAAACGGTTTATGATTTTTAATTTGGGTAAATTTGTTTTCTTGAACTTATTTTATTAGAAATTTGATATGTAATATGAAAAGTATTTGGTTCTTTTGCAGGCTTGCAGCAATGAGCAGTTTGAAGTACTGGAGAATCCTATCCTTTTGTATTGATATTTACTTCAAAGGGCATTAACAGTACGTTGCTGTGGTGAGATAGATCTTGACCGAAGAAATTTTGGTTTGTTGAGTGGTCTTTTTACCTTTTCTTGACTTCTGATGTTTGTTCACTAAACAAAGAGAACCCATATCTCTTAATCCTTCTTATTTTAGTTACTTTAGCAATCAATTGGTAGGCATGGTAAAGCTTTTGGATCCCAAACTTAACCCCTTTTAATTTTTTTAGGACTATTTTCACACTTTGTTATTCTTCATGATTTTATTTTATAAATTGATCGTAATATAATGGTTCTCAAATTTCATCAACACTCTTTCGATGAGTTGATTGTGACAAAGAGGACAGGTAACGAAAATGGTTATCATGGATTTTGGTGTAATGTTAAACTTTTTTTTTGCAAAGACAGGATTGTTTCTTATTGGTTCTACCTCACGTTGGTTGCTTGATAATCTATTTATTGGCTCTATGATTTTGTACTACAATCGAGGTATCTTACCTATTCCATGTTGATTTCTGATTGCAAGTCAATTTTATGCTTATATTGTATCTTTTTTGCTTCTAGACAAGTTACTTTCTACTCTATGTGCCGACTTCTCCATATTGTGGTTTTTGCTGTTTTATTTTTCCTATAATGTTCTTTAAATGTCTGAAATCTGCAGATCGTAGTCAAAGTGCAGCCATGGTTCAATGGTCCTTCAAGATTGAACGCCCTTTCGGTATTGTGCCATTGATCCACATTTCATTTTTTGTGTTGTTTGTTTATTTCTGCAACATGGGGTTCTTTTGTACTTTTTAAACGTCCTTCAAAAGTTTTTTAGAAGGAATTATAGTCTCCAATTGCAACTAATCTACCTTTCACCTTAATTAAGTCATTGTTTCAATGTTTATTTTCATGCAACAGGTGGTGCTCTTAATTCACCTAATGACATTAAAGCAAAACAATATTGATATCTTTGAATTTGATTTGGCCCATTACGTTTAAACCATCAGCTCAAGTTCATCATTTATTAAATGGGTAAATTACAAGTTTTTATACTTTTCTCAACTTGATCATTTCTGTCTTTATATTATTCTTATGATTATCTAAGGGGTATGATTTAAATTTTATTATTTTAAATTGTTACTTGAATGTATGATTATCTTGGTTTATAATTTTAGTTTTCTATTCACTTTAATTATTTTAAGATGGTATTATGAATGAAAATAAGAAATTGGGAGCTGGTGAATTCAAATGATTTAGTTGTTGGTTGTCATGAGCATTAAAAATATATTTACATTATGTATCATCAAGACATATAAAATGTTTCAAATTAATTACAAACTTACTTCTTAACATAATATATATTACCCATATGCTATTATCTAAACCGAAATGAATTTTTTAATTAAGCACGTCATAAAAATTAACATTATTTTCTTTAATTTGATACCTATTATATTTTTTATTTAATGTTTAAACATTATTCGCACAATATGTAGAAAACATACACCCTAAAATTAGATTCAGTTTGTCCTTTGTATAATGGAATCTTTTTGAATGTTTGATACGAATTAGAGTTCAGTTTAACAGTTTGATACAAAGTAGATATTTGATTTCATTAGACATTTGTTCATGTATTTGTTTTAACTTGAAACCGATTGAATGTTGCATAATTGAAAATTTTAATGCTTGATTTTTTTTTTTTGTAGATGTTAATATGATACATAATCATAAAACTTAATGTCATTTTGTGTGGAATGTGATATGGATCTTGCAGAGGAGGCAGTCGAGTTGTCAGTATTTTCATAGAATGTGGAGGTTGTTTTTACGGCAGATCACGTCCCACTTTGTAGGCTTTCGGGAACTTTGTTGGATATTAAAAAGTTGTCTAACAAAAAATGATGACAATGCATATTTCAATTTACCATCTTTTTTTCGTTTTTTTATTTCTTAGTTTCTATTTATATACATAGATTCGAATTATGTTGTTTATTTTTTATATTTTAAGTTGTCAACCCGTATACTATACTGTAATTTGTATTTTAAGTTTGTTAATAAATAAATATACGTGGAAGTTTTTATTCTTTAATAATTTTATTTTCTAACGTTGTAGAATTCCATGGTTTCATGTTAATGTTAATTATAGCATGGTTTCATTTTCATGTCGATTTTAGCATTTTATTTTTATATTCCAACCCGTGTAGTACACGGGTTATTAACCTAGTCTTCAGTTATATAGCACGGCCCGTAAACCTTCCTAGTAAATATATAGAGTGGTGTAGTTAAATAACCAATCACAAAAAGACACATCAGACTAATCACGACAACCAACAAACTGCTGTGAGTAACGTCCACATATGGTTTGGAGCATTATAGTATTTTGATGCCAATACCCAGAAAGAGTTTCAATCTCTAACTAATACTCCGGTATATCAATACTAATACTTATTGCAAACTCGAATAAATTCGCTACCAACAGGCTCTCGCTATACAATTTTGGTACTCAATACCATGCGTCCATGCCTTTTATCCCACTTTTTAGAAGACTTATGTATTCTTCTTCTTCGTGTAACTAAACATTAAATGATTTGTTATTATAATTACTCAAATATTTCATAATGTTGGTTTGAAACTTTTTAGGAAATAAACTTTGTTAAAAGTCAAAACATAATTTTTTATAAAAATTCTGTTTATAATTTTATAAAAATTATGGCTGATCGTCAATAAGTTATTTTAATCATATGAAATCTGTTTGTATAACCATTAAAGATTGCAAAATGTTTCATGTGGAACAGTATGTAAAATTTTACATGCTTTAAACCATACATGGAAGAATTGCTTGTAGATATGGCGTATAACCATTGGTGGAACTTTGACGAAAATTTGTAAATGTAAGGTACGAGGCGCAATCATGTCGTCTGCACACATGGCCCCGATGTTAGTAGAACTTTTTAAAGAATAATTTTTTGGACATTTTTTGCATTGTTTATCGTACATGAAAAAAGTTATAAGGATGTGACGTATCTTAATATTTGTTTGGTAAGACCGACGAAATGAAAACGTGTATTATGCAAAAGACATGAGGTAAAATAGGAATAGTTTGTTAGATGTGAGCATTTTGTACTTTGTTCAAATTGAACATTGAATTTCAAATGACAAATTTTGTTACGTAACCGATTTTTATGCCACGAAATTTTGATGCAAAACATAAGACACATGAATGTAATGTATATAAATAACGGTTAGATAAGACCGACAAAATATTGAAATAGGAAACGAAATGAGGTAGAAAATTCTCATTTTGTAATGTGAATACTTTGTTAGAAGATATGAGCATTTGGCTTTACTTTTTCATATATAAAAATTAAAATTATTATGATAAATTCATTGCGTAGACTACTAGAAACATAGATGTCGAGGACAGATATTTTCACCGAAAATCAATCACTAAGACTGGTCGGATTTTAAATGACAAAAATTTGACTGTTTGTTTCTGTAGGACTTTGGATGCGGATTCTGTTGCGATGACTAACAATATAAAACAACTAGGGTTATGTGAGTGCACCGTGAAGATAAAAAATTTCATAGTTCAAATATAAATAAATATATTTACACCAAATAAAAAAATTGATGTTTAACACTATTATTATCCGAACCATACGATCGATATGAGAGATACATCTGGTAGAAGAGTATAAACCGAATAGTTTTAGTAGTTACAACGGTTGAAATCAATTCATACAATAAATTTCAAAATAACATGGTTTACTAAGGTAGCGTTTGGTAGATGGACTAGATGGAACAGGACTGGACTGAACAGGACAGGACAGAACTGGACAGGACAGGACAAATGATTTATATAGTGTTTGGTAAGACTGGAACAGAACAGAACAAGATGATAAAATGACCATATTGCCCTTTTTCAAAAATAATAGAAAAACTTCTTATAACAAACGTAACTACAAAATTAACAATTGTAAAAAAAGTTAATTAAAATGCATATATTAAAAAGTAGTCATAATACCAAATAATCAAAATTGCTTCAAAATTAACAAAGTTCCTAACTCAAATGGTTTCAAACTCCATAACTTCAAATAAAAAATAACGAACTTCAATTGCCTTCTTCCAATATAGCCTTCGCAAAAAATGGTTTGCTAGCTGTGTCCAAGCTATTCCACATCGGTAACAAATTCGCGTTTTTGGCAAACTTTAAATAAACCTGCATGATTTCTAAAGAAGAAAAATACATGGTCTTCAATTCCTCATGTATGGCTTTTAACTCTGTTAGGTCGTTAGTAGAAGACGTTATAACAGCCTTAGTCATTTTCTGGATATCCTCAGATACAGTAGTGAATCCCTTTTCAATTATCTTTGTTACTTCTTCAGATGCGGTGAGTTTTCTCTTTTTCTTTTTTGTCGAGTCTTTAGGATTTGGATTGCAGGAAGCTGTGGAGTTTGGAGGATTAGAGTTAGGCGATGGAAAACATTCTCCTTCTTCATTCGCATCAGCCGCAGATTCAGCCATACTTCCTGTAGCTCGATCCTTACCAAACACATTTGCTAGACGCTCATACGCAAGGAATGGTTTATTCGCGACATAGTTTTTGTTTGGATGTTTCTAGCAAAACAAACAGAGTGGTTACACATAAGAAGATATAACTAATAGTTAGATATGAAAAGAATTAATATATAACCACTGACCTTTAAATATTCCTCTAAAATCTCAGGAGAATCAACTATTACACATTTGCGAGCATCATCCCAACCAAATCCACTTGTATTCTGCATATCATATGCAGCAGAAAATTTATCCTTTAAACGTTTGATTTTGTTTTGCACGTGCTTGGCCGTTATATTAATCCCGATAATTTTTTCCCGCAACTTTAGAACAACTTGGTCATAGGTTCCAGGCCGAAAACTTCCGTTATCACCTCTACCACCGATCACGACAATGTCTTGAAGAATGGTAATCAATGCATCCTCTTCTTCTTGAGTCCATTGACGCCTATCTGCCATGATTTGTTATCTGCATTTGACATATTATCCATAACAAATGTAAATAGATAAAAAATGGAAAATTTTATAACAATTCATCCACCAAGTTCGTTACAATTAATAATAAGATACACAAAATTCAAAGTGCCTAACATCCATAACAATTAAACATAACAAACTTAAAAATAGAAGTTCTAAAATTCGAAAAACATTAACTAAGCTCTAGTCGACATCCAAGATTCAAACATTTCTTGGGCTAAATCATCCCTCCATTGAGTCCATTCGTTGCTAGATTCAACAACATCCACCCCTTCGGCCTGATTTGGTTGATCTTCCTCGAGAGGCATATCCTCAGGAGTGATTGGCATGCTTTCCGCTGGATCCATATCCATGTGCGTCCTAATAAAATTATGTAGCAACGCACATGCTATGATAATTCGCCCTTGAATTCTTATAGGATAAAATGAGGGACTTCTTAATATAGCCCAACGTCTCTTAAGTAGACCAAAACACCTCTCTATAACATTCCTCGCTTGTGAGTGTTTCATGTTAAAATATTCCTCCTTATTTGTAGGTGCACGTGTACCGTCTTCCCATTCCCGTAAATGATACCTAGTACCTCTATATGGTGCTAAAAAACCTTCACCGTTGATATAACCTCCATCAGCCAAATAATAATTACCTATAAGAATTAAGGTATTAGGTATGAATACGCAACTATGTGTACATTCAATGTTTAGTAATTAATGTTTTAGCTTACCAAATGGGATGATTAATCCGTTAGGTCTAGTAATTGCATCCCGCAAAACCCTAGAATCAGTAGCTGAACCTTCCCAACCAGCTAAGACGTAGACAAAGTTCATGTCGTGATTACAAACACCTAACACATTGGTTGCTATATTACCTTTTCTTGTTCGGTACCTTGGTTTATCTGACTCAAGTACATTAACTTGAATATAAGTTCCATCAATTGCTCCTAGACAACCCTATAAATTAAAAATTAATTCATTGTTAATTAAAAACCTATGTTATTTTGTAATATATAATAATAATGTTATAATAGTTACCTTGAACCATTTCCATCGGGTGTCCGTACTATCATTTGGAACAGGCGTTGGTTTCACAAACAATATGTCTTGCAAATGCATTAAAGCACCCAATACTCGATGAACATAACGACTTATTGTTTCCCCTGACCGATAGAATCTAACTTGAATACTTCTGTTTTTTGTGTGGTGAGCTAATATGTTTAAAAATATAGCTACCTGCTCTTCAATGGACACAAAACCATCGTCTAGTAATCCACCACGAGTTTCTAGTAACTGACACAAAACTGCAAATGCATTTCTATCCATACGTAACTCCTTTATACAGTTAATATCAGATGCACGTGTGATACGTTGTATGACTGTAGACCTTATCGAATGTGATTCTAATGTACTTTGGCCCAGTTGTCTCCTTTGAGCTTCTTTTTCCTCACATTCAAGTAACCAAACTCTAATTGTAGCTAGACACATTAACAACTTAATGTAGATGTCTAATACTTTAACATATATGAGCAAAAGATTACGATCCATATCTACAAGTTTAAAAAAAACATGTAAACAAATTAGAAACATATCTAACACACTTGTTACCATTAGAAAAAATTACCCCCGCTAAAACTATGACCCACTATTACAATAAGATACACAAGTCGGTCAATAGAAAAGCTAATTCCAATTATTCCTTATGGCATTTAGAAGCCGGAACAAATTAATACCATGATAGTTAAATTTAATGGTACAGGAACCAAAATTATCACAAATCAAGGACCAAACATGTTGAAACCATTACAGGGGTATAATGGTCAACTTAAAAAAAATTATAGCAAGATAGTTGAAATCATTACATGTTGAAACCATTACAGGGGTATAATGGTCAACTTAAACAAATTTATAGCAAGATAGTTGAAACCATTACATGTTGAAACCATTGCAGGGGTATAATGGTCCACATACATGCACACAGTTACATAGACAGTCACATGTATACACAAAGTATCGTATATGGATATCAAAACTTAAAAGATATATAAACTAATACGGGGTTAAATGCAAGAAATGTCAGTATACTTAACCTTATAATTAAAACTATACAAAATAATGAAAGTACCAGGTGCAATGATGGTTGTATGATATCTTTCAATGCATCTTGGGATTCAACAGTTTGATATTCTTGTTCCTAAGGTAATTACTTTCTGTTCATATATTAATTCTGCAGCAACTTGACGATGAGTTCTAATTAAACTTATAATTAAAGTTCCAACAAAACTCATTATATGACACAGCAACTTGACGATGAGTTCTAATTAAAGTTATATAAATTAAAATTATATAAGTTACTAATAAGACTTGAACCAAATGAATAAAGCAGAACACCAATTGTCCACAAGTGACTAATAAGAGTCAATTGATTAATAAAGGAATGAAAAAGGAAAGATTACAAGACGAAGACCACTACTCAAACATTGGTGTAGCTAGCCAAGAATGAAAACAACCAATAGCATGATGCCATTCCTCCCACACACGTGACTAAACATTATTCTCAAATCTTCCTGCATCGCCCTTTTTTAATTGCTATTAATAAGACATGAGGCGACGAAGCTCACTGTTTGTAGATTTTTATAGAAGCGAGAATTGTACATTGACTGTTTGCATTCGTAACAGTCAATAGGTTATTATAAAAATCTACAAACAATCGTATGGCAAAAAATCATAGAAGCGAGAATCAGACAAACATTCGTACCTGATTTGGGTGAGTATCAATGATCGAAAATTGTTGCAGAATACGTATGGCAATAAAGCGAGAATCAATTTCGAGAAGCCTATTTATCCGCGATGGCGAGAAGAGAAAGGACGATCCTTCACGATGGACTGTTGCTTATATGAGTTGTTGAAGAAGAAGGAGCCGACTGCCGATAGCTGCGGAATCGTGAATACGTGAAACCGGGAAGAAGAAGTCAGAGGGTATATTGGTCAAGCGCAGAAAAAAAAGAGCGTGTTCCATCCGGTTCCACTTCTTTGGGTTGGACTATTATTTTACTGAGTTGTCCCATTGACCCAGTCAAAATTCAATTTTGTTCTTGTTCCAAGTTTGCCAAACACCCTTTAAAATCTTTAGTGCTGTCCAGTCCCTCCTAGTTCTTGCCACCAAACGCTCCCTAAATATCTCGTAAGATCTCGATGACCTAATATCTATACCTGAAGGTTTACGTGAATAAAATATATGATTTTGTACTAAATTATTTAAGAGATAATTTCATATATACCATAAATAAAGAGTTAAATATCATATATGCCTTATCTATAACTCAAATATCATATTTTTCCTAAATAAATCTCAAAATATCATATATATACCCAAAATCTATTTTTCAGATATTTTATAAACATTTTAAATCATATTTTAAATATTTTCTGATTATTTAAAAACATTTTAATTACAAGACAACCAACATTAACCATAATACCTTGCTTCAATATATCATCTCTTATTCCTAATTGCACGACTCTCATTCCAGATTACACAATATTTTCAATCGACACCACCCTAATCGACCCTGATTCCTGTTTGTTGCCGGTGCCATTTGTCGTCGACGCGACCTTTGTATTGGAATCAATTTGCTGATTTCTTGGAAACTCTGTATCAGAATCGTTTGCTGATTTTGTTTGTTAATTTTTCTGAATTTTTGGAACCTCTGTATTGGAATTGGTTTGTTGATTTCTTGGGAACCTTTGGTACTGATGAAAATTGTTTGCTGTTGTATGGCATCAGATCCTCTGTCCCATTGAAAAAACTTGTTTGCTAGCATTATTATTCTTATCCATCCATATATGTATGCTAGTGTGATTATTCTTCTTACTTTATTGTTTCTTCTTTCTCATAAATTATCACCGGGTTCAAGTTAATTCCCCCCCCCCCCCTAACTAATAATCAGCCCCCCTCCTATTATTTCCCCAAATTGATTTAATAAAATCAATTTAATATATATAATATGTCAAATTTTCAGTTTTTAATTAAAAACTCCATCACACCGAAAATTTTCAGTTTTTGATAAAAACCACATGTTTCGTTTTCGTTTCGGTTTCGGTTAATACGTTTTTTTTCGCAGTGCGGTTTGGTTTTTCGGAAAAATTCCGGAGTAAAAAACCTGTTTGCATTTTAAAAATTGTTGAAATATTAAATGCTTTTATATATATATATATATATATATATATATATATATATATATATATATATATATATATATATATATATATATATATATATATATATATATATATATATATATATATATATATATATATATAGATGAAGGTTCAAATGAGAACAATTTCAATAATTATTGAAATTCAGAACATGAGAACAAATATAAGCCACACAATTTTATAATAGGCCCTCATCCGCCCCTTCCACCGCAACCACCAAACTTCTAAGCCTCCACTGCCACCCATCTCCATCTTACCCGACTCACTCCCGCTCCACCTCCCCCACCCAGCCTACCCTACCCACCCCCGCCCACCAAAAAAATTATTTTTTTACCAACCACTCTCGCTCCAACCCACCTACCAGCACCCACCCTACCCTATCCACCCCACGCCACCCTTACCCTACCACACCCTCCCCGCCCACCAAAAAAATTTTAATTTTTTTTACCACCCAATTTCGCTCCACCCCACCCACTAGCACCCACCCTACCCTCCCACCCCATCCCACACTACCATACCCTACTTCGCCAACCAAAAAAAATATACTCCCTCCGTCTCATTTTAATAGTCCACTTTTGATTTTTTAAAGTCTTTTTTTTTTCAACTTTGACCTTAAATATTTTCCTTTTTGTTGTATAATACTTGATGCAAAATATATAGATGGATTGTGTTTTAAACTTATTTTTGTTGGTATAATTTTTATCAAGTATCATATAGCACAAACAAAAATATTTAAAGTCAAAGTTGGCAAAAAAAGACTTTTAAAAGTCAAAAGTGGACTATTAAACTGGGACGGAGGGAGTACTTTTTTACCATCCACACCCGCTCCACCCCACCCACCCTACCCTACCCACCCCACCCCATCCTACCCACCAACCCCGCCCACCAAAAAAATTTTAATTTTTTTACCACCCACTCCCGCTCCACCCCACCCTCTAGCACCCACCCTCTAGCAGCCACCCTACCCTACCAACCCCACCCCACCCTCTAGCACCCACCCTACCTTACCAACCCCACACCACCCTACCCTACCCCACCCCCCGCCCACCAAACTTTTTTATTTTTTTTCACACTCCCGCTCCACCCCTCCCACCAGCACCCACCCTACTTACCCACCCCACCCCACCCCACCGTACACTACCCCGTCCACCAAAAACAATAAATTTTTTAATATTTTTACCACCCACTCTCGCTCCACCCCACCCACCAGCACCCACCCTTCCCTACCCACCCCACGTCACCCTACCCTATCCTGCCATCAAAAAATTTTTACTTTTTTTGACCACCCAATCTCGCTCCACCCCACCCACCAGCACCCACCCTACCCTACCCACCCTACCCCACCTTACCCACCTACCCCGCCCCACCATAACAAAATTAATTTTTTACCACCAACTCCCGCTCCACCCAACCCACCAGCACCCACCCTACCCTACCCACCCCCACCAATTTTTTTTCACTCACTCCCGCTTCACCCCACCTAACCTACCCACCACACCCCCGTACCCTACCCCTACTACCCCCATCCCTACCGTACCATCACCCCGCCTACCATATTATTTACCACTCACTCCCTATCCACCCCACCCTAACCCACGCCACCCGACCAACCAGCACCCCACCCTACCTTACCCTTACCACCCCACCCCACCCTACCATCACCTCACCCACCAAAAAAAATTTAATTTTTTACCACTCACTCCCGATCCACCCCACTCTACCATTTACATGTGCATATTCACAAGTGAATAATAGACTTTTAATCAGATATGAATAATAAGGTTTAATTATATGTGAATAGTTCAATCATATATGAATAACAATATTTAATCGCATGCGATTAAATACATATGATATGAAATTTATTTAAAAATAAAAAATTTGTTATGTACATATTTACATATGAATAACATATGAATAACTTAATTATATGTGAATAACAAGGTTATAATCACATGTGAATAATAGGGTTTAATCACATGTGAATTAAATACATATAATAAGAAAATTTATTTAAACATTAAAAAAATCATTATGTACATATTTGCATATAAATAACATGTTTTAATCACATGTGAATATGTGAATAACAAGGTTTAATCACATGTGATTGAATAAAAAACATATCACATGTGAACAAGATTTCAGAATCATATATGATTAAGCGCTTAATAACAAGGTTTAATCACATGTGATTGAACAAAAAAACATATCACATGTGAACAAGATTTCAGAATCATATATGATTAAACGCTTAATGCTACCTGAACAAGCCTACAGCTCCTTGGACTTCGACATGACAGAGGATAGGGGTGTGAGACTGGTTTTTTGAGTTTGGTGGCGTATTTTGAGGTCGGAGTGAGTGCAAGGACCACTGGTAGGCGGGATTTGGACAAAAGTTTCTTTCAGCCATTTTGTCGAACATCTTAGGTGCATAAAGTGTGTCTCCATATGTGATCAACAATTTTAATCACATGTGATTTAATACATATAATAAGAAAAAATTTATTTAAAAATAAAAATTCATTAAGCACATATTTACTTATGAATAACATGTTTTAATAACATGTGATTGAATACATATAATAAGAAAATTTATTAAAAATAAAAATAAAAATTTTATTTGAGCATATTCACATGTGAATAACAAGTTCTAATCACATTTGAATAGCATGATCTAATTACCTTTGAGTAAGAAGTTTTAATCATATGTGAATAAATTATTAAGAAATAAAAAATTCGTTATGCACATATTCACATGTGAAAAACATGTTTTAATCACATGTGAATAATAGTGTTTTATCACATGTGAATAGCTTAATCATATGTGATCAATGATGTTTAATCACATGTGATTAAATACATATAATAAGAAATTTTATTTAAACATGAAAAAATCATTATGTATATCTTTGCATGGAAATAACATGTTTTAATCACATGTCAATAACAAGGTTTAATCACATGTGATTGAAGAGAAAACATATCACATGTGAACAAGATTTCAGAATCATATATGATTAAGCGCTTAATAACAAGGTTTAATCACATGTGATTGAAAAAAAACATATCACGTGTGAACAAGATTTCAGAATCATATATGATTAAGCACTTAATGGTACCTGAACAAGCCTGCACTCCTTGGACTTCGACATGACAGAAAATATGGGTGTGAGACTGGTTTTTTGAGTTTGGTGACGTATTTTGAGGTCGGAGTGAGTGCAAGGACCACTGATAGGTGGGATTTGGACGAAAGTTTCTTTCAGACTTTTTGTCGAACACCTTAGGTGCATGACGTGTGTCACCCTTTTTCTTAGCATGTGGGCAATTGAGTGGTCCCAAAATTATCTGAATAAAGTTTGGAATTGGATATATTTAAACATAAGAAAATTTATTTAAACATAAAAAATTGTTATGTACATATTTGCATATAAATAACATGTTTTAATCACATGTGAATAACAAGGTTTAATCACATGTGATTGAAGAAAAAAATATCACATGTGAACAAGATTTCAGAATCATATATGATTAAGCGCTTAATAACAAGGTTTAATCTCATGTGATTGAAGAAAAAACATATCATGTGTGCACAAGATTTCAGAATCATATATGATTAAGTGCTTAATGGTACATGAACAAGCCTACAGCTCCTTGGACTTCAACATGACAGAGAATAATAGGGGTGTGACACTAGCATCTAATTTCTTATGTATGTGTTAGGCCTTCCGATTTTTCAATCCAACATACAATTTTAATAATTATACATATCAAGTATAATGAAAAAGCATACACAAAATAAAACCTCTTGAGCAATTTACCAAACACTTGGTGTGCATGAACACAATATGGAATGTAATATGATTTTACCCAATTTCATTATCCATTCATTTCCCGGCTATTCTCCAGTTTCATTATCCTCAACACATTAATTAAAAAAACAACACAATCGCAAAATGCCAAGTCGAATTTTTTTTTAAAACCTTTACAAATCAAACCACGAGCTTGCTATTGCAACCATATCACATATCTGCATATGAAGAAATTGATGTGTTAGTCAATTTATTTGTTTCTACATGAACCCAATAAGTCGGAGATTAATCTTGTGGGGTTAATCGTACTGAAATCACTAAAACTACAACACCAAAATAGAAACAAGGTAGAAGAACAGAAAACTCACTCTTTGGTGGAAGAACTCTAGCAGGAACGATGGGCGACATTTTGACATCTAAAGTAGTAGCAAAAAGAGTTTCACGAGAAGGCCATCCTTTCAAAATCATAGGTCCCCATGTATATATCCCCTAATGCTGTCAACTGAACCAGACAAGTCCACAACAACACCGCCGACGTGGCCTGATCATCCATAGCTTCTTTTTAGGAGACTTTGCATATAAATTTCCCATCGATTTCTTCAATTTTTTTCTACTCTAATTTCTCCTAATCCTTTCAAACGCATGGTTTCAAAACCATAAATCACCTGGATAACCCTAATTCTCCATTACATTAAGCAATTGAGCACAAGAGAATTAGCTAATTTGACGGCTAAATGAATAATAAAATACGCACGTAATAGCGATATCGAGATACATAATCTCCTAAACACGAGAGCGGATTGATTGTACACTAAGCTACCAAAAGCAGAGTGGATCTCGCAAACCAATTGATTCTCGCAAGTCCTTAAACCGTTGATTGAAGAAGATGGTGATGACTTATCGGCGATTCGTATCTGGAATCGCATTTGAATCGAAGACGAGACTTCTAATCGGAACCTGCAATCACGATACCTTTAGCTTCGAATCAAACATGAGCCTGCAATCACGAAGCCTTTAACTGGAATCGATACCTTTACCTTCGAATCAAACTCGATTTCCAGGTGGGAGAAGACGGACTCGATTTCACGGTAAGGTTAGGTTGCACGATAATTTTTAGATTAAATATCAAAATCACCCATTGTCGTAAATATTTTGAAAAAACCCATGGGCGCGTTTTTTACAATTACATGGTCCAGATTTGTTCTCATGTTCTCACTTTAATAATTGTTCTCATTTTAACCTTCCCCTATATATATATATATATATATATATATATATATATATATATATATATATATATATATATATATATATATATATATATATATATATATATATATATATATATACATATATATATATATATATATATATATATATCCTATCCTATCCTAATAAATAAGTAACTCAAAGCCACATGTTATCACCACATTCATTTTGCCACATGTCATTTTCTCATAATTTTAAATTTTTTAAAAAAGCTAATTAGTTTGAAACGTTTCTAACTCATTAATGATCGGTTTAATTATCATTCAATTTCAAAATTAATTGTTATCATTTAATTTCAAAAATAATTGTTTTTTAATATCATATTATTTTTTTAATGTGTATAATGATTTGTGAGACAATAGAGAAACAATTGACGTCATAATATTTTGAATAACGATTCTAATCATAATAGTGAATTTGATTTTAGTACCGGTGACATTCTCATAATCAATTATATTTATCAAAATACAAAGTCGTAATAGTAAAAATCAAAAGCAAGATGTCACGATACATAAACAAATTTCTTATGTAAAATTATTAATGTTTAGATATTCTTAATTAATAATATTTTTGTATCATCCCGTGTAATACACGGGTTTTACAACTAATATATATATATATATATATATATATATATATATATATATATATATATATATATATATATATATATATATATATATATATATATATATATATATATATATATATATATATATATATATATATATATATATATATATATATCATTACTATATAAAGGAACGCTTTTTTTCTCCATCCTCTATTGAACGCCGTATAGGGTTTTCATTCTGCCACGTATTTATCCATGGAACGTCGTGTCTCCTCTAATGGGTTCGACGTAAGGTTTTTGGACTGTCACGTATCTATTCTCTAAACGTCGCTATCTCAATTCCAACCGGTAACCGGTTCCACGCCCCTGCAAACGCCCTTTCCCGAATCCCTCGTTTTTTTTGTTAGCCGGACGCCACCGACTTCCATAATATCAGCTTCCTCCCTCTTCTCATACGGTCATATCTACCCTCTCAACGACGGCATCTCACATTCAATTCCACCACACAGCTTCAACCTCTGAAAATTTCATCTTTACAGGCAGCGCTAACTTCCACACAGGGGCAATTTTTCCCACCGCCTTCTTCCCTGCAAACATCTAGAGTTTGGAAAATACAAAGATTTTTTAGGGAGATTTCTTTCTTTATTTGTATATATAATCTGTTGTTGACTTGCCTCCTTTCTATATACCGCATTTGTATTGTTGATGATTCGATACAACTTTCTAATATTGAATACCCTATGAAAGATGAAACAGATCTGATTCGGTATGTTCCACCACCGCTCCCCTATTCTTTCTCTCTCTAAACCCTGACTTCAAATGGGCTCTGTTATTTGATCAAAAGGAAGAGGCAGTAGACAATTTTACGATCTTTGGTTGGAATAGTTTCAGGTTAGTTGATTTCAGCATATACCTTCTTATTTGTTTTGGATACGAAGAATCTTCACCACCAGTTCCCCACTTTACCACCACAGGAAACCTAATTTTGATCGTTTCTAATTTCTATATATTTGATACTTTCATTCGATTGTTTGTTTTTTCTGTTATTTTTTCTATTACAGCAATAACCACTTGTTGTGGTTTCTTATCTGGTATATCAGAAGCTTCAAGATAATTTCAGTTTTTTTTTGTTATTTTCGTTGATCGTTTTACTCCACACCTCCTATTCTTTCTAAGCCTTGTGACGGCTAACCTTTCATCCCACCCATCAAGTTTATCGTGCGATAGGCATTAGTCAAAGGGCTGGTGATCATGGGTGATGTTGATTTTGGTTATGGGATTTAAAATTAATTTTGGTACATCTTTTATAACCCTCGATAAGGGTTTTTTCTCCTTTGCGTATTCCGTCTCTTGTAAGGTTCTTTGTACGCCACCTATTGATATTTTAACAGATGCTATGGCTTAGATTTTGATCACGTCTCTTCAAAGTTCAAAGTGGATCCACACTGTTTCATATCTCAATATTCCCTTCATCCTATTCATATTCTGAATACACACAGATTGAACACATCGTTTCCGTTCTCCTTCACGATATATTCGAATGGTTAAAAACCCTAAATCATTTCTTCTGACTTCTTTTCATCGCAACGACCCTCAATCTCGTTTTCGGCACTGCCATGTACGTTCTCGATGATTTCATTGAAGGCGTTTCGAGCCGACCTCAAGTCATCGACTTTTAGTTTTGGATTATTCATCATTTTCATCTCCAGAGGAAGCGATTTCTGTAAATTACCCTCCGTTTTTCATGGATTAGTCTCGAAGAAAAGCTATTCAAAAGAAAATACGAGGATTATTAAAAGACGCTTGGGTGATTCACAGGAGGAAATTGCACAATTTATGATTTTATCTCGAATCGGTGATTTCAGGTAAATCCCATTTATATGTTTGGTTGTATTTCTCTTCCTTTTCTATCTCTAGAAAACACGATGGGTTTTTTCCCTCTTGACGGATATTGCTTCGCTATGTTCTTGAATATTTCTAAAGAAGCACAATTTGACTACAAATTGGAAATAAATATGGTCGGCTGTAATAGGTTGAACACAGGGGCAAAGCCATTTTATTGTCGAATTTTTTTTTTGTGGATGATGGTGCTACAATTTCAAATCGCCCCAACTTTTCATCTTTTCCCATCAGGTTTACTGTGCAATCGTTTTTGGTCAAGGGCTGATGATCATGGTTGATGTTCATTTTGGTCAAGGGAGGGTAAAACCGCCCTTGGTACATTTTTTACAACCCTCAATTAGTTATTGAAAACTAAATATTGGATTATTCCAACATCAAATTGGGAAATTGTCTCTATAGCTCTGTAATCAAACTCAGTTTTCACCCCACTATTTTCATCTTGAAATCACTGCTTAATATTTACGCAATCTGAGTGGTCGCATATACAAGACCTACATCAGGCATATATATGCAGAGACAGAAAAGAAATCTCATTACTGAAGCAGTGTTTGTAATATTTGAATAATACTTGCATTCGAGTTAAAAAATGGTGTTTGCAATGTTTCAGGTTACAGATGTGTATGCACCAGCCCTGGATATCATCTGCATAAAAATCAAGAGGAACCTGGTCATTAAATTACAATTTATGGTAATTTGTTAGTAAAAGAACATGACGCGAATTTGCATCATATTTGAAGGACCAATGAACCTTTAAGACCCGCTTGCTGCCATTATGGGTTCTACAACTTATCTAATTATGACTCTATCAAAATGATTTGGTACTATGAAGTTTAAAACAAGAGCATAATGTTAGGACCGAGACACTTAGCACACGAACACGAAACTCACACACTCAGCTCACAAATTAAGAACACAATAATTTAACGTGGTTCGGTCCAAAAATGACATACGTCCACGACGGGTAACTAGGAGTTTATATTCAACTACATTGTTGTGGTGTGGTACTTTTACAATCTTCAACTGAACCTCTATATATACATGTTTGAAATATATATAATATGATAAATCTACACCCCATATTTGAAAAACAAAATCTTCAACAAACTTTGAATTCAAAGTTCACCTAACAATCTCCCACTTGAAGATTTTGAATAACGTAGTATTTCTCTGCCATCCAAGTCTTGCAACAGACCTTCAAAAAAACTTTTGATCTTAGCTCCTTCCTAGTTACCCTGGCCTTCTCTTCAATTAGCCTGAAGGCCAGTTGAAGCTTCTGTTAGCTCCAACACATTAGTCATGGCTAAGTCTGCCACTGGCCTGTTCTCTGTCTCCACCGGCTCCCACTGAAATGAACTGCCCGATCCTGGAACATCCTGAGAACAAACAACAACACTCTCCATATTTAGCAAGTTATCAAAACCGGAGAGACTTTTACAGCTGAAAACTGGTTCTAAATCCACTATCGTCCTGGACCTATGATTGAAACACGACCTATGCTCCCACTGTTGCAAAACCCTGCAACTGAAACAATACTCTGTGCTCTTATTGCCACAATATCCTTCGACTGATTTTTCTGAACCTTTCCATGCTCGTTCAACCTGAATCTTCCTTGTAGCTCTAGGCTTCCTACTTGCAAAAGGTCACCCTCTTCTGCCCATGAGATTCTGTGAACCGGACTTTGTTTCTCTTCTGAACTGGGACGGTCACTCCCTCAGACGGTAATCCGACCATATACAGCGAACATTCATCGTTCACAAGTCTTACCTTTCCAAAGTCTCCAACTTCCAGATTCTGTAGTGCTTCACTGCTATGGGTAGCGTGAAATAAAACACCATAATTCTTGACCCAAGAGTCTTCACTGCCTTCCACTGAGTCCCAATGCATCAAACCCAGACACATTCTCAGAAGCAGAATTTCCTCTATTTGGACATCGACTCTAAAGAATGTCCACACCTCAACGTCATGAATAACACCGAACTTTATGATCCCGTGATTACACCTAAGTCTGCTGACTTTCTAATCACTGCTGGATCTACCGAAAACAGATTTTCTCTTAATTACTTGATATGTTCATCCCATGATCTGTTCTTGAACCCCTCAAACTCTGATCATTGTTGGATTTGTCTGAACGTCTGATCTTCTGTAATTCTCTAATTTTCTCCATTTACCAATACCACATCTTGAACTTTCTGACACATAATGCCTCAATCTGCATCTTCCACCAACTTTTCAATCTTCACTAAACGAAGCCTTGTCTGAACTTAACGACTGTTCTTCTGAACTCTGTTAAATAATCAACCTATTTAAACTACAGGGGATTACTGAACTGAGAATCAGAAACTGAAAATTTAAACTGAATCGATAAAACCCGACAAACGTTGTTGGTACTGGTTTTCGATCTCTTTTAATTTCTTCTGAGTTCAACTGTTCTTCACCGATTAAATAAAATTTTGATTCAACTGTTCTTGGCTTGTTATTTGCAAAATATAATCCCCACCCAAATTATTTTTTGGCTAAACTGTCCAAAACAAATGTTTGAGTGACTGTTTTGCGACTTTGACAAAGTTAAGGGACCAAACTGTAATTTTTTTGAAGTTGAGGGACCAAGCTGCAATTTTCCTGAAGTTCGGGGACCAAACTACAGTTTTCTGAAAGTTCAGGGACTAAACTGCACTTTTCCTGAAGTTCAAGGACCAAACTGCAATTTTCTAGAACTTCAGGGACTGTTTTGCAATTTCTGAAAATCTGCTACAGTACTGCTACAGGAACCGCTACAGTGAACTGCTACAGTGTCGTCTTCTCCGACGAAACTCCGGTGCTACAGTGTCGTTTTCTCTGGCGAACTGGTTTTTCCGGCCAACTTTCTGGCGAGTTTTGACCAACTTTGACCGGTGATTTGGAGGTCTTCCGACGCTCAAAAAATTCGAAAAAAATATATTTTCGGAATATGCGGAACGAGACCTTTCCAACGGCGTAAACCAAAATCGCTTTTGAGACAAAAAATTTTCGACTCAAAAACAGAAAATCACTCTCTGGAGCTATACCAAGGCTCTGATACCACTTGTTAGGACCGAGACACTTAGCACACGAACACGAAACTCACACACTCAGCTCACAAATTAAGAACACAATAATTTAACGTGGTTCGGTCCAAAAATGACCTACGTCCACGGCGGGTAACTAGGAGTTTATATTCAACAACATTGTTGTGGTGTGTTACTTTTACAATCTTCAAATAAACCTCTATATATACATGTTTGAAATATATATAATATGATAAATCTACACCCCATATTTGAAAAACAAAATCTTCACCAAACTTTGAATTCAAAGTTCACCTAACACATAATTATGATTTCTGAGGTTACATGAGCAAGTATTAACCTTTCGGAACCGGAATAGGTTTATTCGATTATCACTTCTACAAACTCATGACTTTCGGTTTCCTATTAAACCAGGATCGGTCCCATAGCAATTTAACTACTAGGGTCCGTGGACACAGAACCAAGGAAGTTTCCTTTAAACTCGATCTCGTTTGGTGCCAAACCAAACAAATTGGATTGCTCATTTCTGTAAAACTTCAACTCAAGTCTCATAAGTCAGCTTAAGTTGAGACATGTTCAACTACAACAATATATATCAATATTTTATTGAAACCCTTGACGTTGTTCTACCAAAAAAGTAATTCAACCAGGCTTACTTATTTTGGCTGCTAATTAGATGGTCTCTCACAGAATTGGGTTTTTATTTTTACTTGAAAAAACATACAGTTTAGAGTTTACTATTAGAAAAAGACTTATTTAATCATGAAATTATTAGCCCCATCTTTTTTTGTCACGTTCCTCTAAAGTGATGCTTATTCATGTAGCATCATTCACCTTTACATTTAGCTAATTTATATAAATGACGCGAATATCTAGATAAAAATGAAAAAAGATAACCTCAATGTAACACCTATGGTCGTTAACAAATAATCTTGCTACTCTTCAATGGCACTTACTATACAAGAACAAATATGAGCAAACCTCATGAAAAACCACAAGTATAACACTGAAATTCATCAACCAGTTCTAAAAACGTAAACTTGGTCCCGTACTGCAATGAACCGGAACCGGATCACCTATACTGCTCCGATTTTGGGCCCCTATATTGATTAAAATTTGGTTTCAAATTTGCCGGTCCCAGTTCGGTTAGGACTGGTTACGGACCCCAACACACCCGAGATCAGTCCTATACCAATCAACTTAGAACATCTTAATAAGATTTCGTTTCTTTCTTTGTTTATTTTAATAAGAAACAGGTTGGTGAACTAACAAACTTGGTTGCAGTTACTGACTGTTATATCTAGCATAGGTGACTTGATCTTCGACTACATATCCTTAGAAGACAAATACATATTATATAGTCAATGCACCATATGTATTTTCAACTTCCTGATTAATTGCCAATTTTGTTCACTTTTGATGAAAGATCTCAGGTTCTTCTACAACTGAATCTATGAGTTTGAATCTTTGCAGGTTGTGATGACACTCCTGCAAGAAACAAAAAGAAAGAAGGTCTACGTGCTCTCAGGTTGTGGGTAAGATGACCTCGTGAAGGTAACCTCAATTTCTATGGATATGTTTGTCGTGATGGAACCGAATTGGAAAGAAAAGAAGTGATCAACATAATGGAATGAAAAGAAAATGGAATAGATTATTACATTCTATTATCAAATTTGGTTGGCTTATAGGAATACATCGTTCAGACAATTTGTTGTGTAGAATTAAAAATTATATGAAATTAAAATGATAAATAATTTTTTTTACAAACATAGAATTTAAACCATACGAGCCAATACAGGAAGATGAAAAACTTGAATTGTGAATAATGCCGTGAAAACATTGGATCATGTTGTTTTAAAGCTATTAACAGAAATGTATAGTCATAGAGGGACAACCTTGTTTGTGTTATAATTATTGTCGATATTATGATTTTATTAGATATTAGTGTTTTTTCTAAATGGATATTTCTATATTTTCATAATAAACATCATGGAATGAAGATTATTATAGAAGTCCTATTTGATTGTGTTCATCGGGTAATGACTTGTGCTCCCTCTCCAATGGAGTCTCTCATGGTGTTGTTGAGGTATAAATAAAAGCTAGCTAGACTTTAGAATTGCGTAAATACGGATGGATGGACACATTAAGATGTCATTACAGGTTCCGTTAAGTTGTTTTTTGTATTTTCTATTTGTATATGAAAAAGAGGCGTTGAGATGAAGCGTCTTGATTTTCGTATATTAATGGTGACGATGAAAACTCAATAAATTAAATACCTTTATCTTGGTTGGTTACTTTTAATATTTTTAAATTAAAATGCTACAAAATTGGATCATTTGTTAAACATTTTTTTACATTGGATTCTCATCTATGTTGAATGGAAAACTGCACCAAATAGCAACGAATATTGTCATTTCTGCCAAACACACAACACACTAAATATGTAGCTTGAGGGATGGTTTCTTTTCTTTTTATTGTTAAGTCATGTAAGGATAAAGTAGCTTCTAACTAATTGCTAAAGAATTGTAATTAAGACTAAAGACATAACACCATATTCTCCTATACTTTACCAAAAACCTATCTGTGGATCATCCTTGCTAACCGTCCCTGGGCGTGCTGAGCACGGTCCTTAAATGTACCTAGTATATATATATATATATATATATATATATATATATATATATATATATATATATATATATATATATATATATATATATATATATATATATATATGTCAAATCAATTTGGGGAAATCATTTACCTGAGGCGTGGGTTACAAACAACAAAAAGCGCGTGAAGTGGGGGGATATATATCAGGACCCATTATCACCCTACTCAAATTACCTTTTTAATATACAAAATTCGATAAAAATCGGATGGTTGTTGACGAACAGTTTGGTAATGTTTCACATCTCTTCTACCTGTTTTGTATTTTATAGAATGGAAACTAAAGAAGCTTACTTTGCAAAAGGTATATAAAATAAATTTTACTTCTAGATCAATGTTTTTGAATACATCTTATACTGGTTCAAATGTACATCAGCGATTTAAATGACAATTTTATTAAACACACGTTAATGTTTTACACGTAGTTTATTTGTTGTTTGAAGTTAAATTTCTAAGTAATATCTTATGTATTAGATGAGCAAGAATGAAGCCTTTAAAGATATAAATTTTATTTATTACATTAGCGATTTAAATGACAATTTTATTAAAAAAGAGAAATTGATCAGGTTTAGTTTAGATATAAACAATTGGTTTTAATTAAAGGTTATATATGATATTTTAAACCTAAGTTTATAATAAGGGTATAATAGTCATTTGATAAAACATAATGATTAGAAAATGTTAAAAAATGTTTTGGGCAAATATGATATTTTAGATATTTATTTAGGTTATATATGAAATTATCCCTTAATTTGGAATCATTTATTTGGTCATTTTTCAATTTCATTGTCATAGTTTTGTGAATATCAACTATTATTACCGAGAAGACGCTATTTTTAAATTTATTTAACTTTCAGTTTTGTTATTGAGCAGCAACAGAAGCATTAGCAATAAATAAAAACGAGCAACCCAGCTTAGGAAACAAACAGGAAACGTTAGGAAAGAGAAAGCATAGGGGAGTTACACCAAACAAACCAATTAAACTACGATACTTCACCCTCTGCTTAATCCAATTGAAAGTGCTAACACTAATGTCATCAGCCAATAAAGGCCAAGCTCGTCTTTCATTTTTGAACATCACCACATCCCTCACCTTCCAAATCATCCAAATGCACAAATAGATTAACGAGAGTTTCAACTTTTGGCACATCTTGTTGGGATCCTTTTGCTCAAGCAAATTAACGAGGTTTGAAATGCTGGAAGGGGGCTGCTGAAAAGCCTTAGACCAATCCCTCACCCAAGTCCACAAATCCGATGAAAGCTTGCACGAGAAAAATATGTGGTCAAGAGTTTCCTCCTCCACTTTACAGAAAGGACAGAATATCGAACCCACATTAATACCATGAATAGCTAGATTAATGAGGATTGGAATTTTGTTTTTGACCATTCTCTAAACGAAACAAATGATTTTGATCGGAATCCATTTTACTCAAGATAAGAAACTGGTACTAAATTTTACCGCTGTCATCATTCATCCTCCTCAAATCCTTGACCGAGAAATCATCACCGTCTCCTTTCCAAGTCCGACATCCAAACCTGCCTCAAAATTCAAGCCCACCAACTCTTTAATCTCAGCCAATTGTCGAACCTCTCTTCCCTTTCTAACCTGACGACTCCGCTCCCAGTTCCAACTCGACACGTGACCCTCAATAACATTCAATCTATCAGCAACCCAACAATTTTAATTAGATTCCACCGCATAAAAATTGGGAAATGCTTCGTTTAAAGTAAAATCTCCACACCACATATCTTTCCAGAAAAGAGTTTTGTCCCCCTTTCCCACCACCCTTTTAAAGGTCACAATCATATAAATTCCTTTTCCTTCTAACTCCTTTCGAATATTGTCAATTGCAAACCAAACCCCCTTTAACGATCTCTTAGTAATGGGCTTACCGTCAATAGTCATGATTTTATGCATCAAATTTATACGACGAAACAAAATGGAATTATGCTCGTTTTTGAGCCTCCACTACAACTTGGCAAGCAAAGTCGGGTTACACGAATCCAAACAGGCAACTCTAAGACCCCATCCTTCTCAGCTTTGATGACCATGTCCTACACAACCCAATTAACCTTTCTTTTGCTTTCATCACCACACCATAGGAACCAGCTATGTTACAGCAATTTTTTTATCTTCTTCCACTTTCATTTTTCTAAAACCACGACACAAAAAACTTATGTTTCTCAACTCACTCCCAACGTACAAATACTATATGTTATTGCACAAGTATTGAAGCTAGTTAGTTGAGGGTCGAGAATGATCATGAGCCCGAAAAAGCCCCCATCTTTCACCAAACGACAGTAGACTCGGGATACTGTTGGTACCGTCGTCATCTTTTAATAATTTATCGTTGAGTCCACCCACCTTAAAAGATAATAATTTTACTTTCCTTACCTCGAGAATGACTATTTTTATATTTTCCATTATTTACTTTTAAATATGAGTTGACTCGGATTAAAAAAAATTATTAAATTAAATTAAACATCGATGAAATAAGTTTAGAAGCCATCGGTAATATAACAAATACCGACATAGTTATATTATTACAATGACATAACTTATAATCAAATTTAATACAAGAATAAGTCATAAAAAACTATAGGATATTTAAACAAAGTGCATACTTAGATAAAAAGGATTTTCTCGGTCACCGGGTATTTCAACTTTCTAGAGACGAGACACCATGTCACCTTTTGTTTGTTAGAAACCAAATCATTTTTAACAAAATATACTTTAGTTCACAAATTAATTTCTAGAAACCATGTCATATATGACGTAATGTTATATGTTTCGATTTCTTAAAGAAATAAAAACGTTTGACGTGGACATGAATGTGGATATTTAAATAATTTTTCTTTTGATGCGGAGGGTTCAACTTTTGTAAGGGTCCTACTATTTAAGAGCATCTCCCAAGCCTTTTTCGGTTTTCATAATATTTCGATTATTGATTATTATATATTATATAACCAATATAAATATTCTTGTATTTTATATATTATTTTAATTTTATGAAATATTTTAAAATTTGATAAATAAATCCTATGTACTTATCCATATATTAGTTATAATATATATTAAAATCATAATACATATAAAAGACATGTTTATTTTTGTTATATACATAAATCGAATAGGGTTCAGTATGAGTGTGTTTGAGTGGATTATGGGATAAAATTGTAACCAAACCATATGTTTACTTTTTTCGGCTTTTAAAACCATTTGTTTTTTTTCCCCGAAATTCTCAGTTTTTTTGGTTTGGGTTAGAATCATCAGATTTTCCTCGATATTTGTACAACACTGCAACACCTATAGTTGTGCCCCACAATTATTTTTTGAATATCAAACTTTGTTTTCTTTTCAACTCTTTGGAAACATTTCATAACACGTCTATGGATACATTTTTACAGTCTGATAAGGATATGTCATGCCATCAAGGTAAACGCAAATCATTCGGATTCATAAGAGGGAAATATGCCATTGTGAACGTATGAGACTCATTCTCTTCTCCTCTCCGAACTAGATGTTGGATTAGATGTTTAAGCAATGACTAATAATTTGTATTTACCTAATTAATAGTAGCAAAGTCCATTTGGGTTGCCCTCACAGTTAAAGTTTGATAGAAATTTCAAGAAAGAGAAATGTTGATTTATTATATGATTAATAAATCAATAGAAATAAAACAAATGGTTTATTAATATATTAAAGTGATAATATATTAATTAGAAACTATAGTAATTAATTAGAAATTAATCAGGAATTAATTAGATTTAATTTGGTGATTAATTTGATTAATTAAAAATGCAGGGGCAAAATTGTAATTATTCAATAGTTGAGTAAGTGACAGTTATTGTAGGCCAAGTGACCACGAAATTATATATGGGATAATACATAATTTCGATGATAATAAGTTACGATAAATATATTTGAATTGTAAGATAAAGGTTTATCTTATTTGAATTCAAAAAGGTTTATCTCTAAAGGCTTATCTGGTTATCAGTTGGAACCTATAAATAGGGAGGCCTAGGCATACCATTTTGCACGCCATTTTACACATTCTCTCTTAAGAATTTCGTGACTCTCTCCTCTAGCTTGGGTGTGACTTCATTTGAGGCAGAACACTTGTGCTGCTTGGCTTCCAAGAAAACCTAAAGGTTAGTTTTTCTTATTTTGTTCTTTTAGTTATTTTTCTTATGCCTTTAGGAATTTGTTATATGTTCAATTAGAAGAAAACATAGATCCTTATAGGTTGCATGTGAACTTAAGGTTTTAGTTCATAGATTTGCATAAAACCCTTAACTAGATATGAAAAGTTATAACACTTGTATTCAAATAACTCGGTGCTTGTTGACAACCCATGTTTAACCCATTTATTAAACAGGTTGGATTGAAAAAAAACACTAAATAGACCAACTTGATTTCAACCCATTTACTAAAAAGATTGGATTGGGTTAGAATTTCTCAACTTGTTTCAGTATACAGGTTAGGTTGGGTACAAAGTTTCAACCCATTTAATTAAACACGTTGACCCGTTAATGACTCAACCCAACCCATTGCCACCCCTACTTGTTGTTGCTTAGTGAAAATAGCCCCTTAGAGTTATCATCGTATTCTATTAGAATATATAGTACACCAGTATAATAAATTACAGAGAGGACCCCATACTATCGTATATATGTAAACCTACACTATACAATTAATATATGTACGTTAACACCCCCCCTCAATTTGAGCGGGAGGTTCACGAATGCTTAAACTATTACGAAAATCTATAAATAACTATGTAGACAGTCCTTTTGTGGAGATATCAGCAAACTGGTGTGCAGATGGAATATGCAACACACGAACCTGACCAATGACGCGTTCCTTAACAAAGTGCAAGTCTATTTCCACATGTTTGGTTTGTTGGTGTTGAACCGGGTTAGATGCCAAATACATGGCACTCACATTCTCACAAAACAAAACATTGGTACGGGTTAACGGACAGGAAAGCACGAGTAGAAGATGGCGAAGCCATGAGGCTTCAGCCACGACATTAGCTACCCCTATACTCGGCTTTAGCGCTAGACCGAGACACGACATGTTGACGTTTTGATGACCAGGAGATCAAGTTATATCCAAGATAAACACAAAACCCGAAGGTGGACCGACATGTCAAGGGACAGCCAGCCCAATCAGCATCAGAATACGCAACCAAATGATTGAAATGAGACTGACAAATGTAGAGACCATATGACAAAGTACCTTGTATATAATGCAATATGCGTTTCAGAGCAAGGAAGTGTGGCTCACAAGGATCATGCATAAAAAGGAAGACATGTTGAACAACGTAGGCGATATCTGGACGAGTGGATGACAGATATTGAAGAGCCCCAACAAGACTTCGATACAATGTAGGGTAACAAACCAGTTTCCAAGTGAGAGATAGCTTCAGCTTGGTGTCCGTCGGCGTGCTACATGGATTGCAAGAGACTATATTGGCTCGGGCAAGGATCTCTTTGGCAAACAATGTCTGCTGAAGAAACAGAGTTTGGTAAGTGCGGGTTGCAGTGATGCCGAGAAAAAAAGATAGAGTCCTAAGTCGGTCATGGCAAACTCGGAGGAGAGATGAGAAATAACTCGCATGATGAGAGACGGACTAGAGGCACTAAGGATGATGTCATAAACATAGAGCAGTAGATAAATAGTCTCCGAGCCGTGATGAAACGTGAAGAGAGAGCTATCAGAGCGACTATTTTTGAAGCCGAGAGAAGAGATGTAAACAGCAAACCGCTGGTACCAGGCACGTGGAGCCTGCTTGAGACCATATAAGGCTTTACATAGCCGACACACATGATCCGAGTGATATGGGTGGACGTAACCCGGTGGTTGTTTCATATAGACCTCTTCGGTGAGATCACCATGTAGAAAGGCATTCTTAACATCGAATTGATGAATCAGCCAATGAGGAGAGACAACGATGCTAAGAACTGTGCGAATGGTTGTCGGTTTGAAAACCGGACTGAGAGTATCATCAAAGTCCAACCTTAGCTGTTGAGAAAAGCACTGGGCTATAAGGCGACCTTTGTAACGGTCAAGATGAGCATGAGATTCAAACTTGTGACAATAGAGCTAGCGACAACCAACGATGTTGGTATTGGGAGGGCGAGGAACTAAATCCCACGTGTGATTAGAGTTTAGAGCGGACATTTCTGCATCCATGGCAGATTTCAAGTTAGGGTCACACAAAGCCTGAGCAGTGGACCTTGGGATCAGAGAAATGTCAGAAGTAGCAGAAAGGTTTAAGATGACGCGGGGTTTCAAAGAGCCAGTTCTAGATCGGGTAGTCATAAGATGCGCGGAGGGAGGAGCGGAGGGCATGGGGGCATTGGGAGCCGACAGTGCAGGTGGGGGAATAGGGGAGAGAGGAGGACATGAGGTGGGAGGAGCTGGCGGAGCAGCTAGGGGCGTGGCTGAGGTCACGAGCATATGTTCTTTATCAGCATGAACGAACGGATCCAGGTCAGTCTCAAAGTGCGCGATATGGAAGGTAGAGTAGGGAAAATGATCTTCATAAAAAACAACATGTCGAGAGATGATGACACGTTACAAAATAAGATCAAGACATTTGTAGTCCTTATGATCAGACGTGGGGCCAAGATAGACACAGGCGATAGAACGAGGAAAAAGCTTGTGAGGAGCCCTGGAGGCAGTGTTAGGATAACAGAGGCATCCAAACACGTGCAAGTGATCATAAGTTGGGAAGACACATAATATTACCTCAAAAAGAGTTTTATAGGACAAGGTGGTCGTAGGAAGAAGGTTGAGTGTGTGGATCGCAGCGAGAAGGGCTTCCACCCAAAACCGGGTGGATAGAGACCCCTAAAACAGAAACGTGCAGATGATGTTATTTATTGTGTGAATGGATCGTTCAGGTTTACCGTTTTGTTGTGATGTATAGGGACAAGAGAAACGAATAGCTATACCATTAGTTTGTAGATAACTACGAAGCAATTGGTTACCAAATTCTCGCCCATTATCACATTGAAAAGATTGGATGTCAGTTTGGAATTTATTTTTGACATACATTCTAAAATTGCAAAAAAAAAAAAAAAAAAAAAAAAAAAAAACAGTATAAACATAAGATTTAGCATGCAACGGAAAAACACAAAAAAATTAGAAAAATCATCGAGAAATAAAATATAATATTGAAAACCACTCAAACTTTTAATAGGAAATGTCCACAAATCCGAGTGTATAAGTTTAAACACCCGAGAAGTTTTTGACGTAGACGACTGAAAAGGTAAACGACCATGCTTTCTAACCATGATAGATTTAGAGTTATTTTGAGAGTTTGGGAGAAAGGTTTGACTAATGTGAGAAACCGGAATGACAGCACCATTACCAACCATGATAGATATAGAGTTACATTGTGTAAAGGAAGACATGTTACCTTGGTTGAACGACATGTGAGAGCTTGCACCAGTATCCATGTAATATGGGTTATCTGGTGGCGACTGAACGGACATAGCCTGGAACACCGTTGAGGGATCAGTGGTCTGAGGGCTGGTGTACTAGGCCGATTACGGCTGCCCAAAAAATTAGACGCCGACTGTTGAGCTGGAGCACGGGCTACGGGCCTGAAGTGCATCAAAGGAGTCTGCTGCCCAAAGTGGGCCGGTAGCGGTAACTGAGCCAGCGAAGGGGGCTGCAGTGATCCACTGTTGGGATGCGTCGAGAATTGCGCTGGTTCAGCCGGTTATGGGCCGAGCAGCATGGACTGTGGAGAGAAGCCAGAAGCACCAAGAGCATAGCAGGGCGAATGGCTAGGATAATATACCGGAGGTTGACAGGAGCTAAACCGGTTGGGTGAGGGCCCATGATGCCGAAAAATCTAGAATGTTGACCCAATACAGTGCCAATACTTTGAGTTGTGTTGCTCACGGTAGATTGGCCCCCTCCCCCTCGCGAGTTTCCCTGATTGTTGTTTCTATTTTTTTCCACTTATTTTAGGATTTTTTTGGATTGTGCATCCATATAATAGAGGGCGGTGGTGGTTTGATGTTGCGGGTCAAGTGCTTGATCATGATTTTCTTCTCAGTTTCATGAATTAGAAGCATGTTTTTAGGTTCCATAAAGGAGGGGAATGGCTTGGTATTGGTGATAACATCAACAATGCTTTGGTAACAGGGTGGCAACCCGCGTAGGATTTGCATGACAAGTTCTAACTCGGTAATGTCGGAATCAACATCGGCTAGTGCATCCGCAAGGTATTTCAAAGCATGGCAATAATCAAGAATTAAGGATGCACCTTTTTGTATTCCGGAATTGTTCTTGCAGCCGAAGCATCCTTGGCATCTTGTTATTGAGAAAGTATTCATGAAGGTTGTCTCAAAGGTCTTTGGCGGTACATTCATCACTGGAAATAACCTGTAAGATGTTGGGATCACAAGTGGAATAGAACCAAGATTTGACACTGGAGTCAATGGACTCGCAATCTTCATCATCTTTCCCGTTGAGTTTTTGAATTGCCATTTATGTGACCTAATACCTTTTCATCTTTAAAAATGTCTAAGAAAATTCTACACCACAACTTATATTTTGAGCCATCAGATGTGAGTTTAAGAATAAACTGATTATAAACATTCGTGACCGCATAAACTAGTTGCTGAGCAGTGGGTGCAGTGGTAGAAGACGAAGCTGGTGTAGACATATTACCCATAAAATTAATTGAGGAATGTTTTAATCAGTAAGACGGAGAGGCTAAAAGCATGAACACCAGATCTTGATGAGGAGGCAACGAATGTGGGATCGAGAAGTAGTTCCAGGCATGGTTCAGCAGGCAAGGATCAAGCGACTGTGGAAGAAACGATGGATCTCGATGTCTGCTAGAAGTGGTGAGGGTACGGTTGACTAAAAAAGAAGAAGGAGGGAAAAGCCGATTGTGTCAGGCGTATTATCGACTCTGATACCATGTTGCTTAGCGAAAATAGCCCCTTAGGGTTATGATTGCATTCCATTAGAATATATAGTACACCAGTATAATAAATTACAGAGAGGACCCTATACTATTATATATATGTAAACTTACACTATACAATAAATATATGTACGTTAACACTTGTAATACTCTCCACTTTGATAATTTTATTCAAAGACCATATCTCAGTCTGTTCCTTCCCATAATTAGCATGGAATCTTGCTTTCATTTCCTGAAATTTCTTTTTCTCAAACATTCTAAACTTTATGTCAAATTGATTATAGGCAAACATCTTTGAGTTACAAGGAAGATCCATCTGACAATTCAACAAATTTTGAATAGAAAATGTTACTAATGGCACCCGATAGAATACTTCTAGATCACTAAAGGACAGCATCATAATCGTTTCAAAAGTCTAGACTTTCGTGATTGGACCTATTTCACCTTTCTTTCATATTTGGTCCCGTGCAACAACATTCAACTGTCAAAGCTTTTCATATTCATCTACTTCTTTTTGCTTCTTTTCACCCTTAGAAAAGCTCTTGACTTATTTTTTCCTTTGTCTACAGTGACACCAAAAGAAGGGGGAACTTGTAAAGTAGTGACCATTGTTAATGAAGACGAACTAGTAGAACCAATCTTTATCCCTCTTGTGAAACGTTTAATAGGATTCACCAATATTCCTGAAAATGTTATTGTTGGTGTGGGAGTTGGAGTGATAGTGATCTACAGAGGTCGTTTTGAAGATGTTGATTTTATTGATTCCAAGAATGACTTTAGTGGTGGAAGAGTTGATGAGGCTGCAGTTGTTGTCATAGAGTGAAAGGTCGAAGTTGGACCTGCAGTGAATCCAAACAAGGATCATATCAAAGGTCCTAAACATGTGATAGGTCATCTGATTGGTCGAACTAAATCTCCCCCTTGTGACAAAGGCTAAGAAAGCTTCAAAACACCAGGAAAACGACTAATCAGTGTCAACAGTGCATCAATTTCTTTGAGAATGTTGGTACAAGCACTGGTAATAAATATTTTCTTTGTTAAATCTTGAGCAGACTGCTGAAGATTGTAAGCATGAACTTTTGGCTCAAGCTGCTAGATGGTAGATTTGGCTTCGACCAACTATGTCTGAAGGTTGTTGACTTGAGAAGTGTGAACTACGGCTAATTATTTTGTTAGAGCTTCAATAGACTTCGTCTAGGTCGCAAGCTAAGCTTGGACATCGGAATGGGCAATATTGAGTGTAGTGGCGGCGTTTGTGATCTTCGCATCAAAGTGAGTGTTGATATCCTGAACCTTATTTTTGAAGGACTTTTGAATAGTTTTGCATCTAAGATCTACTATCTCTAATACATTTTGGCCGACTTTTCAAATTTCTTCCTCAAGAGATTTTCCAAGTGTAGTCATATACAACTCAACTGTGGTGAAGAGAAACTGCTCCATCGTTTTGACATTTTCGAAGATGGTTTGAAAGGTTGAATCTATTGTTGTAGATGTAGAGTTATAGGCGGACTAATATTGTAAGACCCTGTTCCTGAAATGAGGTTGTTTGAATTTAAAGAGGTTGGTTTTTGGAAAAACTGGATATAACGACCGCTATCTATGGAGATAACGCCGTTATCTAGCGAAAGCGGGTTTTTTAAGAATCGCAAAGATAACGACGCTATCTTAAGGAGATAGCGACGCTATCTGCCGCTGATTGCACAAAGCCCTAGATCTCAGAGTTTGGGTCGTATTTGGGGGCTCTAAACCCTAGGAGTCGTCATTTCCACCCTTTACAGCCTCTAGAAAACTCTCTCTCTCTCTCTCTCTCTCTCTCTCTCCCCAAACTCTAGCCCCCTTTGGTGATTTCAAGCTCCATTTCTCTATTAGGAAGATTCCTGAAGAAGAAGAAGGTGGTGTTGGTGCAAGGAAGCTCTTCTACTTGTGGGAATCAACAAGTTCTTCTTTTCTAGACCTTTGTAAGTGCCAAGCCTCCACCTTTTTATGATTAGAAGCTTTATCTTATAGTTTGGGTTGCATATTATGGTTCTAAATTTAGAAATGGTGTCTTTGTGGTATTTTCTATGGATTGGAAGAACTTTATGTCCTTAGGACCACCTTTGGAGCTTTTGAACTGATTATGGGAGTGAGGCAAGCTCACTTGAGTGTTTAAGCATGGATTGTTTCATTTTAGACCTAAGTATGAGATTTGACATGCATGTCAAGTTTGAATTTTATGAGGCATCAGACCTATTAGACGAGTTCTCGAAAGTTGAAGCCCCTGCCTTAATGGATTAAGTGCTTAACGGAACTTTTACAATGATTAATAGATAGCGACACTATCTATGGAGATAACGACGCTATCTTTCGGGAAGGGCCGATCCGATCCATGGTGATAGTGATGCTAATTGGAGGAGATAGCTATGCTATCGGGTTGGTTAACCATTGACTTTGACCTTGACCTTTGATCGGTTTTAGGAGTTTATCATTTTTGTAGTTTAGGATTTGCTAAGTTGTGTTTATCCTTATTAGGAGGTTCGTGTTGTTGGAATAGGACACGCACGTGGAGTTCTTTTAGCTTGGCGGATCAGGTGAATTTTCTCACTATACTATGGGTGATGTTACATGCATAGTTAGCCTTATACTACTATATGTAGCAATGTATGTTTAAATTGGGTGTGCCTTACGTTTTTTAATTGAATGATGGATTTTTGTGTTGGTATGTGCTAGTTGTCAGATTCGTTCTTGTAACTAAAGAACGACGGCGGATCGGGGAGAGCCCAAGAGCCCAAAGAATGAGTTAATTCGGCAATAGATGGAAGGGGTGAGCCTGTGAGTCTTTAGCTGAGGCGGATTAGGGTGAAGGAGGTGGTGATGATGCATTGTGCTCTGTATCCATCGACTGTGTGAATCGTGTGTCCATATTAGATGTGTGCATAGAGGATTCAACATCACTTGTCTCCACATAAGATGTTTCGACAGAGGTAATGTGTTGAGAGTAGTAGTTGAAAGAGGAACTTTGAAACTGGAAGAAAACAATATTGGAATGGCATGGGCTTGTTCGGTGGTATCATCCGCAATCTGTAAAAGGTCGTCTTCTATATCAGGAGTGGAACGCCTTGGAGACTTCGATTTTTTTGCTTCTTTGATTTGGAGGGATCACGTGCATGCTTTGTATTTGGTTTCTTCTGTGGAACTTCTGATGTTTGAGCGACACTTATTCGCTTGCCCTTTGTCTTCGTACCTTTGGGGTCAACAACTCGATCAAAGTCCCTTATCGGATTAGAAATTATGAGAGTGCCTCGGTAGGTAATGAGCACAAGATTTTCTGCTGGAACATGGGAAAGCATAGCTTCTGGAATTTGTGCATAGAATTTGAAGTCATCATTATTTGTGGAAGATGATATATGGACAACTCTGAAGTCGTAGCATGGAGCATCAGTCCAAACTAGAACCTTCTCATGAGCATAGGCTACGTGGACAATTAGAGCCCAAAAGCGAGTGGATGTGATGTTGGTTGCGCGCTTCGAATGGTTGACATAAGAAAGAAAATTTTCCCACAAAATAGAAGCATAGTCAATAGGAACATTATAGTAAATATCGTAATGTAGCTGAAGGAAAGTTTGGCCTATTGAGTCAAGTCCTGAGGTCCTTCCAGAGAGGCTCCTCAATATGACTCCAAAGAAATAGCTCCAAAGAGATGGTAAAAACTTCTTCTTGAACTAATTAATCACTTTGATGGTGGGTGTATGCCCATCTCGTTCAGCATCGAGGTGAATTCGGACAACGAAGCAGTCTGAAAGGGAGCTTCAATATCTTTGAAAATTGTGTCCTGCCAATGGTGACGGTCTGCTTGTCGGAGAACGGCATATCCAGATCAAACGCAATAGTGTTGTTATCAGTGTTGACTCATGTGGTATTGTGAGAACAATTAGCCTATCCCTTGGAACCTTGGGATTTATAGGCATAGCATAGCCAAGAGGAGAGTGTTGAAAGCATAGCACCAACATCACCAAATCAGACGAGTAAGCCTCTGGATCAAGGTTGGTGATGAAGTTTGTTGACATGGGATTAAGATATGGAATGAAATCTACTTCATTGGGGGCAAACAACAAAGCATCTTGGGACGACATAGCTGAGTTGCAAGTTTGAGAGCATGTAATTTAGGGTTTTAGGAGCATGAAGATGAAGGCAAAAGGGTAAATGGTGTTGGTGTTGTCGTATATATAGTTGTGTGATGAATGGTGCTAGAGAATTACATTTAATGCACCAAAATGGGCTGCCAGTTGTGATAACTTAAATTTTGTATTAAGATAAAAATGCTAAAGTTGGTTGAATGCATGTTTTGATATTAGTCATAGGTTAAGTACTTAATGGAATTGGGCTAAAAGGCTAATTTGTGTGAAATAAGGAATTATGCAAAGGAAGACTTTATTAACTATTAGGAATATTTTTGTGGTTTAATCTTTGCATCTAAAAAGTGCCAAAAACGGAAAATGTTGAGCTTTATGGAGTTTTCAGTCAAGGGCCGAAAACCCCTTAGTTCTCGGTGGTCATAACCGAAATCAGGGGTGATTTCGGTGGGCTTGCTTGCGATTTCGGTGGGCTTCATCTGATGGGCTTAGGGTTTTTGGCACATGTATAAAAGGCTATTATAGCCGTCATTGTCAGTAGATCAACATAGAGATTTGTGCTAGAGAGAGAAAATTATTGTGTGCCTTGTTGATCAATAATCTTATGTACCAGTCGTTTTATTGAATATAACGAGTGCATTGAAGATTGAATCGCGTGTTCTTGATTGTTTCGTTACTATTACTTAATTGTATTCCGCACGATCAAGTGATTGATTGATACCATTGATAGATCTAGAAGTTTTGCGACTTACAAATGGTATCAGAGCCATAAAATTCAATTTTTGGCTGATTGGTATCATTATTTTTCGAAACAATTGATTAATTTTTGGCGTTTTTGGACGTTTTTGACTATTTGGGACGATTTGGATATAAAGTGTTCTTCGTTTTTTTTTTTTTGAAAAATCAGATGTTTTGATCTTTAAAAAAAAGAATTTTTTGCACAAAAAATGTTATCAGATCTGGTTTGTTAATGTTTGGCGGCTGAAAAAGTGGTTCTCGGCTAGGGTTTTTTAATTCTTGTGGGCTGCCCTTGTTCTCGGTCTGCCCCTTTTAAGTTTTCGGCGGCAATTTTTTTTTCTTGGGGGGCTACTATTAATCTCCCCCTCTATATACGAGGGGTAGACTGTAAAGTCTTAAGAAGGTCAAATCAACATATACCATCATTATTATATTCGGAGTTATGGTGACATAACATATTTTTTGTATTGCCACGTGTTCCCAAAAATTCGTTTGTGGTTTTTCTTTACAATTTTTTCTAATATTGCGGTTAGACATTTCATAAAAAAAACATTTTTTATTTTGAATTCACGCTTAACATCTTTTGAAAAAATAAAATATTTACTTATTATTAAGATACATAATATAGATTATAATAATATGGATAATAAATCTAATCTTTAAATCGAAAAACTTAGAAGATTATACTCGTGCATGTTCGTTTATTTACACTTGTTAATGTTCGTTCGATTCAGTTATTTTATATATAAAAACCGCACCGTATCGGGGTTTGGCAAAATTGAAAATCACACCGTCAATTTTTTTTTCAGTTTCAGTTTTTATGGTTTTTTCAGTTTTTTTATATACGTTACCTCCTAAGGGTGGTGGAGGTGGCGGTAAAGGTGGTAGTGGTGGTGGTGGTGGTGGTCGAGGTGATGGTGATAGAGGTGGTGGAGTTGGCATTAGCGGTGGTGGTGATTGGTGGCAATGTCAAGGTGGTGGTGACGGTGGAGGAGGTGGCGAAAGTGGTGATGGCGGCGGCAGTAGTGGTGGCGACGGCAGTGGTGGTGGCAGCGATGGTATGCTGACGAATATGGTGCAGGTGGTAAAGGATGTGAAAATCATATATGAATAATAATATATCTATTCTGTCGTTAGAGTGTAAATGTTCTGGCCCGTGAAACTGCTAAATTTCGTGTATGTAGTGGAAAATTTTAAATTTTTTTATTTTTTTCTAATACGGTGCTACTGCGCGAAAAAACAAGTGTCACTTAAAAAGTAAAGTGCCAGAATTTTTTTTGTATATGCAACAAAAAAATATGTTATATATAATGCAATCGTACTTTTAAATATTTTTATGTTATTATGTTTGGGCAGAAATTTTTTATATCTTATTATATTAGTTCGAAAAAAAATAATTTCGGTACCACGGCTATTGATAAATTCTACGTTCGCCCCTGAACCAAAACTTATATATATATATATATATATATATATATATATATATATATATATATATATATATATATATATATATATATATATATATATATATATATATATATATATATATATATATATATATATATATATATATATATAATAATAATAAAGGTTTTATTACAAATCGTTGTCATTACATATTACATATGTAATATTAAAAAGAGTTAATGTCACCAAAACACAACCAATTATTGCTTTTGGTTTTAAATGGTCATTAATATATTTTTTAGGCATTCTAGGTCACTAAACTTTAATTTTACCTGTTACAAAACGGAATCAACACATTTTAGCAGGTTGCATCTGTGAGGTGCCATGTACGTGGTGTTTGGTTGACTAGAGTGGTCCACGTGGCGCTGACATGGCGTCCACGTGGATTTTTCTATTATTTTTTTTAATTTAAAAATTATTTTTAAATTTAATCAAAGCAATTTCACCAAAACCCAAGTTAGGGTTTTCGACCACCATTCTTTTTCTTCTGGCGACTGTGAAAGCAACCACTCACCCACTCGATCTCTTGATGGATTGTCTCAATTTAAGTATAAACAAGCATCACTTATGCTAATACCCATTTGCAGTTGAGAAGAGGAAGAGCCTCCGTCAGTGCCAGATTCAGATTCTTTGACTTGAGCTGTGTGATCAACTCCACTACCTCCGCCCTCGTTTCACTCGTGGTCGTCAATCCATGGTTCGTTCCGTAAAACAAATCAACTAATTGCTTCTTCAACAGATCAACCTCCGTCGGCTCCTTATATGGTATCGACTCCTCCTACGCCACAGCCAACAAATAATCGATAGACTTCTACTCCCAGTTCTCTCTGCTCGTAGCACGCAAAGTGAAATTGAATTTTTTCCGTCTTCTCTGGCAAAAAGATTTCGATTTTGCCGAGTTTTTAACAGGAAAGCTCATCAAATTAACCAAAAAGCTTTTCAATCTAGAGCTCAGTTTTGGGACTGTGTTTTAGAAGCCTCTAATTCCAAAAGAATTGAAGTCGATCTGGAAATATGGTTTAGTGTAATTAGTTTATCAATTCGTGTCACAAGCGAATTCTATTTGGAAATGTGTTTTAGCAATTATCCGGTGGAAGTCGCTAATTCCAAAACAACTGAAGTCGATCTAGAAATATGGTTCTTAGCGACCTTGAATTTCAATAGCTAAACCCAAAACATATGAAATCGTTAAATCACCACCAGATTAAAATCTCTAATTATACAGTGTCTTCTCTAATTCTTGCAAATGGATAAAGTCGCTAAATTCGTTGAACTGCAAGCCATCTCGGACACAGAGTGAAGTCACTAATTCTGGAAATGGATATTGATGGCGATGTTTATCCCAAAATTTAACCCATCAAATTATAGTGATAAAGAGATTGATATTTATCAAAGACTGTAATGACATTGATGACGATTTGCTCTTAGCGAGCTTGATGTCAACCATGGATAGGGTAGAGATCGTTGGTGATCAAGAGATCGAGTGGGTGAATGGTTGCTTTCACAGTTGCTAGAAGAAAAAGAATGGTGGTCGAAAACCCTAATTTGGGTTTTAGTGATATTGCTTTGATTAAATTTAAAAATAATTTTTTAATTAAAAAAATAATAGAAAAATCCACGTGGACGCCATTTCAGCACCACGTGGACCACTCTAGTCAACCAAACGCCACGTGGATGCCACCTCACAGATGCAACCTGCTAAAATATGTTGATTCCCCTTTTTAACAGGTAAAATGAAAGTTTAGTGACCTAGAATGCCTAAAAATATATTAAGGACCGTTTAAAACCAAAATCAATAGTTGGTTGGGTTTTGATGGCATTAACCCTATTAAAAAACCTGTAATATTAAAGTATGCATCATATCACTCTAATTATTGTTTGCGGTATAGTTTTGTATAGTTTCATATAAAATATTGCATATATAGAGGCTATAGAGGGATAGGGGGGATATATTTAGATCATGCAGCTCTCTAATTGTTTACGGTCAAGCTTGGAATTCTATCATGATACTTTTTTGACCCACGTTGTTTACTTGGTCTAAAAATGACCACGTCATCTCCTTAAAAATTGTGACTAAAAAGCTTTAGAAATTGATTTTTAAAATGGAAACAATTTTTTTTTTTGGAACAGCGGCAGAATTTTATTAAATAAGAGCAAGGGGAGCAAGGAGCTCACCCAAGCACAGAGGCCCAATTACAACAGTTTTAGCATAAATTACAATACAATATTTCAGACACCGGGTTTTCAACCCACCTTTCCCATATCAGATTACCACCTTTTTTCTTTCTAGCATTGATCCAAAGAGAAGATAAGATCCGGACTTCACCTGCCAGCTCCAATTGTGATTTAGTTACATTCTTGAATATGCGTTTGTTGCGGTACGACCAAATAACCCAAACAAAAACGAGACATATTGCCTCATTAACCTCCGCAAGCCAAGAGGGACCAATGAAGGCATCTTTATTCTTTAACAGCTCTAAGCACGAGATTGGCAGCCCACAAAGACAGTACCACCAATTCTGCACTTCCACCCACTCCTGCTTGGCTAACTCACATTGCACAAAAACATGATCCTCAGTTTCTGGCCCAAGATTGCACACCCTACAACAGTCATCCGATACCACACCAATTCTTTTGAGATTCGCAACAGTCATCCGATACCACACCAATTCTTTAAAAAGGAAACATTAAGCTTCCTTTCCCGTTCAAGATTTCTTTGTTCTCGGTCAAGCTTCTGATTTCGGTCAAACCTATTTTCTTCACTTTCCATTGTCGGTCAGTTTTTAAATTCTCGATCTATTCAATTTTTTAAAGGATGGACTAAAAGAGACACATTTTTACAAAAAAAAACATCTCTTTATTACTTAATGATTAATTATTTGATTTTTTAATTACTTAATAATTACTTGATAAGTATAATGATTATATAATTATTATTATTTAATTTACAAATATTAAATAACAAATATTTTTTATAAATAGATTATTCATAATTTATAAATATTAAGTAACAAATATTTTTTATAAAAAAAATTATATAAATCAATAAATAAGTAATTCAAAAAATTGCACAAATGTGATTCGTAATTTTTGTAAAACGCAATATGCGGCGCGGCTTGCGGTTCGTAATTTTTGTAAAACGCAATATGTGGCGTGTTGCTTTTCGTAATTTCTGTAAACCAGAACAAGCGACGTGGGTTGCGGTTCGTAATTTTTGTAAAACGCAATATGCGGCGCGGCTTGCGGTTCGTAATTTTTGTAAAAGGCAATATGCGGCGCAGCTTGCGGTTCGTAATTTTTGTAAAACGCAACATTCGGCGCGTTGCAGTTCGTAATGTGTAAACCGGAACAAGCGGCGCAGCTTGCAGTTCGTAATTTTTGTAAAACGCAATATGCGGCGCGGCTTGCGATTCATAATTTTAGTAAAACGCAATACACTGTTCGTAATTTTTGTAAACCGCAATATGCGGCGCGTTGCGGTACGTAATTTTTGTAAACCGGAACATGCGGCGCAGCTTGCGGTTCGTAATATTTGTAAAACGCAATATGCGGCGCGGCTTGCGATTCGTAATTTTTGTAAAACGCAATATCCGGCGCAGCTTGCAGTTCGAAATTTTTTTAAACCGCAATATGCGGCGCATTGCGGTTCGTAATTTTTGTAAACCGGAACAGGCGGCGCGACTTGCGGTTCGTAATTTTTTTAAAACGCAATATGCGGCGCGGTTTGCGGTTCGTAATTTTTGTAAACTGCAATATGCGGCGTATTGCGGTTCTTAATTTTGTAAACCGGAACATGCGGCGCGGCTTGCGGTTCGTAATTTTTTTAAAGCGCAATATGCGGCGCGGTTTGCGGTTCGTAATTTTTGTAAACCGCAATATGCGTCGTATTGCGGTTCTTAATTTTTGTAAACCGGAACATGCGGCGCTGCTTGCGGTTCGTAATTTTTTTAAAACGCAATATGCGGCGCGGCTTACGGTTCGTAAATTTTGTAAAACGCAATATGCGATGCGGCTTGCTTGATTTTTGATAAAAATAAAAATAAAATTTTAAGTCTAAGACTTGTTAATAAGAAATTTTATATGTGGTTACATTGATAAAAAAGACAGTATAAATAAAATTTTAAAAACTTGTGTTGAAGAAGTCTTATAAATGGTGAAAACTCATTTTTTCTTGTTCCAATCGAACAGTATCATTACCTCTCCAAAAATGGTCAAAAGATATATTTAATTATTAATTATTTAACACGGAAATCAATTTTTGACTTTTATTAAAGGTGTCTAAAAGTGTTTTTTTAGCAGCACCCTTTTTTAAACCGGTCAAAACCTTTCCTTTTTAGGTTGATATTTTTTTTTTCATTCTTGGTCTTTATATATATATATATATATATATATATATATATATATATATATATATATATATATATATATATATATATATATATATATATATATATATATATATATATATATATATATATATATATATATATATCGTGAGACCGGGAGACGCATTTCTAGCCACTCATTTTAGTTGTAAAACAAAAAAAATTAAAAAATGCAAAATAAATGAAAAAAATATATATTTATTATTTACGCCATTTATTTTAATAAAAAAATATAAAAATATAAAAAAATATAAAAAATTAGCGTTTTTTCATATTCTAGTAGAATATTACACTATTCTGCGTAATATTCTACTAGAATATTCAACGTTCTAGTGAATTTTTTTTTTTGATTTTCCCAGGTTTTTTCGATTTTTTTTTTTTAATTTTTTTAAAATTTTTTAGATAGAATAAATTAGGGATGAGCAAAACCGAACCCGGAAACCGAGAAACCGAAAAAAACCGACAAAACCGAAACCGAAAAACCGAAACCAAAGCGGAAACCAGTGGTGCGGGTTTGATTTTTTTAAAACCGAAACTGTCGGTTCGGTTTCGATTTCCCATGTTAAAACCGACCCATAGGAACCGAACCGACCCATTTATCAGAAACCGACCCAACCCATCATTTGAGGTTTCGAATTTAAAGTTTTCAAATCTTCATGAATTGTCGGCCTTGATTCTAACACATTATTTTGGTGATGGAAATGGAGTGTGTCTGAAATTGAATTGTATAATATTTTGTTTGGTCTTAAACACTAGTGTGTGCTTTCGGTATAAACACGACATAACAAAATAGTAGATTTGTTTCTATGGAAACTTCCATTCCCTGTAACCAATTCATATCTTTTTAGAAACGAAAAAGGTTAAATCTAAAAAGCTCACCAATATACATATACAAAAATCGTCATTTCCAATATCCATATAAATAATTCAAGTCCCGATGATATAATTACAACATAAATCTCTATAACTAAACATACCATAAACATGGGTTCAAAACCGACCCACGGGTTTAAACTCAAAACCCACGAAACCATGGGGTCAAACCGAAACCGACCCAAAACCGAATGAAAAAACCGAAACCGAAACCGACGGTTTGTAAAAACCAGAAACCGAACTGATCGGTTTGGGTTCGGTTTTAGGTCTAAAACCGACCCAAACCGACCCATGCTCATCCCTAGAATAAATAGCGAAAATTAGTAGAATATTTCTTTTTTGAAAATTCTCATTATTTTAGCCTATTTTAATTTTTTTTATTTTTTAATTTTTATTTTTTAAGAATGACTTATATGTTCATTTAGAATATTGTTGTTTTATGTAAAATATTTTCATTTTTTCCAGAATTGTTACAATTTTGTAGATTCTTATTGTTGTGATGTAAATTTTCCAGTAATTTTGTCATGATTGAAACAATTCATTACATTCTTGTTGTTTTGATGTACAAAATTTAGTTCATTCTTTTAAGAATGAAAAATTGTTCAGTTTTTTCATTCTTACGAGAATGAAATCTGATGGTCAGGATTTGGTTACAAGGTAACACAATAATTGTCATTCTTATTATAACCTAGCCCTATATATATATATATATATATATATATATATATATATATATATATATATATATATATATATATATATATATATATATATATAACTCTTCTTTGATTTCCATGTAAACACAAGTGATTTTCGGTAAAAAAAAATTTGGTCAAAACAGTTTTTTAATCGAGTTCAAATTTGATTTTCAAGTGATTTCAAAACAATTTTTCGGTAAATTTTTTATCTTTGAAGTTTTTACGGTTAAATTTTTTGGTCAAAATGGTTCCCACTTCAAAAGACGTTTGCGAAAATTCATGCACTCAAAATTGCGAAAAACAAATTAAAAATTACCGTGAACAAAACGACCTTTTAGTGAGAGAAGTTTTCGACCTTAAAAATGATGTTTACAACATTAAAAAGAAACTGAAACCCCTTTAAAAAAAGTTAGAAGCAAAAACATTAGACTTTAAGAAATTACAAGAAGAATACAGCATTAAGAGTTGTCACCATATATTCCCCACGGAAAAGATTTCCGAATTGACTGCCGAGCTTGATGCATTGAAGTCCAAATATAAAGATGCTGATTTTAATATCAAAAAGTTCGATGCATCAAGTGTGGTAGTTGAATCAATGGTTGAAAAACAGCTTAAGTGGCTAAATAAGTAAGGTGAAGGTTTAGGGTATAAAAGCGTTCCACCTCCTTTTAATAATAATTATATTCTGGGTGTAACCTATGAACAGCTCTTACTTGCTCGTGATAAAGCTGAATAAGAAAAGGGTAAGCTTGATGTCTGGGACCAGCTCATAACTGCTCAAACCAAGGCTGATCAATCAGACATAACTGCTTCTGCTAAGCTTGAAAATCCGGTACAGCTGAGAAGGGTGAGGTGAATGATACTGATGCTTCTGTTCCTTGTGTAGACAAAGTTGTGGAAGATGCCAAAGAGTTTAGTTCTGTGGAAAATTCACCAAAACCTAACATTTCGCTTACAGTTGACTCTAATGAACGTTTGGACCAAGACACTTCAACTTCTGATCGTTCAAAAACTTGTGGTGTTGCTTTGAATTCTGAAAATCAAAATGTTCAAAAATTCAAACCACAAAAGTTTGTGAAAGAGGGTGACATTCCCTGTGGACCAAGACCAAGTCCCACTAAATGTGATTGTTCCTGTACTTGTGGTAACTCCTTAAAAAATTCAAAAGGACAAGCACCAAGTCACAATCTCATTTACTTAAAAAGACAAACATGCTTTAATTGTGGGATTGCAGGTCATATTGCTCGAAATTGTCCACATCGTCATTATGTTCCCTACTATGCACAAAGTTGGATGAACGTGCCAAGAGGGAGATCTTCCAAAAGGAAACCCACAAGGTCACGTTCAAGAAATGGTGATTGGAATGAAGCCAAGGCCAAGTAGCAGGCCCCCAAGGACAATAGGACTGATTCAAGAGATGGTTCCACCAAATTGAAATTGGTTAGGTAGAACTCATCTCAAGGATCGTCCTCGAACTCACACTCGCATTATAAGCACAAATCAAGGGGGAGTCCTGTTTCAAAATCAAGTCAATATTGATTCACCCATCTGGTCAAACAACAAAAGACTCAAACCAAATTACCGATGGGTTCCTAAAGGCCTTATTTCAAAAATATCAAATTGTCCTGCTAACTCTTCATTCTTATATGATAAACATGATATGTCATGGGAAAGGGTATCATGCGTTGATGATAATGGTCAACCCAGTTTAAAAATGGACTGGGTTCCCAAAACTAACAACCTTTCTTAAACCTAACCTCAAGTATTCTGAAATTCAACTTCTAGACACTTTAAGTTAAGCCACTCAGAGTCGAGAGTTACAAATTCTGTGTCGATGGTTAGATTACGTACCGTAATCTATCACACGCACCAATACATTCTTACCCACTTTATGTTTCTAATACAAGAAATAGAAGATTCATCATTCAAAACCAAGTGATGATGATATTTTGAAACTCTATGCCTGTGATCTTTGCTACAACACAAGTAGTAAATGTGAGACATCTACAACCATTCTTACCTGCAAATCTTCTAATTCAAGAGTTGGATGATTCAGTGTAATATACCACACATTGATGACAATTCGAAAGTCTAGATGATGGGTATATCTAGTAACCAAGATATATTACACGCTCATACCACTCTTAACCCACTTTTATTCTAATAAAGATGTTCGCGATTCAATGTGGTTTTACCTCGCATTGATGAAACATCGAAAGTCTGGGCCAATGATCGCTGTTGATTTCCACAATAGTTGTGGGACCCCACACTTCACCAGAACCAAAATTGGCACCAGGATGGTACACTCCGCAGAGTTTGGATACCATTGAACGTCTCGCCAAGAGCCAAGTTAACTTGTTAACTGCATTGAGATCTTTGATCAAGGATATGCAGGGGCTAACATCGCAGCGGTCGTCATGCAGTAAAAAATAGTCAAATAACCTCACTTTCACCTAGCACAGTGGTAGTCAAGGTCGATCCACAGGAGTTACGTGGTCAAGGTAGGCAACAGATTACCAACTGCAGTGTCACTTCTACAGCCAGAGGATCTAGTTTCCGACTTATACCCAAAACAATCCCAAAAATCACAAATCCAATAAACCAATTCAAGCATCAACTAAACTAACCAATAACTAATCCTAATTACCTACTGAAATCAGAAGTAACCAAGATCAATTCCAAACATCAAACACAATCAAAACATCCAAAATCCATTCAAAAGCATAAAATACCGAAAATAGAGCAATTAACACTAACCGAATGATTACTATTAAAAACTCAGATCCCAATGTATCAAAATAGTAAACAAGAAATTCTAAAACTAAGAACTAATGCCAATGGTTGTCACACCCAAAGACACTAGCCAAATCTACCGAAATCACTAAACTAATTGGAAATTAAAAGAGAAAAACATAAAATACCAAATAATGGTTGCTGAAAATTGATACTCGGAGTCAAAGAAGCCTTGGGAGTCGTTCCTATGCCAGGTCTTTGCTGCATTTTTTGACCTAAAACCCTCTATTTATAGTTGCAAAAAATTAAGAGGTCGCGCCGCGCATAAATGAAATCCGCGGCGCGCGTATGGGTTTATCCCCGTTTTTTCGTTATTTAAATTTTCTCCACCGCCTCAATGCTGAGTCACCATGTCGCGCCTTTGTAAATCCTGCGTCGCGCATGTGAATTCGACTGATTTGTCTTTATCTTCAAACTTCTTCCATTTTGTCCACTTTTAGCCCCTGATTACATCATTTCGTTCCAAACAAGCACTGACACAAAAAGTGAGAATACCACAGCATATATGATATAATTTCACTAAGAATAGGGCTCAACAACGACTAAAATACTTGATATTACTAGGCGTTGTCAGGGGCCTAAATCAAAACGGCCACGAGTAGTTCTTCGATACTCAAACAATCGCAGTGCGTTCCTCCGGGTTCACACAGATACTGCGATTAGTCTTTTTTTGAGCCAAGGCTGGGTCCTTAAACAACTGTGGCGAGAAGGGTCATTATGACTCTGTGACCCACAGGATTTTTTTGGTCATCGGTCGACTCATGAAGCGCCAGTAAAAGACAATCAAATGAATATTTTCAAGTGATGGATCGTGAAGTGAAGTTTAGAGTTTCAACAAAAACATCTTAACCCCTTAAGAAAGGTTAAGCATAATTCCATGTGACAAGCTGCTTTGAATTTCTCCTCAAACAGTTTCGTTGCTACCTTTGCACCTTTTGTGATCAAGAAGTGAAGAATCATACTCCATGTACTCATCAAAGTCAAATCAAAAGATGGATGTGTTGATTCAAGACCTATGCAAGAAGCATGTACACCCAACGAGCGGTTAAACTCAAATCTAAAGATAGTCCAATCCTAAAGATGAAGTTGTCTCTGTATCGAACAGAACACTATTAACATCTTCTTCCAATGACGTTTAGGGGGATATTGTTAGAATATTCCTGCAGTGTACAACCGAAGCCAAGATCAAGATAAATCTTGAAGATTAAATGAAAGCATTAAACCAAGGGGGAGATTGTTAGGAATATTTTTGTGGTTTAATATTTGCATTTAAAAGGGGCCAAAAAACAGAAAATATTGAGCTTTATGGAGTTTTCGGTCAGGGGCCGAAAACCCCCTGGTTCTCGGTGCTCGTGACCGAAATCAGGGGTGATTTCAGTGGGCTGGGCTTGCGATTCCGGTGGGCTTCATCTGATGGGCTTAGGATTTTTCGTGTAGGTATAAAAGGCTATTGTATCCGTCATTGTCAGTAGATCAACATAGGGTTTTATGCTAGAGAGAGAAAATTATTGTGTGCTTTGTTGGTCATGAATCTTATGTACCAGTCATTTTATTGAATATAATGAGTGCATTGAAGATTGAATCGCGTGTTCTTGATTGCTTCATTACTATTTCTTGATTGGATTCCGCACAATCAAGTGATTGATTATTACCATTGATAGATCTAGAAAGTTTGGGACTTACATTAACTTATTTATATAAATTATATGAAGAAATAAAAATTCATGTGACACACTTTTATTGAATGAATAAATTAGATGGAGTTGGAATTCGAAAAACATTCACATTATGAAAAATGTAGACCTTGAAGAGTATATAACATAGGAAGAATAATGGATTCATTTGGAGCTAAGGTGAGAAAGTTATGAAGTGATGAAGTTTGGTAAAATCAGCCAAAATTAGAGATAATGCCAAGTTCACGAGTAGGCGGTAAAAAGTAGATTTTGGTAATTGTTGATGATTTTTCAAGATTCACATGGGTACTCTTTCTAAGGAATAAATTAGACAATCCTAAAGAATTGATCACCTTCATCAAACAAATCAAATTGCATCTCAAAAGACAGTAAGAGCCATCAAACAAATCAAATTCCAATGTACTTCTGGGTTGGAGCTATTGCAACTACTTGTTTTACTCAGAACATATCCTTCGTACACAGACATTTCAACATCACTCCATACGAAGTCATACATATAATAAAACCGAATGTCAAGTTCCTTCACATCTTCGGTTGTCGATGTTTCATTATAAAGATGAAGGACACAACCACAAAATTCAACACAATGCCAGACGATAGAATCTTTCTTGGATACTCCCACACTTCAAAGGTGTATCGAGTACGGAACAAATGTATAAGGAAACTCAAAGAAATGGTTAATCTCACATTCGACGACTTTTACATCAAGAAATCAGAAACCATCTTCCCATGATCTTCAATATTTCCTGAACCTCGTGTTAATTCTCAACCTTTGACTTCTTTTGATACTGATTTTTGTTTTCTATTTGATTGTCTGGAACATGCCATCAATTCTGAAGTTCGTGCACCAAACAATAAAATACCCGAATCTACAAAGCTAAATGACAATTATCCTGTAGGTTCTGATTCATCAAATGCTACTGCCCCATCTGTTAAGGGGGAGCATTGTGACTCATCTCAAAATGTATCATTTGTAGAGGGGGAGAAAATTAAGTCTTCCACTCAATCACCATCCACAGTACCAACGGCGATGAACATAATCGAACCATCTGTTGAGGGGAGAAAAGGTCCACATCGCATCATTTATCAGACCCTCATGTTCAGCTCGAGGCGGAGCATACAACTTCAAAAGCTCCTATTGAACCTCAATCCAATCATATCTCAACTGCGGATGATGAATCTTACTCAACTTCTGATTACCCTTCTGATACAGAAGAAATCATTTATGAAACCCATCTATAATACGATCATCCAAAAGAACGGGTTATAAGTAATCCACAATATGGGGTTCTCACATGTGCACAATTGAAAGAAAAACAACAAGAATAAAATGAAAACTCTAAATTTTGCATGTTCAATGTCTTTATTTCCAAAATCTATCCGAAAACAATAAAAGATGCTTTTAAGCACCCTGACTAGGTTGAGGCCAAGCAGAGTGAAGTAGCAGAATTTGAAATAAACAAAGTTTGGAGATTAACTCCTAAACCTGATAATGCCTATGTAGTTGATAAAATGGTTTTTCATAAACAAACTTGACATCGATGGTAACATTGTGCAGAATAAGGCACGATTGGTTGTAAAAGGATTCTGTCAATAGGAGGGAACCGATTATGTAGAAACCTTCGCTCCTATTGCCAGAATCGAGTCAATTTTTACATTCTTGGCTTATGTCACTCATAAAAACTTTCATGTCTATCAAGTGGACGTCAAATGTGCTTTTCTTAATGGCAAACTCAAGGAAAAAGTGTATGTGGAATAGTCACCTTGTTTCATAAATGATGGTTTTCCCAATAACTGTTATGTTCTTGACAAAGTAGTCTACAGATTAAAGCAAGAACCATGATCATGGTACAAAACTTTAACTCGTTTTTTGAACCAATTAAATTTCAAACAAGGATCTGTTGAACCTAATTTTTCTGAAGAAAAGTTGGTAACCATCTAATGTTAGTTCAAATCTACGTAGATGATATCATCTTCAGATCAACAGATCCTTCACTTTCCAAAGAAATCGAAAGTCTAATGCAAAGCAAGTTTTAGATGAGCATGATGGGGAAGATTAACTTCTTCCTTGGGTTGCAAGTAAAACAATCAAAAGAAGGTATCTTTATAAATCAAGAAAAATACACAAAGAACCTGTTAGCCCGTTTTAGAATGGAACATTGTTCGGATGCTAAAGTGCTGATGGCTATGGGTACAAGACTCAATCCATCCCTTGAGAAGCCAGCAGTTGATTAAAAAGTCTATCAGAGAATGATATATTCACCTCTTTATTTCACTACAAGCATGCCAGATATCATGTTCTCCGCTTGCAACTGTGCTCGATATCAAGAAAATCCTCGAGAATCACATCTGGCAGCTATCAAAACTATCTTTCGTTATCTACATTGAACACCTTCTCTTGGTCTATGGTACCCTGCCAACTCAGGATTTTTCATCCAAGCCTATTCTAACGTTTATCTTGGAGGTTGTCCGATAGATCGTAAAAGCACATTTGGTGGATGTCAATTCCTTGATGGAAAAATCATTAGTTGGCAGTCAAAGAAGCAAACACGCGTCTCAATCTCCACTACCGAAGTTAAATACATCGCTGATGCAGCCTACACTTCACATATGATTTGGATTTAAAGTCAGATTCGTGACTATGAGATTATCATGCTAAGAATTCCACTATTCTGTGACTCTCAGAGTCCAACCAAAATCTGTCACAATCCAGTACAACACACAGAAACCAAAAACATCTCACTTCGTTACCATTTCATCAAGAATCATGTGGAAGAGGGAAATGTTGAGGTTCATTTGTCAATACAAAAGATCAACTTGTTGATATTTTCACAAAAGCCTTAGACGAAAGATCTTTTTCAAGAATCATTCAAGGGCTAGGCATGATTGACGCGTCCTTAGTTCCTTAACAAATGATAAGCATCATTTCACTTTTTGTCTCTTTTGTGTTTTATTTTGTTAAAACTCTATTTTTTATGTTTTTTTCCTTTTGATTGTTCTTAATTCCTCTTCGGAACCATGTACGAGGGTGTGTAAATTATGCAGTGTATCGAAGGCTCATAAACCTTTGGCTATGCTGAACTATTGTGACTTGTTATTTAGGACAAACATTACTACCTCATGTCAGAAGGGTGATAGTTACTATTCACATCTGATCCTTCAAATGGCTTCCATATCTCATTGAACATGAAGGCATATTTTCAACATGTCTAATTTAGTAACTATTCGTATCCAAAGCTTCAAATAACTTTAGATATCAAACAGTCTGTTATTCTAATCACCTTTAGATTTACACTTCAACTTTTTTACTGTTCCGATCCGAAGCTTCGGTACCTTTATGATAATATTTCAGCGATTTTTCCTGTTGTACAGAAAATTCAAATATTTACACTTCAAGCACTTCAGTGGTAATGCACCTTTCAAAAATGTCATTTTTTGCAAAAAAAAACATTCTCCATGTCTTCCACTTTAAGTACCCATGCTTCTGGAGCTTCATACTATTTTTCCCAAACTAATCATCTAAATATCTTATGCATTGGAAAAATAAGATATATTAAGCTTAAAGGACAAAGATTTGCTTTTAGAATATGATTAAGCATAGCCCATTGCACAAAGGGATATTTGGGATTTACCTTGCAACATCGAGTAATCTTTGGACATTCTGGTTAAGGTTAAGTCTGTTTTACATTCCACATCTTCTGACATGATTGTGTCTTTAATAATGTCTTACTTTCATGTGACCCAAATGATTCTTTACCTTACTTCATTAATTCATTAATTAGAAAGAAAAAGTACTTTCTAGGATTTAAAATTCTAGAATTTTCCTTGATTTCTTACACCTGATATTTGTTGAAGCGAAGCTTGGGTCCATTACAACAATGTTATATATTGGCCTACATGGGGTGAGGGGTACGCATCTAAAAATTCAATTTTATTTTCAGACATAGTTCCCTTCTTTAGTGAAAGTTGAGGTGTTCTATGGTACCATACTTGACTAATCGATAGGGAATTGTTAATAATCTCAGTAGTCTTCTTACATGAAGGATGGGGTAGTGTATATCTCACTTTAAAATGATCCATGTCCAAATATCCCATTTGATGAAACGAGGTTCTTTTTATAAGTTATATGCCTATGTACTTCCAGAAGCAATTCCCCTTCTTAAGTAATGGGTTAGGAATTCTTATGAAGCCATATTTAAGACCTAACTCGGAAGTGTGAATAATTTCAGTAACTGATCTTAAGTGATGTGATGGATTAGTGTACAATTTCGAACGGCTTGTAGACTGTGAAGCAGGTCCAAATACTCTACCTGGTGAATCGAGATTAAAGTTTTCTAGCTTTATTTTCCACTGGATTAAAAAATCCTTAGATATCATCTGATGCTCAATCATTGAAGTGTAATGGGTTCCGATTTTAAATCAGAAATTGTCATTTTGTTCTCATCAAGGAAACTGGTGAAATCCAATAAACACAACTTCTGATTCACTTTTCAACATTATGCGAAGTGGGAATGCTATCACTGGGTACAGTGTACTTAGTATGTTTGTAAATCATTGTCATGTTAAAGTCATAGAATGAATAACGGACTTCCAAAAAGAACCAAATGCTTCTGCTAACTCTTAGTATAAAGGATTCTTCTGAAGTCTATCAATATGATCAAATTGGTCAACAATAGTGTGAAGAAACTCTCTTCTAAATTTTTGTGGATAGTTTCTTTAAATCGACATAATACTCACAAACACCTTCCATGTGTGCATTACTTCGGATGTGTTAACTATTAGTGAAGTGTCGTCTTTTCAAAGATTCTTATGTTCAATAGTAACGTGGTCAAAATATTT
>CM042012.1:62931704-62936704 GCA_023525715.1 Cichorium intybus
ACAACTAACTGATAGTGTGTTGATCAAGGGAATGTGCTTCATATACATATAAAATACTAATGGGTGATTGATTAAGGGAACGTGCTTCCCATTGTGACTAGAAGACTCTCCAACGTTCTAGAGACTCAACAATTAGTGTAGCTGATAGATTTTGTAGAACATTGTATAAGTTTGTCTCTTGTTATGAGTCTTGTATATCTGTTGTGACATCCAATTATACACCAATGAATATATGTTCAAAAAAATAGTAATATGACAAATTTCTGTATAACATTTGATTTTATCATGAAATTAAAGAGTGCATGAATTGAGTTGTTACAACGGATGACACCAGTGTTACTACATCAATCTATGCAAGGGTTGTCATGGCATCTCGTTGCAGGGATTGACCGTAGTACCTAAGATGGATAAACAATGTGGGGTGAGGAGTATTACCGGGATGTTCCCAATAATACTCTCTAATGCCTAAATGTGAAAGTATGAACTTGTATTGTTTATCGACTCTCTTTTATGTGATTGGGAGATGTTGATTGGTTGATTTAGGGACAGTTTGATGGCATCTTAATGATTTAGATCAGAATGATGCAGATGTCTGAATTATTAAGAAGTTCCGAATAAAAATATGTTTTTAGGTTAAAATATATACGCAAAAGTTTTTTGATAAAAAATGATTCAGATATATTTTTCCACTTAATGGTTCATATATTTTTCTATTTAATGGTTCATATATTTTTCCACCTAATGGTTCAGAGACCCGTTAAGAGACTCTGACCGATTAATGGGTAACATCTTTACGAAACAAACATTTTGAATTGTTGAAAACCTTTTATCATTTAGATTAAGAAGATATCAAATACCTTCTTACATAGTGAAAGATTAGGAAGTGTGATCATGATGGTTGTACATTGGGTATTTTTTTTATGTCCAAAAAACCGAGTACTTCGTGAGTTTAATATTTGGTAATTGTAGTTTTTGTAATAATTACTGGTTTTAAGGAATTGTCTTCGTACATTAAATCGTGGTAGATGTTCAACGAATCGAGGCTGATTGCCTTAGGCTATGTTTGGCAGAATCTTAATTTTTAAGGTCTTAATTTTTAAGAGGTCTTAATTTCTAAGAGGGTCTGTATTTTTAAGATCTCAATTGTTAACACGGTGTTTGGTTAGAACTTTTCAATTGTTGTACGGAACGGTAAAAATGACCATTTTACCCTTCTATATGTTTTTTGCTGAATAACAAACATCATCATAGGAAACAACCAACATCGTCACAGAACATTCCAAAATTCAGATAACAAACAACATCATCACAAAAAATGAACAAATTTAAACAATATCAAAGAACTTTCAGAAAATTTGAACGATTCTGATAACAAACAACATCCAAAATTCAGCAACAATATCAAAGAACTTTCAGAAAATGAACAAATTTGATATTCAAATAACAAACAATCACAATAAATTTCGATTTTTCTGCAGCAAACAACAAAAACGATAGGGATTTAGGGTTTATCTCGTGAAGAAGACGACGTCTGAAGTCGAAGCTTTGATGTCAAAGATGAGAGACAGCGGGAGGAGGTTGGAGATCTGATGTCAAAGATGAGAGACAGCGGAAGGAGGTCGGAGATCTTATGTCTAAACCGAGATTAGCCAAGCAGCAGCGGCGCGGTGGTCTGCAGCAGCGGCGCCGGTGGTCTGAAGTGTCGGGGCTTTGCTGTCGGAGATGAGAGATGGCGAGATGAGGGAGACGGCTAGACGAGATGAGGGAGACGGCTTGGAGAAGGAGAGGAGGGAGCGTATATGTTTGAAGCGAGATACTAGGGCAAAAGCGGGATTGTAGGGTTTTTTTATTTATTCAGATATGCCTCAAGGTCTGGTTCATTAAGAGGGTATTTTTTAATTAAGTGGCAAAATATAAGAAGTAATCAAACAGTCTGAATGGGTGAGACCTCTTAACCATTCAGATTAAGGGTGAGACCTCTTAACCATTCAGATTAAGAGGTATTAAGTGGCTATCAAACATACCCTTAGTCAAGTTCAACTATCTGGATTCGGAAGGTGGGTTACCATTCAAATATAGATTTATGAAAAAAAAAAATTATAAACACAAAACAGATAAAAAATTCATGAGCTTGTCAACATGCTGACCGACTACGAACGATCTCAACTGCCAATTACTACTTATACATGAAAGATAATATCTTAAGTTTTATTTTCATTAGAATGTATCTTTAATAATTGTTAAAAACACAGTATCTTTTAGTTTATGATATCATATTCAAAAGCATATCGTACAAAGACGATTATACATGATTTCAAGTTACAATAATATATCCAAAAAGCAAAAGCAGAATAAAAAGGAAAGCGTGGGAATAATATAATTTTGACCCAGCCAAACTGCTTACAGTATCGTCCTTCTTTACGAACTCCCTTCTGTCAGTTCCACGTCTAGTCCCACCCTCCGCTGTCCCCCTTTTCGTATTATGGCTTTCCATATGTGCCCTACTTGTAATTACCAAAAAGTCCTTCCCAGTCAAATAATTACAAGCCACGTCTTTTACATACAGTATAACCTCGCTCACGTGCCACGCCGTCGCTCCCTTACCAACTTCCAACGTCACCTCTATTCTACATTCAACCATCTCATTCGAATCACACCCGGGTAAATCGACGACGTAACGGAGATGGATGCCGTTAGTTATCCATGCAAGAACAGGTTTAATGCTGGATAGGTTTACCGCTCGTTTACAGGTGGGCTCAATTAGGATCCAGTTTAACGTCATGGAGTCTTTAAGGTTTGCTATCGTAGCGTCGTCGTCGTCTACGAGGTCGTCAACTTTCAAGTCGATGGTTCGTGGCTTTACAGCTACGGGTTGCGAAGTGATTTGCTGTCTGGACGTATCGTCCTTTAATACGATCTTTAAAGTCGATGACAGGAAATCGGTTGTGATGTCGGTGAATTCCACTGTGGAATAAACTATATCATCATGGTAGCGTATATCGACGGCCGACATAATTTCAGATGGCCAATGAGTTAAGGGACAACCTGGTTGGAAGCTAGGCATGGAATGGTGGCGGTTAGACTGTTTCATGTCGGTAAACGGAGGCTTAAAAGAGTCTTGGAAGAAAGAGCGGTGACCTGAGGGGAAGGTGGAGATGACGTGGTGGACACGTGGGTGGGTTATTGAGGGCCAAGTGGACCTGCAAATATCAGACCACAGAATGTCATGGGAAGTGACAGTTCGTAGATAAGATGATGCAGCTGCGGCGGATGAGAGAGATTGGCCGTCGAGCCGTGGTAAGATTTGGGTCTGGATGATGAGTGGGTGGATATCGGCGAAACTTGTAGTAGAAGAAGAAGACGTCATGGCGATCATAGGTGTTGATGTCGGATTTAGATGAGCAGTGATGAGCTATATTTATAGTTGGGTTTGGAATAATAGTGGATAATAATTCCAAACAAAGAACACTAGTTTTACTATCAAACTAGAATTTGCTGTTGAATGTCGTTCGTAAAGGGAAAAGTCTGAATAAAATAAAGCTGACATGGGAATTTAAATATTTATATATTATTGAAAAAACGTAAGTTATATATATATATATATATATATATATATATATATATATATATATATATATATATATATATATATATATATATATATATATATATATATATATATATATATATGCAAAAGTTCAACTAATATAAATCATGGTACCAAGGGACTAATCGCATCCACACGATTATACATTGTACGGTGGATATGCATCTACCGGATTATAAAAAAAAGCCACTTTGTTTTTTTAATTTTTAGGGCTTATTTTTTATCGAAAAAAATTTGAATATATAGAAATTTATAACTTTTTATCATCTACAAATAGAGATCCATATTGATATACAAAAAATGATTTTTTTCGAAATTTTCGCTAGTTGAGATTCACATGTGAATCTGAACTGTTATTTTGTTCACTGTTGACATACACAATGACATATGATATTGTCATGTGAATTTGAATAAATTTTTGTGTGAATGTGAATGTAATTAACTTATGAATCATCGTATATTTATTATAAATGATTAAAATGTTGAATTGTAAAAAATTTTCTAACTAAAATAATCATATTCATTTTTCGAAGTATATTCAAAATACCATATGATATTGATATGTGAATATGAGTAAATTGTTGTATGAATATAAATAATTTATATTGTGAATGAGAAATCATTATAAATGGTTAAAATGTTGAAGTAGTAAAAACTGTTAAGCAACTTCTCAATACTATATGATTTTGATATGTGAATATAAATAAGTTTTCGTGTAAATATGAGTAAATCCATTTGTGAATCAAGTATATTACTTATAATTGGTTATAATATTGAAATAGTAAAAGTTTTAAAAGTAAAATAATTACTTATATTTAATTTTTTCAGATTCACATGTGAATCTGAACTGTTATTATGTTATTCTCTGTTAGCATTCACAATGACATATGATATTGTCAAGTGAATCTGAATAATTTTTTGTGTGAATATGCATGAAATTAACTTATGAATCATAGTAAATTCATTACAAATGATTAAAATGTTGAAGTGTTAAAAATTTCCTAAGTAAATTAATCATATTCATATTACAAATTATATTTAAAATATCATATGATATTGATATGTGCATCTGAGTAAATTCACTTGTGAATGTAAGTAATTTCAATTGTGAATCAGAGTAAATTCATTATAAATGCTTAAAATGTTGAAGTAGTAAAAAACGTATAATTAACTTCTCAATAGTATATGATATTGATATGTGAATATAAGTAAATTTTCGTGTAAATATGTGTAAATCCACGTGTGAATCAAGTACATTACGTATAAATGGTTATAATATTGAAGTAGTAAAAGTTTTAAAAGTAAAATAATTACTCATATTCAAATTTTTACAGTTCAGATTTACATTATGAATCAAGACGAGCTGTACTTATAAAAAAATTATTTTTTATAC
>CM042012.1:62939204-63164204 GCA_023525715.1 Cichorium intybus
CAACTCCTGGTTCGAACTTAGTTATTCCTTTGTCACATGCCTCCATCTGGTAACCAATCTGTCACATCCTAACTTTGGCTGTCAGTCTTGGATGACTTCCTCCAAGTCCATGTTGAAGACGTAACTTCTCATCCAAACAAGGTTTGACCATCCTCGGTCCGAATGATTAGCAACCTTCAGTTCTCAACACTCGGCATTTCTTCAAATCCGGACAAGGCAAGGTTGCTTTAGTCCTGTTGATCTTCAAGCCTTCGGTCCAACCTTATGCAGATCTTCTAAAGGATCACCTCGTTCTTACTTCTGATTCGTCATGGTTGTTTTCACAGGAACGAAAGGACTCCCACTCAAACGAAGGTCTGGAGACTTGTCTAAGATGCACACCTTGACAGCACTGGCTTTGTCTCGCCTCTGTCTTCTAGTTGCTTTAAACAGCTGTTCCTCTTAGGTCCTTGGGTCTTTCTTCGGTTTGGATTAGGCTCCACACCATCCCAACAATCTCCCACTTGGAGACTGATCTAAACTGATCTTTCTGTCTGCCAAGTTCTCTTGTCTTCTCTCTATTCTCAATCTCCGCCTTTTTCACGAAAAGGCCGTTGAGGACACTCCTTCCTCGGCGTTTTCCTTGAAAGTGTTTGAACCTTCAACGCGGGAAAGGTGGTGGTCTTCAGCAACTGTCTGATGAGCTTCTCCAAGGTCTTTACAGGATACATTTAGACTGAAAGCACCTTCTGGCATCCGAAGCTCATGCTTTGACTGCTTACTCCCACGTATTCAGCTAAGTTGTACCTAGTTCTCTCTTGAACTATCTATACCACAACGTCTAAGCTTGTTGATAATTAGTATGTTGGATCCCTCCTCCAACATAGCATCAATCGTACAACTAAGGATGATAAACGAGGTGTTCTAAACTTCCGGGAGCACAAATGATACACTCATTTCTGAGCTCTTGTTCTTCTTTGCTATCCATACAGGCTTTCTTCTGTGCACACATGGTTTCCCACCAGCAACTGGAAACTCTGACTGGTGTAGCAGTGGGAAGACGTTCCTTTGGATTGTGTACAAGGATGCAAGGCTTCGCATCTGACCATCTTTGGATATTCTTACATGAACATCACCATTTGGTCAAAGTACCAAGAACCTTGGATGCTCATCTTTATCGCAGTGAGGAGAAAGAATATTAATCAACTCCACTCCCATTGTTTAGGATGATCCGCACCCTTTCTTGTACTTCTTGTTTCCGACAATCTCTGACGCATGAAGGACCTTCGTCTCTGAAGTGCCACCTTCTACTGATTTACTTGACAGGGAACCAAATCTCGTTCCTGTTAAGCTGAGCATCTCTCGTCTTTCTAGCCATATTCCACTATATGGAATCTTCATCGTTATGGCTCCGGACGAGGTGTCTGGTACTCCTCTACGGTTAGCAGTTGTACTTTGCCAACTAGAGTCCGCATCATGTGTGGCTATCAGACAAATCACCTTCCATGGCAATGAATGTCGACACCCTAACGTCACTAGAACTTCTGACGCTCATACTACCTTCGACTCTCCTGTCGCATGGGCTAGTGAAAGGCAGTGGGTTTATTTAAGGAAGGCTTTCCGTTTTCAAGATGGACTTATGATAAGTCATTTTCGCTTGTCTGATTCTGACAACTGCGACTCATCTAAGGACCCTTAGATGTGCAAGGGATAGTCCTCTACTTTGCAGTTTGTCAATGCAGCCAAAAAGCCAATTGAAGGTTGAGGCTTCTGAACATGGATCTGTATGTCTTCTGTGAAGGTACTTCCCCTTCGATTGGTTCTTCAGTCAAGACTGACTTCGGTCTAAAGTCTTTGGCCTTGGAACTTTTCGGATCTGGAGATTTTGGTTCATGTCCTGAACCCTTTCCTCACTGTCTGTGCACATGCTTTACATCTTCTTTTGGCTTCGGTCAGAGATTATCACCTTGGTAAGGACTGACGTTGTGACTTCTGAAGCGAGTGCTACTTTCAGCACTTCGGTGGGTTTCTCCCACTTTTTGCTTCCGATAGAGTGACAGAGTATCTGCACCAGGCCTATCAAGGTGTTAAAAGAGCCTTGTCTAACATGAGACGTCAGATGGTCGTTATTCATGTTACCTCTTCCAGACAGTCAGTGGAACCTGGCTTCGTAAAACTGAGGCTCCACAACGGATCTGATTTAATTGTCTCATGGAAACATGCATCTTCTTCTAGATGGCTTCAGAGTGACTACAACTCAAGCATTAGCTGTCCCTGTGAGGATGCCACCATCATCTTTGGCCTTGCTGTCTGACTCCATCATCCCTTCTCCGAATGTAGTCAATCTCCCTTCTCTGTCGTTGACAAATATGACTTCTGCTCCCATCTCTCTCCGTCCGTTCTCGATTGTGCGTGCCTGCGTTGGTAAGTGCGAAAGGGGAGGGGTGTTCCAAATTAGCATCGCTCATGGGGTTAAAAGTTGGAAACGCGTCTGACCAAAGTTAGCGTCGCTAACCTCAAATTTAACAGCGTTAACTTTGAGTTTTCGAAAATTTTCAATTTTTTTATAAAGAAACCATGAACCACCCCACACTCGGGCCATGCCGTCTCACTTTTTAAAAAATTTTCGAGTGATATTTCATTGAATAAAAAATAAAAATTTAAAAAACAAAAAAAATACTTATCAAAATTGTCGGGTTGCCTCCCGAAAGCGCTTCTTTGTTTGATCTTTTAGCTGGACCGTCCTTCAATGGATACGGTGGGTCGTACTCCTTCTGCCTTTGCTGATTCTCATTCACTACCATTCCTTTGTTGACCTGATGCTGCTACAGCTTCACTGGGTCGAATGGCTTGCCAGTTCTTCCGCTTCCGCCCGGTCACCGTCTTTTGCTTAGTTCACATGAGTGCTTGGAGGTTGATTTAAACCTCCAAGCTCGATATTTTCTCCGGTGTCTCTTCTAGACAACCACCATGGAGTGCGTCCAATGTCGCTCCCAGTAGTTTTTTCAAAAAGTTTGTTGCTCGCATATTGCATGTTGTCTGCAGCTTGCGGTTTTGGCCTACAGTACAAACAAAAATTTCCAATCAGAGGGCATAATATTAAAATGCTCCCGAATGTCCATATCGATTGTGTTGATAATATCCATTTTTACACTCATGAATTGATCATGAGTGACGATAAAATTATGTTTCTCGTTTTCAAAAGTCGCATCATCGTCATCATTATCTTGGTCATCGTCCAACAGGTAGATCGGTGCCAAAAATGAGCGACTGGTATTGTCTGGTGATGGTATAGATCCACTCATCACCATATATTAACTCTCAACATGTTCAAAATTTTCAAAAATTGTTGGGTCGGGGGTGGTATTGTTATCTACGCCCCCTCTCTCAATAACCGTCTCGACCATGTTCTCTAGTAATGGTATAGATTCACTCATCACCATAGCTTGATTTTCAAAATTATCACAAATTTAAAATGTTGTTGAGTCGGAGGTAGTATTGTCATCTACAGCCCCCTCATCAACAACCATTTTGACAATCTCAGTGATCTTCTGAATCTCCCAAGGTGTATGACCTTCCATCACATGTTCAAGTGGTGCAGGTTCACACACAACATTATTGGTACAAAAATCACTCGCCTCAGTTTCTGCCAAGTGTGGCAGTTGCCTCAGCTGTTCCTCCAGCTGATCTGCTGAATTTTCCAATGCTGAAAGGGATTTGACCATATCTTTCGTCGTTTGGAGGGTTTCGGCCACCACTTCCAAGATTTGATCCAACTTCGCTTTGCACGAAGGATCCAATTTTCGGTTGTTCACAAATCACGACGCAGCGTAATTTCCAGATTGAGCCAACTCCTCGATCCGCAACCCATTGTCATTGAATGATCAATTGTAGCAATCATTCTCATAATAGTTGTTGTCCAGTCCACCATATTCCTCACATCTGTCCTGATTGGTGTACATGTTTTGTTTGTACTGAGTCAGACTTTCATACCCATTCTCATTGAATGATTCATTGTAATAATCATTCTCGTGATGATTATAGACCGGGCCACCATAACACGTGTATTGGTCCGTATACATGTAATTGCCCATTATGATGACGTACACATACAGACAATTAAAAAACTAAAATCTAACATCAAAAGAGAAATCAAAAATTGACACAAAGTGTCAAGCGCACAACTCCTGGGAAACGACTCCAAATTTTGACATGCTATGCAGTCATGGATGCGGTCAAAAATATTAAATTTATACTTACGGCTCACTAGCTAGCGGCAAGTAAGGATCAAACCGTGGAGTCAGTGGTTAGCACTTTGTGTCGATAAACTGATCTATAGTGTCACTCTATAGATGGCGGATCAATAACACGTGGGAACAAACCAAACTTAAGCAAAAACCAAAACAAAACTCAGATCTGATTGCAGGTCGAGAAAACAGTAGAAACTGAATGCTTATTTTATAAATCAAAACCAAACTCAAATAAATATCCAAACAATAAAATAACCAGATCTAAACTATTAACTAATCAGAGAACTGTCCAACTAATCCAAACAAACATCGAGTAATCGACGGAAATTCCAATTTCGGAATACCTTGATACCGAGTTGTTAAAATAATAAAAACAACAAATCACGAAATCATGCTTCCGGATCCCTTCTTGATGCCCCGGGATGACTTTAAAGTCGTACCGGGGTCCGATAGTCCGATATATATAGTGGTGGAAAATAGGGTTGTCGAGGTGCGGACAAGCCTTTCCCGCGGCGCTGGCCTCATCCAGATCCCGTTTTCTCAGAGTTTTAATTTGAAAACGAAGACTTTTGACTTATCCAGACATTAGGGTCGCTAACCATAAAGGTTACTGTCGCTAATGTTGATCTAGATCATTCCTTCACGCATTTTGAATTTTGAAACGGAGAATCGTGCGTGTCACCATATTAGCGGCGCTAATCACAAGGATTAGCTTCGCTAATCCTTCCATCCCCAATTCCTTTTTATGTTTTGCTCTGTAACTTCTCCCAATTTGCATAAAAAAACTCCTGCATTTACACTAAAAGCATATCTAAGCACTTTGTCACAAAACTAAATGATATTAGTCAATTAAGAATAATAAACAGAAGTAAACCCGGCTGAATAACGACTATAATACTTAACATTACTAGGCGTTTTCAGGACCAGCTTTAGCCATTTCTACAACCTACGTGGACGCACCCAGATGGAGCTGCCATATTCACATGTCGAGGTTGGGAGAGGCTGATGGGTCAGGCAGACGACATCTCCTACCGCGAGCTGATGCTCGAGTTTTTCTCTACCTGCCGGTACGAGCCAGGAGCTGATGACCCCACTACTCATATCATTACATTTTGACTGGGTAGGCACATCCGATAGTGCACCCTATGCGAGTTCGCCAGGCGTACAGGGATTTACACCCGGGAGTTGACATAGAGTATCTATTTCCCTGCTTTCATGGAGGCTTGCATGGTAGAGCAACCAGAGAGAGATCTAGACGAGGTTATCTGTGCACTGATATCTAACGACTGATATAAGGGTGAGAGAGCTAAGGAGAGTCAGTTGTTCTCCCCGCTACATCGAGTGACGCATCGGATCATTGCCTCGACGATTTCGCTTTGAAAGGGCAGTGAGAAGGTGCACAGTGAGGACATGTTCTAACTTGTGTTATGCTGGCATGTTCATTTTTATGTGCCGACTTTCCGAAAACTTTACAGATATGATGCATCCTGTTACATATGATCCCGACAGTCAAGCAATTCAGCGTTCCTAATAGGTAACTCTTTTCTCCCGTGTTTTGGTTTTATTTTGTACAATGGTGACGTTTTACGGTTTAAATTGTGGGATAGGGACGATCAAAAAGAGTTTTTGAATTTTTGCGGAAAAAGTCTTATTTTTCAAAATTTTAGCAATTTTCATAATTTTTAAGAAATTGTAGCTTGGAAACAAATATGTTTTGAATTTATATAGCATTGTGGTGGTTTTCAATAAATATTATTTAATTTTCAGCATGCTAGTTTTAGTTAAAATAAGTTGAGTATTTCGGGAGTTAGAAAATTCTAGAATTTAGAATATTTGAGGATTGGGATTCAGGATGTGATTGTCAATAAGTGGCATTTGTTGTTTGAGCCGGTAGGATTGAAAAGAGTGGCCCGTAGGGCATTTATGCACCTCACTACCTAAGTTCGTCTGGTCTGGGATAGTGTTTTAGAAAGCTTGTTAGACAAACAACATCGAAATTCATGGATAATTCCTTAACGACCTTTAGAATATGAATGAGTAAGTTTTGTAATCAAGGGTTCTTTAGAAAGTCGTGATTCTCAAAGGGTATTTTAGTCACTTTTCCAAAAATCATTTTCATCTTACTTCTCGAATACAAGAAACTTTAAAACTAAAAATATTCAAAAATGTTGGAGTCTTTGTTAGAAGTTCTTAAAAACTCTACTTTCTTGGGGATAAGCAAGATACAAGTATGGGGTGTTTGATAACACCTAGTAATGTTAAGCATTATAGTCATTATTGAGCAGGGATTTAGATGAATTATACTTCCGATATGACTGATATTACTCACTTTTGTGCCAAGGGCTTGTGTTGTGTTTTACTGATAATACAAGGTAAAAAGTGTACAAACTGGCAAAGTTTGGAAGCAAAGCTGGATTCAAGTCGAAGTAATACGCGCGACGCGTATAAAGAAAAGACGCAACGCGGCCAGGTGTTTAACCTGAATGAGAGTTCAAACTCAAAGTGCGAAGAAACGGGGGATAAGGTTGACTCGTGCCATGTAGAAGACCATCCCACGATGCGTATAGGCCAAATCCGCAACTATAAATAGAGGCTCCCATTTCGTGATTGGAGAGCGAAGATGAGACCTTTGAGAGACACTCATGCTTCTTTGATTCACGTTTTCGTAGCTTTAGCAATAGATTCAATAGTTGGTTAGTTTACTTTATTTTTATTAGTTTTCGATTATTGTTCATCATGTGCAATCGAGGATTCTGATCTGTAGAACACCGTCGACAACCTGGATTGGATTTGGTACCTGAATTCAGAAGCATTTGGCTCTGATTGGGTTTGGTTTGAATGCAAGGTTTCTGTTATTTACATTTGATCGTAGTTTCCTATTTTATTTATAATTGTTCCTTATTTGGTTTGATAGTTCTGGATTGTTTTGGATCTGATTTCTTAGTTTGATCTCGAGATCAGATTAAGTTGGATTAATTGGTTGAGATCTATTGCTTCGGTAAGGATCAATAGTTATAGTTTTCAGTTTTTTCGCGTTTTTTTGAGATTAAGAGTATGAATAGAAATCGTCTATAGAGTGACACTATAGATTGGTCATATTTGACACAAAGTGCCAACCATGAACTCTTTGGTTCCACCCTTGCTTGCCGCTAACTGGTGAGCCGTAAGGTATAGATTTAGTATTTTTTTTTGACCACATCAACAACTCGTGTCACCTCTCCAATTATTGTTTTGTTGCTGCTTGGGAGGTCTCCGACCTTGGTTCCACTGAATGTTCTTGTAATTGTGGTTGGGCGTCCCACCATCGTCTCCATCCTCAAACTCCTGGTCTCCAACTGAACCTGGTTGTGTTGTTGTTGTACTGCTCATTGTTGTGGTGGTTTTTGGAACTGAGGTGGTGGAATATGTGGTTGTTGGTGTTGGCGTGGAGCACCAGTGTGATTCGGTACTCCCCACGGCTACGCTACCCACAGGGGGTCCACGAGGGTTGGGTAACGGTTGAACTACAAGTTGAACAAGTGGTGGGATGGGCACAGGGGTTGAACATGTGTTACCTCCACTAACACTTGTAGAGGCTCTATTGGTATTGACCGGAAGCAGGGGAATAATCGGTTGTCCCCCTGTTACCTCGTTATAAAGCTCATTGGTAACATCCTCTATCACTACATCTTCCGAACGCATGTTGAATAATCGACAACAAACGAGATTCTTACATGTGGTTCTTTCTATCTCAAGATCAAACAAAAGAGGTGACGTTTTTCCACCTCGACGCGTACGCACGCAGTAAATGCAAGCGAATGACAAAAATCAATGAAATCAATAAATCTAAAAAGGAAAATCTTAACCGACACAATGTTCAAGCGCATAACTCTCCGACAATGCCGCCAAAATTTGACACGTCACAGTCGTCGATGCGATAAAAAATACTAAGTTTAACCTTACCAGTCCATTAGTTACCGGTAAGTAAGGGTCGAACCGTAGAGTCAGTGGTTGGTACTCTGTGTCTAAATACGACCGATCTATAATGTTGCTCTATAGATGGTGAAAGTTCGTACACATATCCCGAAACAGAACACGAAAACACAAAAATCGAAACTAACGAATCTATGTCAAAGCAATATATTACAATCAACTAAACTAAACTAATCTGATCTCGAAATCAATCTAAGAGATAACTTTAAACATGATTATAAACCAAAAATCCAACTTTTATTCATAAAATTCAAATCAAAACAAAACTCGTAAACCGAATCCAAGTCAGAGCCAAATGCTTCTGCTTTCTAGAACCACCAGATCTCTGTGTTCGACGGTATTCTGCAATCAGAATCCTCAAGTAGACAAGAGTTCAACGATAAACAATAAATGAAAATAAAAGACAAGCGATCCAACTGTCGAAACTAACTGTAAACTACGAAATTCTAAGTCAAAGAAGCCTGAGTTCCACTTAAAGGATCAATATTCGCTCCCAAATTCTGACCTGTGAGCCTTTATTTATAGTTGAGAAAATAAGCTCTACACGCAGCGTATAAGTGAAGTATGCATGCGGGTCAACCTTATCCCGTTTCTTCGCGTGTTGAATTTTAAAACTCTTCCAGATTGGATTTCATCCGCATGTCCGTGTTGCGTTCCTCCTTTTTCTGCGCCTCTCGTCACACTTCAACTTGAACTTCAGATTCGTCAAAAACTTCACCAATTTTACACAAAAACCTCGTGCATTTGCACTAAAACATAAAAAGTCTATTGGCATCACAAGTGGGTAATATTAGTATTCTTATAAAGATAAACTAACTCAAACATGGCTCAATAATACCTAAAATGGCTAACATTGCTAGGTGTTATCATGCTAGCAACTTTCTTCCCTTTTCTTTCTTTTGGTTGTGGTACCTCATCATTGATGTCATCTGCATCGACATCGTGAGTTGAACAATTTGTAGTGGAAGAGGTTGTGGTGAATGTATTGGACTCTGATGTCTTGCTCCGTTTAGAGGAATGATGGGGGGGGGGGGGAGGGGGGCGCTCATACCCATTTCCTTGACTGTGATCCATTGGGGATGGTTTCTCATAATTTATCATGCCCCCATAAATGCAAACCCACCATGGGCGATTTCCCGAAACTCACTTTGCACCGCCTTTAAAACATCAACATCCCCTCTCCCATTGGCACACATGTTGCATATGGTGCTGTAAATGCACTTGAATTTGTGGACCTTCGTGCAAATCCTTTCATTTAGAGTTAACTTGATGCCTTGTTCGATTGGTCCCACCAAGTTGCGTATTGAAATGGGCCAACGTGTGTTCCCAAAAGGACTCATAACGTTGATGGTTGCCACGTTCTTCATCCTCGAAAACACTAATGTACACCTTTTCTAAGGCGACTTCCTCTTTCTCACTCCGTGGGCGTCATCACAACATTGTGAAAAAAGTTTGTTTTTGGGAGGTAGGTGGAGGGGTTGTTCAGTTTTCAGTGTTTCTTGGACTTCATCGCTTGATTCGGCATCTCAGGTTTGGGAGAGTGGAATGGTTCCATCGCTTGACTCATCGACGCCTTAGTTACGAAAATGAGACGTGTCTGAGACATTACATTGAGAGAGGTTCACTTGGTGGGTACTTTGTTGGAATTTTGGAAATGGGTGGTAGTATTAGGAAACTGAAAATTGGTTCTAGTTTTGATGCACCAACATTTGTTCGTATTGTGGATATTGTGGATAATAAAGCAATGCGGTTTGGGAACATTTGAACCGCTTTCATCCTGACGCTTTCTTGATTTTGAAAAACCTCTTTTTTATTTTTCGTGCCTTGAATCCCTTTGAAAATAAAGAATTTTTATAAAAAAAATAGGAAAGGGTTTGTAGCAAATTTGAGAGGAAGAGTGAACATGGAAGGTGTGATTTTTGATAAGACACAGGGAGAGTATTTATAGGAGTGAAAGTACATCAATTTTGATTTAAATTATTTTAACCATTCCAAATGGCTTCAACAACCCGCATTTCACCGACCATCCGCCAGCCCGCATGACGTGGTACCGTGATGCCGACGGGGCCGACTGTTTCCTTCACCAACTTGCAGTCATTATTATCGGTTTCCGCCACACTTAAAATAATTAAAATATATTATTAATTTCTGAAAATAAAAGCACATCTTTATTATGATTATTTATTATTATTATTGTTATTACTACTATTATATTATATACTTACTATTGTTATTGTCATTAGTACTATGTTATTACTAAGAAATTATTATTATTATTATTATTATTATTATTATTATTATTCCTTTTAATATTTGTAATACTTTAAGGAAAAAAAGGTTAATGTCTTATAAGGCTAATAAATTTTCTATCGTGTACACATTAATCATTTATGTTTTATATTTTTTACACACATATGATCATTAAATTTGTTTGTTCTATATATACATATATGACCATTAAAGTTTTATTTTTTACACATATAACTATTAAACTTAATGGTCATATGCGTACAAAAAACATAAGTAACTATATGTATATATGAAAAAACGTTTAATGATCATATGTATACAAAAAATGCATTAGGGACTAAATATGCACATGATATAAAATTTATTAACCATACAAGACATTAGTCCTAAGAAAAATATATCACTAATCCATTAGCACTTAACGATGGATTATAGAACATATTCTTTTTACCAGTTTACAATTATACAAATAATATTACTTAATAACAACACACATGCATGCACATGCATTTGTGTATGTATACACACACTCATACATATGAGTACACAAACAAATGCAATCACATATACGTGTATACCATATCGTAAGCAATGTTCTCGTTGTTGTCGAACATCTACCCTTCACACATCAATTGAGGGCTCATGGCTTACTTATTGGCCATATGTGTAGTAAAGGAATAGAGATAGTTTTTGTGCGTTTGTGTGTGTGGGGTGGCATTCTAAAAGAATGTCATATTTTATGTTTGAATAGTGGAGTTTTGATGGTTTAGACGCATGTACATATGTTTGGATTACGTATATTTTGGTAAAACCAATGAATACAGTGAAATTTTATGTTGTGTAGAAGCTAGAACAAAAGCAACAATGTTTGAACTCACAAAATAAAACATGGTTCAGATTATTGGGCAATCCATCGTAAATTTGAATGAATTAGTGATGGATTACTAATGGACCATACAATTACCAAAAAGTTTGTATCGAATAGTGAAGTTAATTTTAGTGCTTCACACATACATACATTGGTCGAAAGATCAGCCTAGAACAAAAACTTTTTAAAGAACTATGAAATATAGGTCCTCCATTGCTTATCTCAATGAAAATAGTCTTCAAGAGCAATCGTCGTTCTTATGCTTTTCTCGCTAATGAAATCAAGCTTGTTTCCCATAAGTAGTGAAGGCTATATCAAAAAGTTGTATGGAGATGACTTGGTCAACTTGCTATAATACAATTCTTTCTTTCTTGCTGTAAAAAATATGAATGACATTAACGACATATTAGGCCCTCCGGTATGGTAGCCCAACGCCTAGTCCGACGTCTACAAGGCCCGAGGGAACATCGTCCCCTCCATGCGGTGAGCTTGTGGTATTGGCCTCGTGCGGCTTGTTAGCATCATGTCACGTGAAACATTATAGCCGTTGTGTAACGGCTAATTATATATAAAAAAATTTAATATATATATATATATATATATATATATATATATATATATATATATATATATATATATATATATATATATATATGTATATGTATATGTATATGTATATGTATATGTATATGTATATGTATATGTATATGTATATGTATATGTATATGTATATGTATATGTATATGTATATGTATATATATATATATATATATATATATATATATATATATATATATATATATATATATATATATATATATATATATATATATATATATATATATATATATATATATATATGCACACAGACACATCTCATACACATATATTATAAAAAAATGGTTGGGCTGGGAAATTGAAATATTCATTGGTGATGAAATCAATGAGAAGAGGCAGCTCTAGCAACCGCTTACATCAACATAACCAAAGAGGACCGTATGGGAACCAACTGTGATTTCTGGGAACGTATAGAGGAATCGTTTCACAGTATTTTAGGCACAATACATTATCGGGTTATGAATCAGTTTCATTTCAAATGGTGCCATTTGTCAGTTAAATTGCGTAAATTTAACCAAATTTACGCACTACTATATATGAACCGACAACCCGGGACAACAAACACTGAGATCATTGAGCTAGCCTTCAAAAAGTATCAGGTGACACACAACACAGATTTCATGCAACTCGATGCGTGGAATGTTGTGAAAAATTAACCTAAGATTCAATTATCGTAGTTAGCTTTTAATTATTGTATCTTAGGTTTTAATTTACCGTATCTGGGATTTAAATTATCGTGTACGTATTTTTCAATTTTGCATTTTAATGTAATTTTAGGTTTTAATGAAATATTTTATTTTGAAGTTATTAGTTTTACTTTATTTTTCATTAAGTTTTTAAATTAAAAAGCGAGAGGAAGTGAGAGGTAGTGAGATGTCATCATTTCCAGGGATGAGGGGAAAAGAGAAGAGTGTTGAATATTGAGGTGGTAAACAAAAAGTGAGAGCTCTCAAAAGCCCACACCTAAAGGAAGTGATGGATACATGGATCTATCCATAACTAAGTCCATTGAGACAAGATGGATTACATATGGGACTTAGCGTTTTTTTCCCGTTTTTCGGGTTTCAACCATTTTTAAGTCCACCTTTTATCCAATGTAAAAAAGTCATTGTACTCATTTGTTTTACTAACTTATATGCATTAGACATGTATGCACGTGTGCGTGAACTGCTAAAATCTAGTACTTGATACATTGTTACTCATTGTATATGTATGTTTATGTGTATACGTTCCTTTTTTCATGAAGTTATTATGTTTATACATACAAACATAGTTATACATATACATATACACATACATACAAATCAACATACACATGTAGATACACATATACATATACATGCACATACACACATACAAACACACACATGTATACATATATTGATATACACATACACAAAACTATATATATATATATATATATATATATATATATATATATATATATATATATATATATATATATATATATGCAAAAGTTCAACAAGGGACTAATATAAACCATAGTACCAAGTGACTAATTTTATCCACACGATTATACATTTTACGGTGGACGTGCATCTACCGGATTATAAAAAAATCACTTCGTTTTTTTAATTTTTAGGGCTTATTTTTTATCGAAAAAAAATATGAATATATAAAAATTTATAACTTTTATCCTCTACAAATAGAGATCCATATTTATATACAATAAATGATTTTTTTTTTAAATTTCCGTTAGTTGAAATTCATATGTGAATCTGAACTGTTATTCTGTTCGCTGTTGACATTCACAATGACTTATGATATTGTCATGTGAATCTGAATAAATTTTCGTGTGAATATGAATGAAATTAACTTATAAACCACAGTATATTCATTATAAATAATTAAAATGTTGAATTGTTAAAATTTTTCTAACTAAATTAATCATATTCATATTTTGGAGTAAAATCATTATAAATTGTTAAAATATTGAAGTAGTAAAAACTTCTAAGTAAATTCTCAATACTATATGATTTTTGATTTTGGAATATGAATAAGTTTTTCATGTAAATATGAGTAAATCCACTTGTGAATCAAGTATATTACTTATAAATAGTTATAATATTGAAGTAGTAAAATTTTTAAAAGTAAAATAATTACTCATATTCAAATTTTTACAGTTCACATTCACATTATGAATCCAGACGAGCTGTACTTATGAAAAAAAATATATTTTATATATCAATATAGATGTCTATTTGTAGAGGACAAAAAATTATGAATTTTCGTATATTCGATTTTTATTTTTGAAAAAGCATAATGTCGAAAAATTAGAGAAACAAAAAAATGAAGTGGGTCGATGTAAAAATGTACAACCTATTTTTTAGCCGTTGATGATTTTGATTCCGACGATCGAGATTAATCCGTTGGTACCATGGATAATTTTTAGTCCCTTATTAAACTCAACCCTATATATATATATATATATATATATATATATATATATATATATATATATATATATATATATATATATATATATATATATATATATATATATATATATATATATATATATATATATATAAAATCTGTTTCTACTCTCTCAGTAATCATCTAGAGTTAGCGACGGTTTAGTCACGGGTGTCTTCTCATCACTTACCCGTCGCAAAATCTTGAAACTAGGGTTTTAGATTTTGTGAGAGGTTCACTGCTAATCCATCGTCGTACGATGAATTGGATCCGTCCCTAATATCCGTCATTGAAGTACGTTTTGCTGTAATGGTAAGTGGTATAACATGGCTTTGGTTGTCCTTTTAATTCTTTAACTCTACGTGATATACTAAAAATATTACATTTTTTAGTTTAAGTGGATGAAAAAAATATATTGTACAAATTAATAAAGTAAGAAAGAATCTTGCATATTGTTTATTTGTTATACAATCACTTGGAAGACTAAAATCTTTTTGTGTTAGATATGTGCCAAAAAAAAGATGTGTCAAGTTGGAGACTTCTCGAAACGAGCTTGGGTCTTGCCCTTTTGTTCAAAAGATGGGTTAATTAGTCGGTAGGCGTATTTGTTTTGACAAGCTTTCCTTGATGCTGTCGTTTAGTATAAAAGAACAATAAGACGTCATCATAAATATTCGTATCAATTTTTCGAAAGACATCTTTACCTAGAGTACATTATTTGGATGGACACTTTTAAAGGGTCGTGATATTCTATTCTTTCTATTAATAGTAAAAGACAACTGATGAATAGTAGTATCACCATTCAGTTTTTGACAGCTCATCTTTTGGATTTTATGTTTTTATGGACCCATGTGGATCCATGGATCCATATTATTGAACGCGGGTTAACTTTTTTTTTTTTACTTTCTTTATGTTTAATCTTTAATTTTTTATAGATTTAATATAAAAGGAAGAGAATTTACTTTAGTATTTTTTTTACGGCTTTAGCCATTTCTATTTGCTTTTATGAATTTGATTTATTTTTGTATGACTTTAGCTCAATATTGTATCACATATATTCAGGTTTGATCCACAACTTTTTTATATTTTTTTAATTACTATCAATTACAAATGCATGAACGGTAATCGCGTTGGTAATTGTTATATTAATTGTTGGTAAAATCTTAACAAAATGCACCTGGTTCAATTGGTTAATGTGGTGTGAGTTTACGAATGAAACCCGGGTTCGAGCCTTGCTATATGTTAAAGTATTAATCAATTTTATTTTAATTTTTGCAATTTTTATCTATGTTTTAAATTTTTTTAGCAAACTTGGTCCAAACCTTTAACAAATATTCCCCAACTATTTTTTAGATTATACATGATTTAATAAATATTTGTCTAATTACAAAATAGCTTTCTTACAAATTTGTTTTTCAATCATTTATATATTCGTTTTCATGCATGTAAAAAAACATCAGATGTCCTAAATATTATTCGATTTATAAATTATTTACATTGTCACAATATCGATTAGGGTTCCCGCTGCAACGCGCAGGGTACACCTCCTAGTTAGTCAACAAAAACAATCTCTATATTATATAAAAAACTGATGAGTCAAGAGACGGATGCCGTATTTATTAATAGTCGTGGCATTAGAAACCAACGCATTGTTCAGTAGTGGCACTTTTTTTTCTGCGAAATTGGACCCTATTAGAAAAAAAATTGCACCGCGTTTACGAAATTTAGCAGTTGCCTGGGCCACCGCAGACCCCATACTAAAACCGCCACTCGATGAGTCTAGGGTATTTTAGAACATAATTATGAAATATTTTTTAGTTGTGCCAGGTTAGTGTTTGAATTGTCTTTTGGAAAAATGACTGAGTATAGTGATTTTTAATTTTTTTTAAGGAAAATAATGTTAATTTTTTTAAGAAAAATATTGTCAAAGGTTTTTATGAAAAATACGAGTCAAAGTTTATTTGTCCCTTTTTCCCTAATGGGAAAAGATATATCTTTGGGCCCCTCGGTGATTTGATGTTGACTTATAGTACTAGGCCCAGCCAGGACTAAATTAATATGTTCAATTAGAAGTCATATATTATCATAAATCAGAAATTTGGAAACAAAGTCTTGGACAAGGAGAGTAATTCCAATCCATGTCTTATGTCCAAATGATATATTACAGAACTGATGATTATTGTAACACCCCAAACTTTCACACAATTTTTTTTTTCAAACTTACATTACAAATACTTTGTCATACAAACCCTTTTAATTTTTACAAACGGGGCATCACAAGTTCGCATCATAAGCATAGTTTAAACCTGTTTATCGCACGCTTTATACAACAGAAGCTATCGTCCCACACCACGCTCTTCTAACTCTTTTCTTGATCACCTGAGTACATAGCATTTTAAAAAAAATATACGTAAGACATAATGTCTCGTGAGCAATGTGGGTTTAGACCCAAAACAGTTTCCTTATATTTCATTCATTCTCAATTCAAACATTTAAATTCCTATGAGCGCACCCATAGGTACTCCTTTCCATTTGTGAGCACATTCCTACGAGCGCACCCGTAGGTTTATACGAGACGCACCCGTATAACTCCTCCCTCGACAGCATGAAACGAATTCATCCACCAAGGTACCAATTAGACTACTACTTCGCGACGGGAGGTACCATCCCAGTAGTGTCTTTTGACCACCCCTACCGCAGCAGGCCGTGATATTTATCCGGATACTTCTCAACTCATCAACATGGCTCAATAACTTTATTAATTCTCTGTATTTCTCATTTATCATTTCTGTACACATTGTACTTACTATTTCATAGTATCATTTCCAGTTCCATAGAACCATTTTTCATTTTCATTAAACCATTTCAATTTCCATAAAACCATTTTGACTCCCAAAACATTGTATATAAAACTCATTTCTTTGTATAAAACCCATTTGCTATGTACTCAAAAATCCACACATTACTCACCTCGAGTCACTTAGGAGTTATTTAGCTTCTTCAACTCCTTTTTCTTTCACTTGCTTAACCGTGTTTGAGCCACCACCTATTATATACAAGGTATACATTTATACTTGATTCATATATACAATAACTAACTTTACAGCACAAGAGTGCCATATTATGCAACTACGAATTATAACTAAGCTACAACCCTTATTAATCAGCGCCTTGCAATTGGTCAAATAGATCGTTACACGTACTTGATGATAGCCAGATCGAAGGTTAATTTTGGAAAAATAATCAGCGCCTTGCAATTGGTCAAATAGATCGTTTATGCGTGGTAACGGGTAACAATTTTTAATAGTGATTTTATTGAGTTCCCGGTAGTCAATGCACATTCGCATCGAACCATCCTTCTTTTTGACAAACAGCACCAGTGCACCCCAAGGTGATGAGCTGGGGCGTATAAAACCTTTATCGAGTTATTCTTGTAATTGTGACATCAACTCCCGCATTTCGGTCGGGGCCAAACGATATGGAGCGCGGGCAATAGGAGAAGCTCCGGGTACAAGATCAATTCGATATTCTACCTGTCTCTCTGGTGGCAGGCCAGGTACATCGTCTGGAAAAACTTCAGGGTACTCTCTCACCACATCAATATCATCCACAGTTTTCTTTACTTTATCTTCCGCTATCACATACGCTATAAAGGAAGAACCTCCTTTTACCAAACACCTTCGTACTTTCACGACAATGATAAAACATGACATTCTTTTAGGTTTCTCACCATAAATGTACATTTTACTACCATCTGGAATCTTTACTGACACCACTTTCTTTCCGCACGCAATTTTTGCATCATTGGCTCCGAGCCAATCCATTCCAATAACAATATCAATAGTCTTGACTCCAATCGGCAGAAGATTTAAAGAAAATTTCTTGTCGTCAATGCTAAGTTCGCAGCCGCAGTACACGTGCTTTATCTCCACATTCTTACCACTCGCCAGCTCGACCTCACAAACGTAATCTAACGGTTCTAACGGTACATTAAGTTTTGAACCAAATTCATGGGACACAATGAGCATGTAGCACCAGAATCAAATAACACGTAAGCAGGCATCTGATTAATTAGTAAGGTACCTAAAACCACGTCTTATGTCTCCTTTGCTTCCTCCCGTGTGAGCTGCAAGGCGCGAGTCTTTACTTTCTGAGGTTCTGTCTTCTTTTGTGCAGTTGACACCACTGTTTCACCACCGTTCTTCGGGCAGTTGTAGCTATAGTGCCCCTTTTCATGACAAGAAAAACACTCAACTTCGCTATGCTTCGGGTAAGTACATTCTCTAGCTCTGTGACCAACTCTTCCACAGTTGAAACATGCTGAGCTTCCCGTTTTGCATTCTCCCATATGTTCTTTTCCACACTTTTCACAAGTCTTCCGATTACCCTGTTTAGACGACGTAACCACTGACTTTCCCTTCTTGCTCCAACTACTACTTCCACTACTAAATTTACGTTTGTCTCCAGAAATTTGCCTCTCCATCGTTCTACGCTTCCACACATCCTCAACATTCCTTGCTGCCGCAAATGCATCATCCATTGTTTCTGCCTGCTTCACCTCCAATTCATATTCCCATGGTAAACCTTTCACGTAGCGATTAATTCGAGCCCGCTCCGTTGTATAGATTTTTCCCACAAATGGTAACATATCGCTAAACTTTTTGGTGTATTCAGCAATGGACAAACTACCCTTCTTTAGAGTAAGAAATTCATCTTCAAGCTTCTCTATGTCCCGGAGGGGACAATATTTATTCTTCAAACGGGTAGTAAATTCGGTCCACGACCATTTATAAATCATGTCCTTCCCAAGCAATTCATATAAAGTATTCCACCAGACCAACGCGTCATCCTTCAATAGCCGTGAAGCATAATAAACTTTATCTTTTTCGTGACATTCCTCCAATACCTGCTCCGTCTCCCGTAACCACCGCATCGTAACCTTGGGTTCAAAACTGCCATAATATTCCGTAAGTTTACATGCAAGGAAATATTTGAAGATACACCTCTTTTTATCTTCCGTCCCCACACTATCTTCCCCTGTAAGAGAATCTCCGTTAGTAGGTCTCCAAGAGGCATCCTCCAGAGAAGGATTAGGGTGTGGTTCTCCCAGCCGAGCATTCATCATCTGACGCATGTCTTCTCTCATTTCAGTCTTTAAGTTGCTAATAAGATTTTATATAGCCTCCAAGGTTACAGGTGGAGGCTGCGGCATTGGGTTTGGCATAGCACGCATATTTTCTGCATCATCGACGGGATTACCCCCATGAGACGGGGTATGACTTGCTACCCGTCCTTCACTTGAAAGGTTATGATCACTGCTCTCCATTTACTATAAAATAAATAAGATTCACGTTTGTTACTCCACATAAATATGTTTATCAATATATCCGAAAGCTATAGCATGTGATCTTCCTATGGAACTTGTGTTTCCAAGTACCTTTCTCGTAATTCCCACAACCAAGTTTCCTCAGGTTTCCCTTGTGACTTCACCATTTCCAATGCATATCCTGTTATTATAATAATATGGGCCCAATATTATTTTAACCACCTATATGCTTTGGCCCTGATGTTATCACAAGACTCCCTGATTCACCGGTTTCTGTGAGTTTCAACACTATAAACTATCGACACTACTCCGTTATCTAGTACCCTAGTGCCCCTACTTTTCTTACTATTAATCCAATAGTTTAAGCCTAGGATGGTTACCCAACCTAATTCGCTTAAACCATGGCTCTGATACCAAATTGTAACACCCCAAACTTTCACACAATTTTTTTTCAAACTTATATTAAAAATACTTTGTCATACAAACCCTTTTAATTTTTACAAACGGGGCATCACAAGTTCGCATCATAAGCATAGTTTAAACCTGTTTATCGCACGCTTTATACAACCGAAGCTATCGTCCCACACCACGCTCTTCTAACTCTTTTCTTGATCACCTGAGTACATAGCATTTTAAAAAAAATATATGTAAGACATAATGTCTCGTGAGCAATGTGGGTTTAGACCCAAAACAGTTTCGTTATATTTCATTCATTCTCAATTCAAACATTTAAATTCCTATGAGCGCACCCATAGGTACTCCTTTCCATTTGTGAGCACATTCCTACGAGCGCACCCGTAGGTTTATACGAGACGCACCCGTATAACTCCTCCCTCGACAGCATGAAACGAATTCATCCACCAAGGTACCAATTAGACTACTACTTCGCGACGGGAGGTACCATCCCAGTAGTGTCTTTTGACCACCCCTACCGCAGCAGGCCGTGATCTTTATCCGGATACTTCTCAACTCATCAACATGGCTCAATAACTTTATTAATTTTCTGTATTTCTCATTTATCATTTCTGTACACATTGTACTTACTATTTCATAGTATCATTTCCAGTTCCATAGAACCATTTTTCATTTTCATTAAACCATTTCAATTTCCATAAAACCATTTTGACTCCCAAAACATTGTATATAAAACTCATTTCTTTGTATAAAACCCATTTGCTATGTACTCAAAAATCCACACATTACTCACCTCGAGTCACTTAGGAGTTATTTAGCTTCTTCAACTCCTTTTTCTTTCACTTGCTTAACCGTGTTTGAGCCACCACCTATTATATACAAGGTATACATTTATACTTGATTCATATATACAATAACTAACTTTACAGCACAAGAGTGCCATATTATGCAACTACGAATTATAACTAAGCTACAACCCTTATTAATCTACCTTTCTTTAATTTGTAAACTTTCCCTAAATACGCGTATTTTGCTACAGTACTCTCGGGTGGTCGTATTTCCATTTTGACAATTTTCCACAAAGTTTTGGACCATAAGGGACTTATGTTTAAAATTTCAGGTCAAACAGACAAATCTAACCCCAAACTCCAAAATCAAAGTTAACTTGGCAGAATGCTCACTGCATTTCTGCATTTTGGTCCAGGCGCAGGGTCGCGTCGCGACCTATATGGATCGCGTCGCGATCTCTGAGTACATTGACATTTTTGACGATTTTCCAACTACAACTTGCTTTATTTCCCTACACTAAGTTCTTAATACCTAACTTAATCACTATGTTATCATTCCAGGGCAATAACCTTCAATTTTTATCAAGTTTTAACTTGGGAAAATCACAATTTCCTAACAATTCATAACAAACCCGTTTTTACCCATTTTCACCAAAAATGTAAAATTTGGAAAACAATCACTAAGGAATGTCTTAATACATCCTAAATGATCCTTAGAGCCTAACAAAACACTAGAAATCAGGTTTAGTCTCATAAACCCATTTCTAGGGTTCTTGAGCTCAAAACCTCAATTCTCACAATTTCAACAATATCCTTGAAAGATGTGTGTTCACTTAGTGTTTCCAACTTGTTTAAATGGTAGAAATCACAGGAACAACTTGAATCATGACTGTAAATTCAGATTTCAGTTTGTCCCGTGAAGAACACACACGCTTAGGTATCAAGAACTTGGTTACTAACCTTCTTTACTTGAGAAATCTTCCAATTCCAAGCAACTACTTCAATTTGCAGCTTCAATTCTCCGAAACTCGTTTCTCCTGCACGTGCTCTCTAGCTCTCTCCCGATCTTTCTAAAAACTTCTGGGAACTATGGGAGATTTTTCTCCTATTTATAGTTCCATATTTTCATTTTACTTCCCTCTAGTTCTACTTCTTCCGTCTTGGCACCAAAATCTAAGTTTTATTACATGAAGTTTCATTTCTTATATTATTGCCCCACAGACACAAAATATTTTACACTAATGTCCAGAACATGGCAAAAATACTTATTTGCCCTTTTTCACAACTTTTTTATTATACACGGTTATTTTATATTTTATTGAAAATTTTTGCAGGTTCTTACAATCTCCCCCCCTTAAGAGGATTCTGTCCTCGGAATCTCCTCATAGTTCGTGAAATCCGGGTATCTTTTCTTCATGTCTTCTAAAGTCTCCCAAGTTAAGTCTGAACTCGATGAGTGTTTCCACTTGACTAATACTAAGTCAATTTCCTTGTTCCTCAACTTTTTAGTTCTCACTTCTAGCATTGCCTCTGGTTCTTCTATCAATTTATTCGAGGTCTCCACTTTTAAGTCTTCCAATGGAATAATGAGTTCACACTTTCCAAAGTACCTTTTCAGGTAACATACATGGAACGTATCATGTATACCACTCAATTCATGTGGTAATTCTAATTTGAAAGCTTGTTCACCAACTCGTTTTAGGATCTTGAATGGTCCAATATACCTTGGACTTAGTTTGCCTTTCTTCCCAAATCTTACTACACCTTTCCATGGTGATACTTTGAGCATCACTAGATCACCTTCTTTTAAGTTGTAAGGTCTCTTCTTCAGATCTGCATAACTCTTCTGTCTATCTTGAGCAGCTTTCATATTGGCTTGAATTATTTTAATATTTTCATTTGTTATCCTTACAATTTCCGGTCCCGTCATCTGGGTCTCCCCCGCCTCTAACCAACATAGAGGTGTTCTACACTTTCTACCATATAGAGCTTCAAATGGTGGCATTCCAATACTGGAATGATAACTGTTGTTATAGGAAAACTCCACCAATGACAAGTGTTCGTCCCAATTTCCACCAAAATCCATAACACACGATCGTAGCATATCTTCCACGGTCTGGATGGTACGTTCACTTTGGCCGTCTGTTTGGGGATGATAAGCTGTACTCATTTTAATTTTTGTCCCCAATCGTTCCTGTAGTTCCTCCCACAACTTTGAGGTAAATCGTGGATCTCTATCAGACACAATCGACAAAGGAGCTCCATGAAGTCTTAAAACTTCGTCAATGTATATTTGTGCTAACGTTTCCAATTGTGTGGTTTCTTTGATTGCTAGAAACATAGCACTTTTGGTCAAACGGTCAACAATGACCCATATACAATTGTGCCCCCTTCTAGTTCTCGGCAATCCAACTATGAAGTCCATAGTTATATCTTCCCATTTTCCCGCTGGAATTTGCAGAGGTTCAGTATTTCCATACGGGGCTTGGTGTTCCGCCTTCACCTGTGCACAAGTTGCACATTTAGAAATGTACTTAACTATTCTTTTCTTCATTCCTGGCCACCAATACTGGTCTTTGAGATCCCGATAAGTTTTTGTACTCCCTGGGTGAATGGAATACTTTGACTTATGAGACTCTTCTAAAATCAGTTTTCTCATTCCACCAGCTTTTGGTACCCATGCGCGGTTCCTGACTGTCTTCAATCCCTGAGTATTTTCTCCAAACACCAAATCCTTTCCCAATTTTTCTTTCTTTAATTCGCCACTTTCTAATGCTTGCCTTTGAGCGTCTTTAATTCTTTCTATTATACTTGATTTCAACTATATCTGCATCAATCTTTCTTGACTCTTCTTTTCATGAATTTTCCTGCTTAAAGCGTCCGCTACCACATTTGCTTTTCCAGGGTGATAGGCGATTTCACAGTCATAATCATTTATCAGTTCCAGCCACCTACTTTGCCTCATATTGAGTTCCTTCTGTGAGAATACATACTGCAAGCTTTTGTGATCCGTGTATAAAGTACACTTTGTTCCGTACAAGTAATGCTTCCAGATTTTTAGTGCAAACACAATTGCTGCCAGCTCCAAATCGTGTGTTGCATATCTTGTTTCTGGTTCTTTCAATTGGCGGGAAGCATACACTATCACTTTTCCCCGTTGCATTAATACACAACCCAATCCTCTGTTCGAGGCATCACTGTATACCACAAAATCTTCGGTTCCTCTAGGTAATGCTAGAACCGGCGCATCACATAACTTCTCTTTTAGTGTCTCAAATGCTTTCTCTTGTTCCGCTCCCCATTCAAATTTCATCCATTTTCTTGTTAGCTTCGTAAGAGGTACTGCAATTCGAGAAAAATCTTGGATGAATCGTCGGTAGTACCCGGCGAGTCCAAGAAAACTTCTTACTTCTGTCGGGGTTTTTGGAATTTCCCACTTCATCACTGCTTCCACCTTTGCAGGATCCACTTTGATTCCTTGAATAGAGACAACATGCCCGAGGAATTGCACTTCCCTCAACCAAAACTCACACTTTGAAAACTTCGCATACAACTTCTCTTTCTTCAGAACTTCCAATACCGTCCTCAAATGGCTTCTATGTTCCTCCGCAGTCTTCGAGTAGATAAGGATGTCATCAATAAATACGATAACAAACTTATCAAGGAACGGCTTACACACCCGATTCATTAAATCCATAAAAATTGCCGGGGCATTCGTCAAACCAAAAGGCATGACTAAAAATTCATAATGCCCGTAGCGAGTGTGGAAGGCGGTCTTCTCAACATCTTCATTCCTTACCCGTACTTGATGATAGCCAGATCGAAGGTTAATTTTGGAAAAATAATCAGTGCCTTGCAATTGGTCAAATAGATCGTCTATGCGTGGTAACGGGTAACGATTTTTAATAGTGATTTTATTGAGTTCCCGGTAGTCAATGCACATTCGCATCGAACCATCCTTCTTTTTGACAAACAGCACCGGTGCACCCCAAGGTGATGAGCTGGGGCGTATAAAACCTTTATCGAGTAATTCTTGTAATTGAGACATCAACTCCCGCATTTCGGTCGGGGCCAAACGATATGGAGCGCGGGCAATAGGAGAAGCTCCGGGTACAAGATCAATTCGAAATTCTACCTGTCTCTCTGGTGGCAGGCCAGGTAAATCGTCTGGAAAAACTTCAGGGTACTCTCTCACCACATCAATATCATCCACGGTTTTCTTTACTTTATCTTCCGCTATCACATACGCTATAAAGGAAGAACCTCCTTTTACCAAACACCTTCGTACTTTCACGGCACTGATAAAACATGACATTCTTTTAGGTTTCTCACCATAAATGTACACTTTACTACCATCTGGAATCTTTACTGACACCACTTTCTTTCCGCACGCAATTTTTGCATCATTGGCTCCGAGCCAATCCATTCCAATAACAATATCAAAAGTCTTGACTCCAATCAGTAGAAGATTTAAAGAAAATTTCTTGTCGTCAATGCTAAGTTCGCAGCCGCGGTACACGTGCTTTATCTCCACATTCTTACCACTCGCCAGCTCGACCTCACAAACGTAATCTAACGGTTCTAACGATACATTAAGTTTTGAACCAAATTCATGGGACACAATGAGCATGTAGCACCAGAATCAAATAACACGTAAGCAGGCATCTGATTAATTAGTAAGGTACCTAAGACCACGTCTTGTGTCTCCTTTGCTTCCTCCCGTGTGAGCTGGAAGGTGCGAGTCTTTACTTTCTGAGGTTCTGTCTTCTTTTGTGCAGTTGACACCACTGTTTCACCACCTTTCTTCGGGCAGTTGTAGCTATAGTGCCCCTTTTCATGACAAGAAAAACACTCAACTTCGCTAAGCATCGGGTAAGTACATTCTCTAGCTCTGTGACCAACTCTTCCACAGTTGAAACATGCTGAGCTTCCCGTTTTGCATTCTCCCGTATGTTCTTTTCCACACTTTTCACAAGTCTTCTGATTACCCTGTTTAGACGACGTAACCACTATGTTCTTTTCCCTTCTTGCTCCAACTACTACTTCCACTACTAAATTTACGTTTGTCTCCAGAAATTTGCCTCTCCATCGTTCTACGCTTCCACACATCCTCAACATTCCTTGCTGCCGCAAATGCATCATCCATTGTTTCTGCCCGCTTTACCTCCAATTCATATTCCCATGGTAAACCTTTCACGTAGCGATTAATTCGAGCCCGCTCCGTTGTATAGATTTTTCCCACAAATGGTAACATATCGCTAAACTTTTTGGTGTATTCAGCAATGGACAAACTACCCTTCTTTAGAGTAAGAAATTCATCTTCAAGCTTCTCTATGTCCCGGAGGGGACAATATTTATTCTTCAAACAGGTAGTAAATTCGGTCCACGACCATTTATAAATCACGTCTTTCCCAAGCAATTCATATAAAGTATTCCACCAGACCAACGCGTCATCCTTCAATAGCCGTGAAGCATAATAAACTTTATCTTTTTCGTGACATTTGCTAACCTCCAATACCTGCTCCGTCTCCCGTAACCACTGCATCGTAACCTTGGGTTCAAAACCGCCATAATATTCCGTAGGTTTACATGCAAGGAAATATTTGAAGGTACACCTCTTTTTATCTTCCGTCCCCACACTATCTTCCTCTGTAAGAGAATCTCCGTTAGTAGGTCTCCAAGAGGCATCCTCCAAAGAAGGATTAGGGTGTGGTTCTCCCAGCCGAGCATTCATCATCTGACGCATGTCTTCTCTCATTTCAGTCTTTAAGTTGCTAATAAGATTTTGTATAGCCTCCAAGGTTACAGGTGGAGGCTGCGGCATTGGGTTTGGCATAACACGCATATTGTCCGCATCATCGACGGGATTACCCCCATGAGACGGGGTATGACTTGCTACCCGTCCTTCACTTGAAAGGTTATGATCACCGCTCTCCATTTACTATAAAATAAATAAGATTCACGTTTATTACTCCACATAAATATGTTTATCAATATATCCGAAAGCTATAGCATGTGATCTTCCTATGGAACTTGTGTTTCCAAGTACCTCTCTCCTAATTCCCACAACCAAGTTTCCTCAGGTTTCCCTTGTGACTTCACCATTTCCAATGCATATCCTGTGATTATAATAATATGGGCCCAATATTATTTTAACCACCTATATGCTTTGGCCCTGATGTTATCACAAGACTCCCTGATTCACCGGTTTCTGTGAGTTTCAACACTATAAACTATCGACACTACTCCGTTATCTAGTACCCTAGTGCCCCTACTTTTCTTACTATTAATCCAATAGTTTAAGCCTAGGATGGTTACCCAACCTAATTCACTTAAACCATGGCTCTGATACCAAATTGTAACACCCCAAACTTTCACACAATTTTTTTTTTCAAACTTATATTAAAAATACTTTGTCATACAAACCCTTTTAATTTTTACAAACGAGGCATCACAAGTTCGCATCATGAGCATAGTTTAAACCTGTTTATCGCATGCTTTATACAACAGAAGCTATCGTCCCACACCACGCTCTTCTAACTGTTTTCTTGATCATCTGAGTACATAGCATTTTATAAAAAATATACGTAAGACATAATGTCTCGTGAGCAATGTGGGTTTAGACCCAAAACAGTTTCCTTATATTTCATTCATTCTCAATTCAAACATTTAAATTCCTATGAGCGCACCCATAGGTACTCCTTTCCATTTATGAGCACATTCCTACGAGCGCACCCGTAGGTTTATACGAGACGCACCCGTATAACTCCTCCCTCGACAGCATGAAACGAATTCATCCACCCAGGTACCAATTAGACTACTACTTCGCGACGGGAGGTACCATCCCAGTAGTGTCTTTTGACCACCCCTACCGCAGCAGGACGTGATCTTTATCCGGATACTTCTCAACTTATCAACATGGCTCAATAACTTTATTAATTCTCTGTATTTCTCATTTATCATTTCTGTACACATTGTACTTACTATTTCATAGTATCATTTCCAGTTCCATAGAACCATTTTTCATTAAACCATTTCAATTTCCATAAAACCATTTTGACTCCCAAAACATTGTATGTAAAACTCATTTCTTTGTATAAAACCCATTTGCTATGTATTCAAAAATCCACACATTACTCACCTCGAGTCACTTAGGAGCTATTTAGCTTCTTGAACTCCTTTTTCTTTCACTTGCTTAACCGTGTTTGAGCCACCACCTATTATATACAAGGTATACATTTATACTTGATTCATATATACAATAACTAACTTTACAGCACAAGAGTGCCATATTATGCAACTACGAATTATAACTATGCTACAACCCTTATTAATCTAACTTTCTTTAATTTGTAAACTTTCCCGAAATACGCGTATTTTGCTACAGTACTCTCGGGTGGTCGTATTTCCATTCCGACAATTTTCCACAAAGTTTTGGACCATAAGGGACTTATGTTTAAAATTTGAGGTCAAACGGACAAGTCTAACCCCAAACTCCAAAATCAAAGTTAACTTGGCAGAATGCTCACTGCATTTCTGCATTTTGGTCCAGGCGCAGGGTCGCGTCGCGACCTATATGGATCGCGTCGCGATCTCTGAGTACATTGCCATTTTTGACGATTTTCCAACTGCAACTTCCTTTATTTCCCTGCATTAAGTTCTTAATACCTAACTTAATCACTATGTTATCATTCCAGGGCAATAACCTTCAATTTTTATCAAGTTTTAACTTGGGAAAATCACAATTTCCTAACAATTCATAACAAACCCGTTTTTACCCATTTTCACCAAAGATGTAAAATTTTGAAAACAATCACTTAGGAATGTCTTAATACATCCTAAATGATCCTTAGAGCCTAACAAAACACTAGAAATCAGGTTTAGTCTCATAAACCCATTTCTAGGGTTCTTGAGCTCAAAACCCCAATTCTCACAATTTCAACAATATCCTTGAGAGATGTGTGTTCACTTAGTGTTTCCAACTTGTTTAAATGGTAGAAATCACAGGAACAACTTGAATCATGACTGTAAATTCAGATTTCAGTTTGTCCCGTGAAGAACACACACGCTTAGGTATCAAGAACTTGGTTACTAACCTTCTTTACTTGAGAAATCTTCCAATTCCAAGCAACTACTTCAATTTGCAGCTTCAATTCTCCGGAACTCGTTTCTCCTGCACGTGCTCTCTAGCTCTCTCCCGATCTTTCTAAAAACTTCTGGGAACTATGGGAAATTTTTCTCCTATTTATAGTTCCATATTTTCATTTTACTTCCCTCTAGTTCTACTTCTTCCGTCTTGGCACCAAAATCTAAGTTTTATTACATGAAGTTTCATTTCTTATATTATTTCCCCATAGACACAAAATATTTTACACTAAGGTCCAGAACATGGCAAAAATACTTATTTGCCCTTTTTCACAACTTTACTATTACACACGATTATTTTATATTTTATTGAAAATTTTTGCAGGTTCTTACAATTATATGATCACTTATCTTAGGACACGTAATTGACTGGGTCAGAGTTCGGCAGCGGCTTTTAGAAGCTACAATTTGCTGATCGATTCAGAAGTTATACTGGCAGTTATAGTTATTAAGCTTATCCAAGTGAGAGACTGTTGGATTAGGTGTCTAAGCTCATAACTATAATTGGTATATACTTGAATTGATAGTAGTACGTTCCTTTTAGGTTGCCCTCAATAGTCCAAATGGTATTAAGATTAATAATGAGACAGAAAAATATAGTTAATTAATATATTATGTGACGATAAATTAATTAGAATTAATTTGGAATTAATTAAAAGTGCAGAGGCTGAATTGTAATTGTTCAATAGTTGAACAATGGAGGATATGGGACGAAATTTAAAGGATATTTATCCTTAATTTCGTCCATCATGAGTAATGGTGGATATGGGTTCATCCCTTCCATTTATGTTCAAGATAGAGTGGTGGTGAATGGGTTTTGAATTTAAGGAGAAAATGTTTATTTGGTTTAAACTCAAATAAGGCTTATCCCCAACACCTTTACAGACTATAAATACCCCTCCTTGGAGCCTCAAACCTACGTCATTCCTGTAGACAGTACTCTGGAATTTTCTCTTCTTTCTCAAGCAGAATCTATAATCATTCTCTAAAGTTTTATATCGAGCTTTTCTTAATAAGACAATTAAGATAGATAACCTAATCACTTGGACTTTTGGGTGTGAACCATTAGAGGCACGACACTTGTGGTGCTTGCTTCCAAGTGAACTAAGAGACAAGGAACAATTGTTATTTGCTATAATAACAATAAGGTATGTAATCTTAAACCCATTTATGAATTTTAGTTATTTGCTAGGGTTTCCTTTAGATGTATTATAGGTTCAATAGTGAAAACATAGATCGTTTTTAGGTTGTATGTAAACTCCAGAGATTGAGTTTATTTGTTTACCTAAATCCTATAAGTGGTATCAGTGCTTTAGTTTGTTTTCTGTTGAATAAATATAATTGTAGAATTGATCAATTAAGGTTTAGAGAAATTAAACCCTAATAGCTAAAATGTCGACTTGGCTAGGGTTTCTGAAACCCTAGCCTCCTCCCATATTTTCGATTTTTCCTTAGGGTTTTAGGGTTTTCTGTTTTTGGTAATTATGATTAAATAAAAATTGGATAACTCATATACACTTATTTTCGAAAATTAAAGGGTTAGGATTATGATTAAATTATTTGATTAATTTAATTAGATAATCCTCATGTGATCTAATTTTTTTAATTAATTGTTAATTGTAGGATTAATATTAAATCAATTTTAGGTTTAATTTTAAATTTAAATTAATTGTTTAGTTCTTAAAAAATTTAAAATAATTAAACCTAGTATTTTAAAAGTTTTAAAATACACCTTTTATATATATATATATATATATATATATATATATATATATATATATATATATATATATATATATAGTTAATATTTATATGTATAAGAATCAGTCAGTCAAATCGCTAGTATCCCTCATTCACTAGGCAGATCTATAAGGGGTATAAGGAAACCGCCTATAAAATTGCGGTTGAATGTGTGTCCACTCTCACCTACCGCTTCCTTGATTAGTAGAGGGTCCTTAGCAGAGCGGATTTGATAGGACACTAAATCTAATTAAAAGTATAATGTTATTAAAAGTACTAGAACCTTTTATTTAAAATCCCAAATCTAGTTACTTGAGGAAAAATGTGAATTAGTATGCTAACCAATGAAATTGCACGTTACACGTTATTAGTCGTTAGTGAAGCGTGTGTGATTTACTAGCACACTAATAGCGACTAATAAAGAGTTGTAATGGGTATCTCATAAATTATCATTGTTGATGGAGCATGCGTGGTTTACCAGCACATCAACCGAGATGATAAATGACATTAAGGTTATCAAGCACATTTGCATGGTTATTCACATCTTGTTTGTGATCCTCGGTATCCTAGGCACAAATTAAACAACATAATATGAGATTAAACATGCCATTGAATAGTTTCAATGAATCTCAAAAGACTTAGGAATTTTACTTAATCTTATTTTCTTCACGGTGGAATTGGTATCGTCATTTACTTACCTTTATAAAATTTACAATTAGATTACGGCATCCCTCTTCTAAGTTTGAATTATATAGTTGGCTCCTAGCCTTAATATTTATTTTTTGGGTTAATATATTAAGGATTATTGTTATCTAATTAAAACTACCTTTTTTTATGGATGTCTACTTCTACTGATGCTTCTGGTCTCCCGTCCTCCTCCCACCATAACCATAACTTCTCTTCAATCCTTTCGCTCTCAAATGTGATATTGGATGGCACCAACTATAATGACTGGATGCGAAACATCAAAATGGCTCTTAGATTCGAGGACAAGGAATATGTGCTTGAGAAAGAACTCATTGAACTCGTTCAAGAAGAAGCTACTCCTGAAGAATATGCCTCGTATAAGAAACACTACAACAATGCAACCAAAGTGGCATGAATCATGGTCGCCACTATGGTCCCTGAGTTGCAAAGATTCTATAAGGACTATTAGCTGTATGAGATGAACAAGGACCTTGTGGAAAAGTTCCACAAATGAGCTCGTCAATAAAGTATAAGGTAGTCAAAGGCCTCATGGCATGCAAGATGAAAGAGGGAGAGTCTGTCTGTGGCTACGTGCAAATAATGAAAAGATACGTGGAATGCCTTGGTAGGCTTAATGTGCATTTTGATTAGGAGTTGGCTATTCATATAGTCCTAAACTCCTTACCAAGTTGTTATGATCAGTTCATTCTAGCTTATCATTTGAATAACACTTAGACCACCTTGGCTCAATTGCACAACCTACTAAAGATTGCTGAAGAAGGAATGAAGGGGAAGGGTGTAGCCTCCACTCCTGCCACCGCTCCCGTTATGGCCATTGAACAAGGAAAGGGGAAGAAGAGGAAAGGTCCTCCAAAGCAGAATTGGAAGGGCAAGGCCCACATCGGGTCATTTAGCAATGGCCTAAAGGCCAAGCACAGTTCTGATATGCCTCACACCTCCAATCCCAAACAGTCTTATTGCTTTTGATGCAACAAGAAAGGGTATTGGAAACAAAGCTGCCCCAAGTATCTGCAAGACATCAATGATGGCAAGGTGAAGCCATCGTCTGCAGGTATATACACTATCTCATCTAATAACTCATCATCTTCTCATTCTTGGGTCCTTGATACAGGATGTGGTTTTCACATTTGGTCTAATTTGCAGGGACTAAAAGAAAGTGAGGAGGTGGAGCACGAAAGAATGAACCTGATCATGGGGAATAGGCGATATTCTCTTGTTACAAAATTGGAGTTTATAGTCTAGTGCTTAGTAGTAATGTTAGTTTAGATTTAATCAATTTTTGCTACTCGTCAGAAATGACACGTAATATTATTTCTTTTAGTATTCCTTTAATGATATGAATGGTTCTATTTCAACTTATAAAAATGGTGTTTTTATATTTGATGTTTTACCTTGAAATAGTGTGTATGAAACTATGATGTGTGTTGATAATTTTGGTAATAGTGTATTTCATATTGATTCGTTTAACGGTATAGACAAAGCATGCTTGTGACATTGTCGTCTTGGACACATTAACAAGAGACGTATCGCCCAACTCCAAAATGATGGATTGTTGGAATCATTTGACCTAAAGTAAGATGATGCATGTGAATCTTATCTTTTGGGAAAGATGACAAAATCACTATTCATGGGATCTTGTGAAAGAGGTGAGGGTTTGTTGGATCTCATACACACTGATGTGTATGGACCCTTCAGATCATCCATAATGGATGCTAATCGGTTCTATGTGACTTTTACAGATGATTACAATAGATATGGTTATATATACTTAACGAAGCATAAGTCAGAAACCTTTGAAAAGTTCAAAGAGTTCAAGCATGAAGTCGAGAATCAGTTAGGCAGGAAGATAAAGATGCTTAGATTCGATAGAGGAGGAGAGTATCTTAGTATCGAGTTCCACAACTATCTAAAGGAATGTGGAATAGTTTCACAATTGACTCCTCCTAGGACAGCACAGTTGAAAGGTGTGGCTGAGAGGCGTAATCGGACCTTGTTGGACGTGATTTGTTCCATGATGAGTCGAGCTTCTCTTCCTATTCACTTCTGGAGGTATGCCTTAGAAACAACCACCTACATCCTCAATTTTGTCCCTACAAAGAAAGTTGCCAAAAAACCTCATGAGATGTGGACGGGGAAAGTTCCGATGTTAGCACGTATCAAATTCTGGGGTTGTGAAGCTTTTGTTAGACGAGAGACTCATAACAAGCTAGCAGCTAGAAGTGAGATGTGTATTTTCATTGATTACCCAAAGCAGTCCTTTGGAGATTTGTTTTACAGACCTAGTGAGAACGTGGTCTTTGTAGCATGAAGAGGATTCTTTCGAGAGAGAGAGTGAGAGAGCTCATATTCAATGAAGTTTCCGTTGAACCGATAAACAATTCGTTACCTCTTAGGCATTCCAATAGAGTTAGCATGCCACCTAGGTTCTATGTTTCCATATTACTACAGATGGTGACACGTTTGTCAGTGATAGGACACTAGTAAATTTGGATGAGCCAGCTAACTACAAGGAAGCAATGGCAGGCCCTAAGGCTGCTAAATGGAAAAAGGTAATGGACAGCAAGATCAAGTCCATGTATGACAACCAATTTTGGAATTTGGTTGATAATATACTAGGTCGAAAGACAGTTGGATGCAAATGGATCTTCAAGAAGAAGACCAACATGAATGGAAAGGTACACACTTTCAAGGCTCAACTAGTTGCAAAGGATTCACTCAAACCCCAGGGGTTGACTATGATGAGACCTTCTCACCAGTAGCCAAGATAAAATCTATTAGGATAATGATCGCCATAGCTACTTTTCATGATTATGAAATTTGGTAGATGAATGTCAAAACCGCTTTCCTTAACGGGAAGTTGGCTGACGATGTTTACATGAATCAACCAGAGGGTTTTGTAGATGCAAAGTTTCTCAATAGAGTGTGCAAGCTTGAGGAATCCATCTATGGATTGAAACAAGCATCTCGTAGTTGGAATCTTTGCTTCCATGAGAAGTCAAAGAGTTTGGTTGCTCTAAGAGTGAAGATGAGTCCTGTGTGTATATCAAGGCTAGTGGGAGTATAGTAACTTTTCTGGTTTTATATGTTGATGACATATTACTCATGGGAAACAACATTCTAACATTACAAGAAGTTAAGTCTTGTCTTGGAAAATGTTTTGCCATGAAAGACCTTGGAAAAGCAGCCTATATTCTCGGGATAAGAATTTTGAGAGATAGAAACAAGAGGTTTATTGGACTTAATCAAAGTACATACTTGGATAAGGTACTAAATATGTTTAGTATGGAAAATTCCAAGAAAGGAGAGCTACCTATCCAGAGCAATGCCAAATTGAGTAAGACTCAAAGTCCTAGTACATATGAAGTTAGCTAATATGAGTTAAGTACCTTACGCTTCGGCTGTAGGTTCAATCATGTACGATATGACATGTACTTGCCCTGATGTGTCATTTGCTTTGAGCATGGTCAGTCGCTATCATGGAAATCTAGGCAAAGCTCATTAGACAGCGGTTAAAAACATTCTCAAGTATTTGCAAAGGACAAAGGACATGCTTCTAGTCCTTAGTTGCAGTGATACGTTGAGAGTGAGTGGGTACAATGACGCCAGCTTTTAGACAGATCGAGACTACTTTCATTCTCATTCGGGCTGGGTGTTTCTTCTAAACAGTGAAGGAGTAACTTGGAAGAGTTCTAAACAGGAAACAGTGGCTGATTCAACTTGTGAATCACAGTACATAGCTGCAAGTGAAACATCAAAGGAAGCGGCTTGGCTAAAGAATTTCATCGGTGACCTTGGAGTAGTCCTGACCATTCAGGAGCCAATAAAACTTTTCTGTGATTATGAAGGAGCGGTTGCCTTGACTAAGGAACTGAGAGACCATGGAAAGTCCAGACATATCGACAAAAAGTACCACTACATTAGACATAGAGTAGAAGAACGTCACCTCATCGTGAAGAGGGTATCATCTGAAGAGAACCCTGCAGATCCTTTGACGAATGGTCTAAGTAGGGTTAAGAACAGTCAGCCTGCTAGGAGCATTGGTTTGAGATATGATATAGTTTTAATAGTTAGATAGTTAGTTTGAAACTTGTAAACAAGTAAATGTAATTGACTTTTGGTGATAGAGAATTATTTATAAGTTTGTTTACTGCCTTTTGTCAATTGTTTATTCTTGTGTTTCATTTTGCATGTTTTATTTCCCAAGTAATATCATTATTCAAATTCCACAGTCGATCATACTTTTGGAAGTAAGTAATGAATTAAGACTGTCATGAATTGAATTGTAGATTGTCTAAGGATGTTAGACATAGCAATAGTATTTATACAATGTTCGTGAGTACTTAGAAATTGGGATTTAAGTATTGGATAAACCCATGATAAGAGAATTACTTTGTGGATTCTATCACAAGTAAATCTGAGATGATAATATCTTATGATCTTAAAACATAGATATATGAGTTGTGATTTACAAGTCGGTTGTACATTGGTAATAGGTAAACGCATCTGTAACTTGATGTTATAAAATGTATTATCATTCATGATTTGATAAGTAAAGGATACAAGCATATGAGTCAAAGTTTATTTGTTCTTTTTGCCTTAACAGGAAAAGAGATATCTTTAGGCCCCTTGGTGATTTGGTTTTGACTTATAGTGCTGGGCCCAGCCAGGACTAAAATGATGAGTTCAATTAGAAGTCTTGAATCATCACATATTAGAAATCGGGAAACAAAGTCTTAGACAATGATATTAATTCCAATCCATGTCTCATGTCCAGATGATATCCTGCAGAATGGGGGATTATATGATCACTTATCTTAGGACACGTAATTCATTGGGTCAGGGTTCATCAGCGGTTTTTGGAAGCTAAATTTGCTGATCGATTCAAAAGTTATACTAGCAGTTATAGTTATTAGACTTATCCAAGTGGGAGACTGTTGGATTAGGTGTCTAAGCCCATAACTATAATTGGTATATACTTGAATTGATAGTAGCACAGTAACTTTGGCTTGCCCTCAGTAGTCCAAATGGTATTAGGGTTAATAGAGAGAGAGAAATAAATAGTTTGTTAATTTATTATGTGATGATAAATTAATTAAACTAGTTTGGAATTAATTAGAATTAATTAGAATTAATTTGGAAATAATTAAAAGTGTAGGGGCTGAATTGTAATTGTTCAATAGTTAAACAAGGAAGGATATGAGACGAATTTTTAAAAGATATTTATCCTTAATCTCGTCCACCATGAGTAGTGGTGGATAGGGGTTCATCCCTTCCATTTCTGTTCAAGATAGAGTGGAGGTGAAGGGGTTTTGAATTTAATGATAAAATGTTTATATGGTTTAAATTCAAATAAGGCTTATCCCTAATACCTTTACAGACTATAAATACCCCTCCCTGTGGCCTCAAAACCTACGACATTCCTGTAGACAGTACTCTGGAATTTTCTCTTCTCTCTCAAGAGAATCTATAATTTATTTTCTAAAGTTTTATAGCGAGCTTTTCTTAATAAGACAATTAAGATAAATAACCTAATCACTTGGACTTTTGGGTGTGAACCATTAGAGGCACAACACTTGTGGTGCTTGCTTCCAAGAGATCTACGAGACAAGGAACAATTGTTATTTTCTATAATAACAATAAGGTATGTAATCCTAAACCCTTTTATGGGTTTCGATTATTTGCTAGGGTTTTATTTAGATGTTCTTAGTTATATGTTCAATAGTGAAAACATAGATCCTTTTTAGGTTGCATGTGAACTTAAGAGTTTGATTTTATTTGTTTACCTAAATCCTATCAAAAACACTATTGCTAACTCCTTTACCAAGGTTAAACTCGTTTTCTAGAAAAAAAAAGAAGAAAAAATATTGACATGGATATTATGTAACATAAAATTTCTTTTATGAAGGTAACAAAGTTTATTTTTGTTTAAAATACCAATCAACTTAAAATAATATTTTTTGACTTCTACCGAAATACTTTTTGATGACTTGGAAACAAAGATACACACACAATCTCTCTCCACTAGGGCAACATCTACCACCTCTCTTTAACGATGCTCATTTTTAATCTTTTTGACAACAACATCCTATTAATCTAGCAAGGAGCTAGACACAAAAAGACAATTACATCAAAGAAATGGCAATGTTGAGATCTTAAAGCCAACCAACCTATATTAGTTTGACCCTGCTCCCATTGTACACTTAGATAGAAGTCTGAGTAGCATTTTTATCAAATATATGATTCTTTCTTGGAGCATTACTACCAAACAATGAAACATCCAAAGATGCCACCACAAAGTAAAAAAAGGCTTGATTTACTCATTGTAAAGCCTCAACATGTATAAATAGGAGACCTTAGGTAAGCCAATCTTGAAAAGAAGGTTCCGCCATTTCTCTAGTTGAGCCATGATAACCTTAAGAAAGAAGAATTCAAAGACCAAGTGGTTCACAAATTCTAAGGCCACATCGCACACCATACAAGTCACCAAAGGAATATCTAAACCTCTACTAGCCACATTAATTCTGGTAGCAAGCTTTTTCAAATATATTTGCAAGTCTAACAATCACATTAGCCAGAAGGAGCTAACAACAACGTGTAGGACAATCACTGAAATCAAAATATGCCTATTGACAAACATTTTCATGCAAGCAACACTGAAATCACCCATGTTAACCAAAGACCAATATCACATGACCATGTTGAGGAAAGTTAAATTACGGACAAGAGGTCTAAGAGCTCACTCAACTGCTCGGTTTAAGCACCTCCCTTCGACTCATAGTGGAAAGATGCCATTTAACCGGGTTGGTAAAATTTTGACAAAACTGTAAGTTTCTTATTAAATTCAAACACATGGACTTGTGAGAATTACAATTTTAAAAGAACATCCTTAATCCACAAATCCTCCTAAAACATGGTAAGAGACCCATCACCAACTTTCTCTTTACACGTAGACAGGAGAACAAATCCCTTTTCCAGTAAAGTCTCCAAAGTCTTAAAAATAGCAACCCACGAGGAACATGTACCATTCCTTGGCAATATATGATCAAGTAACCTAGGAAAACCCATAAATGTCTATTCTACCCTATCCTAAACTACATTTGGTGAATATAGGGACCGCCAAATCCGCTTTAAAAGAGCACGAAGATTAGAGAAATAACAGTATTCATAGTGAGACGATCATATTTCTTTTGTGAGATAGCGTTTTTCCAACTCACCCACATCATTTTTATTTCCTCCAAATCAACCCCCAATATAAAGTTGTTTGACAAGGACTCAAGATGACAAATAATAGCCTTTGGAGCTTTAAACAAACATATAAATTCTGTAGGCAAAGAGCCAAAAAATGACTTGATAAAAGTCAATCTACCACCTACAAAAAGTGTTTTTTTGCCTTCCACGTGTATAGTTTAGTGGTGACTTTCCGAACAATATCTTTCCAAGAATGACTACTTTTGATATTGTGATTATCTCCTGTGAATGCCATTAAGGTTGTATATAGTAGGAACTAAATAGCCTTAGAATGCTTGATCTGGCCTTAATGCATGTTCCTTGTTTAGTTGTTGCCTTAGGGTAGGATCTTTTATTTGTATGTCTATTTGATTCTACGTTGTATACAACAGTGCATTTACGAGACGACTCGTCATCATTGAGGAAGTTTCATCTTAGTAGAGTAACATGGTGCAGTGGAATTCCTAGTGGTGTAGGAAGAGTTAAGATGTGTGTGTGTGCGGGATGGCCTGTTAGCAAGAATGCCTCGAATGGTTTGTTTACTTGCTACTTACTATTAGGGATGTATGCTAGTATTGATTAGTTGTTTAGCGAATGCCATAAAAGTTGTATGCAGTAGGAACTGAATAGTCTTAGAATGCTTGATTTGGCCTTATTGCAGGTTCCTTATTTCGTTGTTGCCTTAGGGTAGAATATCTTATTCAAATGCCTATTTGATTCTACATTGTATACTACTGTGTGCATTTCCGAGGCAATTAATAATCACTATAGGAAATTTCGTTAAAGTAAGGTAGCAGGCTACATGGTATTCTTGGCGGTCTAGGAACAGTGTTGGTATATGCTAGTGCGGGCATATGTGTTAGAATTATCGATGAGAAGCAAATTAGGCATTTCGGGACGAGTCTCGGAACAGACATGAATAGGTGTGGAAGGTAGTAGCAAAGCTTCTACTATAGAAAGCACAGGATCCGTTTTCGAATCGGGAAATTAGTCACGGGGAATCCAAGGAGCTGAGGTGTATGTAATTAACATAAGATATGTGAGTGCTAATGAATTACAGTACCCTTTATCCATTTGATTATTAAATGGTGATCATGAGGTAGATGCTCAGAACGAGGGAGAGCAGGTTTCTAAATATTTTCATGAAAATCCATCAAACCTTGATGCCCAGATCGAGGGGGAGAAAACACCACCTGATGATGACGTTCATTCTGTTTCTAGTTATCCTTTAGACATTGAAGAAATCATTGCGGAGTCTCGTCATGAAAATAATTTTGAATTTCTAGAAAAATGGACTTGTAGTCATCCGAAGGAACGTGTTATAGGTAATCCTCAAGATTGGGTTCTTACATGTGTACAATTAAAAGAAAAACTAAATGAGATAAACTAAAATTCAGAAGTTTCTATGCTTAACATTTTCATTACTAAAATTGAGCCAAAAATTGTAAAAGATGCTTTTGAACATCTTGATTGGGTCGAAGCCATTCAGAGTAAAATAGCTGAATTTGAAAGAAACAAAGTTTGGAGGTTAATTCCTAGACTTGCTAATGCCTCCGTTGTGGGACTCAAGAGGGTTTTTAAAAATAAACTTGATACCGAAGGAAACATTCTGTGTAATAAAGCGTATTTAGTTGTAAAAGGATAATGTCAACCGGAGGGAATCGATTATGAAGAAACCTTCGCTCCTGTTGCCAGACTCAAATTAGTTCGTATATTTTTAGCTTATGATACTCATAAAAACTTTGACGCTTATCAAATGGACGTTAAATTTGCTTTTCTCAGTGGCGAACTCAAGGAAACAGTGTTTGTGGAACAACCTCTTGGTTTTATAAATGACGATTTTCCCAATCACCATTACATCCTTGACAAAGCACTCTACGGGTTAAAGCACACACCAAGAGCTTGGTAAGAAACTTTAACTTGAAACAATCAAACTTCAAACAAGGCTCTGTTTATCCCACCCTGTTCCAAAGGAAAGTTGTTAATCATCTAATGTTGGTTCAAATTTAGGTAGATGATATCATCTTTGGATCGACATACCCTTCTCTTTCTAAAGAAATTGGGAGTTGAAGGAAAAGTAAATTTCAAATAAGCATGATGGGTATTACGCATAAAATTTTCCACAAGGATCCTACCGAGGATCCTGGGCAAGATCCTGATTAAGGATCTTGGCCAGGATCTGTTGAGCAAGTACATAGCTTAATCTGAATCGGAGCAGTTCGACAACCGAAGAGAATCAACTGTCAGAAGCAACCAGAAAAACAAACGAAGTCTTGTCAGTACTGTTGAGGTCTACACCTCGAACGAATCCTCAGTTCCTTCTCTAGAAAGATCTTAGGTCCGGTTGGACAAACTCAGGAAAATATACAGTTAGAAAAGTATCTCAGTCAGAGTGCATCTCTGTTGGGTTGAAATCAATTTAGTGTTGAATAATGACTATTGTTCTAGCAATTCTATATGGGTTTAGCAATCACACACGAGTAATATAAAGCAAATAGATGAACAAGGTGAATTGGATAACTTGTGCCGAATTCTTGATTATAACTTTAGGGTTTTACAATGTGGTATTACAATCGCATTCTACACGGTATGGTATCACTGATATTTATACTAAATCAGTGATACGCATAATACAACCTTTTACAGAGAATATCCTATCAGTGTACTACCCAATAGGATAAGAGATTCATGCACCACGTATTGTACTATACGCGTGCACACAAAAGGTTGACAGGCTGTGAAGTCTTCGGATCATCCGTGCATCACACTTCAGAGTCTTCAGACTTCGGGGTCTTCTATTTCTTTATTACTTCGGAGACATGGGCAGGAGGACTTCAGATGATTGGGCACTTCAGCACAAATAGTCTCAACAATCTCCCCCTTTGTGTGAAGTGCATCTGAAGCCTATCTTTGTTGTCGGTAGTGTTTCTTGTAGGCCTGCTTCAAAGTCTGCCTCACTGTCAACCACCAGTTGAGGTGTTCCCTCACTTTCTTTTTCTCTTGCCAGTTGTTTACGAAGCAGTTATTGACCAGGGCAAGAACTTGTTTGATAGACTCCGAAGGGAAACGACCCATGAAGTCAATATCAAAGAATTTAGTCACCATGGTTTCAATGTCATGGGACAATCCTTTGAACACCACACCCCAGGGCTTGTCAACAATCTGCCCAGCCTTCAAATGTTCAAAATTTTCCATTGTGGTTGGTGGGGGTGCAAGAGATTGATTGAAGAGCTCGGCCACAACAATATCAAACCTGGTCACTCTTAGAAGATAGTTTCTGAAGAAGGAGGAGATGTGAGTTTTGGCTGTTGCGAAGACCCCCATATCTTCGCACTGATTGCCTGCTGAGAACTTCAGGATGTCAAGAAGAGTTATGAAGTCTGAAGGATTCATAATCAGGAAGTCAGCAATGGTGAACTTCGACTCTTCATCTTCATTTGCACCCCAAAGTACAAAAACGTTTAGGTTCTGAAAACCTACATACTCCTCTCCTCTCTTGATATAAATTATTTTCACTATTTTTTTCTCACTCCATCTCATAGTTCGGAGCTTGGATGAACTTTGCATGGAATGCAACCTTTCTTGTCTTGTATTCCGGCAGCTTCTCTTTTGGTACATTCCATTCAAATTGCAGAAAGGCGAATGTCTTTGGATTGTAGGGGAGATCCAGCTGCTGGTTTTTGCCGTTCTTTGTTTCAAGGCTCTTGAGTGGAAGCCTGTTATTAACATGGAAGTCATTGAAACTAATGGCCTTGATTAGCTCCTCAGTCCATGTCTGGTTTTCAATGGTGATCCTGTTTATTTCGAGGATATTCCTATACTCCTCTTCCCTTTCCCGATTTGCTTGCTCCATATGAGGAGCAATCCTAATTTCTTTCACCAAAGGCCGCAAACTGGAACCACCTGCTTCAGTTGTCATTGTGGTTTCGAAGATGGGGCCAGCCTTGGAGGAAATTGGAGGAATAAAGGGTGGTCTACCCAAGATTGTTGATTGTTGTTCTGTTGTTGTTGTTACCAGGGCTTCGGAGGTTGCGGTTTCTCCGGCTTGAGACCCAGGGACTTCGACTTCTCCCCCTTATGAAGGATGAACAATGTGTTCACCCTGAGCAGTTAGCTGGGGTCTACCTTTTTCGGCCTGTGATTTCTCCATTTTCAAGGAGACGTTGATCATGGGTTGAAGGGTGGTCTTCAACTTTGTGACCACATCGATGATGATGACCTGGTTTGTTGTTCTGAGCTCCTTGGCAAAAGTAGCCACTGCAGAAGATGACAATTCCGCAGTGAGCTCTTCCACATGTTTGTGGGCATCAGATAGGTGTTTGGCAAACCCTATCTGGTAATGAGAGTTGAAGGACTCAGTTGATGTACGAAGATCATGCAGCTCCTTTGTCACTTCGAAGTTAGATAACTCCATTTTTCTCACCAGCTCCTCAATTTGTTTATCATTTTGCTCCTTAAGGAGCTGGTGCCTCTCATTTATCTGCTCAACAGCAGTGTTGAGCTTCCCTTCAATGGCCCTTTGAATTTCTGTTTGTTTCTCCAGAACACGTTGTTTTGAAGCCTTGACCAATTCTTCCATTTTCCCGGTCAAGGATTTTTGAACCTCAGCAATCAGGTCCTCAACACTAGCTTCAGGCTTCTTTGTGGGATCGAAGCCAGTGTTGGTTTGCAACAGGACATCTAGTTTTCGGTTGAGGATTTTGTATTGTTTCCCCAAGATGAAGTCTGTATCATCCAGACCTTCATCATCGTTTTCTTCAATGGTGATAGGTGCCATGTGGAAGGCAGCCATGGCCTCTTCGGTGGATGAGGGTTGTGAAGAAATGTTGGCTTCAAAATTGAAGTCATCTTGGAATGGATAATCCTGCAGGGATGTATCCAGACCAGTTGTGGAAGTGTTAAAAAATGGATCCGAAGCGGATGAAATCAATGGTGTTTCGATGGAGGTTGATTTTGGTGGTGGAGGAGGTGGCACTTCGGATGAAGTTGTGTGCATTGTTGTTGTTTGTTGAGCACTTGTGGGAGGAGGGGGTGGTGGAGTTGTTGTATGAGGAGGTGTAGGTGGTCTGGTTGTTTTAGGTGGTGATTGTGGTTCAGTAGTGTTTGGTGGAGTGGGTGGTCTTGTTTCATGGATTGGTGAGGATTGGTGTTCTTCTTCTTCTTCTGGAATGGCTTCGGGGTTTTTCTCAAACTCCGAAGATTCATCCCTGATGGCCAATTTCCTTGACCTCTTCGGTTGTTTCCTCTTCGGAGTGATCTGCTCCAAAGCCTTTCTCTTTTTCTTGATTTTCTTTGGACCACTTGGTCCACCAGTTGTTTTCTTTTTGCCCTTAGCTTTTGTTTGAGCCTTTGTTGCTGCAGTCTGAATCCCTTCCTGAGTAACATCACGAACAGGGTATGGAATAATAAGGGTATTCCTGTAAGTGTTTACCTCATTGCACTCCATGGGCACTTTAGAGAGCATAGCCTGAGGAATTTGGGCATAGAAGGTTGCCGGTTCTTCATCTAGGGCAGGAATTGCGATCGGAGTGAACTTCATCTCAGCAAGCGAGGGATCAGGAACATACCCTGCTTGCTGGTAGTGGGCATGTACAACAATAGCCCAGAATCTGGCATTTGCAATTTCTGTACCCTTCAGACTATGGTTTATATGGGAGTAAAAATCAGCCCAAAGAATCGATATGAAATCTACTTTAACATCATAGTAGATTCCATAGAGGAGGCCTTGGAAGGCAACGCTTACCGAGTCTAAGCCAGAGGTTCTTCCAGAAAGACATCTAAGGAAGATACTGAAGAAGTATCTCCAAAGATCAGGAAGTTGGTTTTTCTTGAAAGTGCTGATCGTTTCAAGCAGGGGTTCATACCCCATCTCGTTGAACATAGCGACCAGTTGATCAGCAGACGGGACCACCATTTCCTTCGAGTTGTAAACTGGAAGATGGAGAGCTTCAGCAAACTTCTCCTTGGTCAGTTGTATCTTCTTGGTCTTGCCCTTGGAGTCGACAGCCTCATAAAACACATATTTGACTTGGTTGTTGGAGTCAAATAAAGCATTTGATGTGTAGTGTGCCCTGTGAACCAGAGTCGCAGGGATAGAAGGAGTGTAGGTTAAGGCATAACCGAGAATAGACCTTTTTAGACATTCCACCACCGCATCAATCGGTTGAGGGTAAAGCTTCAGATCGTTGCGGAGAACCAGATTAGCAGACTGGTTCTTGAGAACAAGGATGGAGATTGCTTCAGTTGTTTGAGATGATGCTTCAGCCATTGTTGAAGTGTTTGAGGAAGACGAGTGAACTTAGGGTTTTTGAGAGAATTTTGCAGAGGAGTTCTGAGAGTAATGATCGCGTAAAGAGATGAACAGATGGGTCATGAGGTATATATAGTATTCGTGGTCCCAAGGCCATTTAATGCGTGTGGGAAAAGGTCCACTAATAGTATGACACATCAGCACCCCACCGTTCTACTTTTCCTGCAAAAACGTAACAGTATGTCTGTCAGTCATTATTATTTGAAATTGAACCGCCATATTCACACGATCTTCTTGTTAGGATTTGCCACGCTTGTCTCAGTGACAACTGTGTAACAACGGTTATTAAATTCAAAAGAATGTTTGTCTCTGAGATAATCATAAATGTGGAAATCAATTGAGCAATAAATTGACTTCGGTTCTTTGAAGAAAATTATGACCATTATGAGTGCTCATCGGAGTGAAGTCATAAAGTTATGATTAACTCCGAAGAGAGTAGTCTTTACTTAGGGTGATTTGGTAGGACACCAAAGTCCATTGGTTTTCTCTTGGTTTTTCTTTGAAATTTTGGTTTTACTTTTGAGTGATGCAATATGACATTTATCCTTAACTTCCTGGAATATTGTGAAAAGATGATTTAACAAGTTAATGTCCAGAATCATTCGAATCATGTTGGAAGTCCATTTTTCATTTCAAAGGTTATTTCATTCAAATATCAGTCATGAATGTATAAGTCTAATCACCCCATCACTAACTTGATTTCGCATTTTGCAATATGGTTTGAATTGTGCTTTTGTGTTTCAAATTTTCATACATAATAATGGTAACATTCTATGCATTTGAAATTTAAAGAACTTTTCATTCTTGAATTGAACATCAGAAGTGTTTTTATAAATTGGATTGTTTTTTATGAACCTTTTTGAAAAATCTATTCCCTTTCATCAATTGAAGTGTTTGGATACTAAGCTCTGATGATAAGCCTTTGAGCTTCGTACACCACTCCAACTTTATCATTTAAGATAGACTACTTGAAATGTTCATATTCTCTACAAAGTACTCGACTATGTTATAGGAGCTCCCTGTATCGTTATTTAAAACAGATGAATACGCCTTTGAGTGCTGATTTCTTTTTCGTTTTGCACTCCCTGATTATCTTTTTGTTTTGCTTGTTGTCTTTGAGTCTTTTGACAAATTGTTTTCTGTTTATCTTTTTGATGATTTTCAATTTTTCCTTTTTATCTTTTCAATTTTGGATTTCCTTATCCGAAGATGCAAAATTTTCACCATCTAGTTTCTTTCTTGGTGCCTTTTGGTTTTGTTTTATACAATCCTTGAGTGTGAAAAGCTTCTTTTAGTTCAATTTTGTACCATTAATGAAAAGAATTTTTAAATTTGCTTATCAGACAATGTTGGTACTATTTTTGAAGAAAACTTCGGAACACTTGAGTTATCCTGTGTAGTTCTGAGGCTACATGATTAATTTGAAGTTTAAGCGAGTCAAGTTCAGAAGGGATGTTAGAAATAGACACTTTGTTAAAGATATTGGAATCAAACAAGGCTTCAAATTGTAAAATAGCCTTAACCTCACTTCGAAGTCTGTTTTCTTACCAATGTTTCAAGTCGATTCCCAAGTACCTTTTAGTGCAATAAGGTATGATTATCAGAATCTAAAATCAAAGTTTTGTCATTTACTTGGTTAATTCATGAAAGTAAGATTCAACTTCGTCATTGTGCATCAGACTTTTCTCAAAACTTAGTGCGAAGGCATAAAACTTTATTTTTCTTGTTTTTGAATTTTCTTTGACTTAAAAACTTTTTGATTTTGTCCTTAACAAGTGAAGTCAAGATATGTTTAGGTGGAATTTTTCCATTTTCATGATTTTATTTGACAGAAAATTTTGTTCCGCAGAGTTCCGAAGTGAAGTTTTACTTCAGAGAGCTGCGGGTGGAATTCTAAGTGATTTTTCTTGTTTTACTCCGATGAGCTCCGAAGCGATGAAACTCTTCGGAGCGCTGCGGTGTTTTGTGATTTTACGAATTATCAAACTGAAGAAGGGAGTGATAGTGAGCAAATCTGAGATTTATTGAAGAGTGGATCCATATATCATTCCAAGTCCACAAACTATTCTTGTGAATGCCTCTTCATTCAGGGCCTTTGTGAAGATATCTGCCAGTTGTTCTGTGGTGTGAACAAAGTGCACCTCAATATTCCCCTCCTCAACATGACTTTTGATGAAGTGATAGCGAATAGCTATATGCTTCGTCTTGGAATGTTGAACTGGATTGTGGCATATACAAATTGCGCTTTGGGAGTCACAGAACAAAGGTATTTTTCTCATGTTGATGGCAAAATCTTTCAGTTGGCTTTGGATCGAAATGATTTGTGAGGTACATGCTGCAGCCGCTACATATTCTGCTTCTGCTGTGGAGATAGAGACACAAGTTTGCTTCTTGGATTGCCAGCTAACTAGCTTTCCATCTAAGAATTGACAACCCCCCGAAGTGCTCTTGTGATCAATAGAGCATCCACCAAGATCTGAGTCAGAATAAGATTGTATGTAGAAGCCGGAGTTTGCTGGGTACCACAGGCCATAAGCAGGTGTGCCATGAAGATATCGAAAGATTGTCTTAACTGCAGCCAGCTGAGGTTCTCTTAGGTCAGCCTGATATCTTGCACAATTGCATACTGCAAACATGATATCAGGGCGACTGGCTGTGAGATAGAGCAGTGATCAAATCATACTTCGGTACTGCTATATGTCTGTCTTCGGTTTGTCCAATGAAGGATTCAACCTTGTACCTGCAGGCAAGGGAACTTTTGCTTTGGAGCAGTTAGTCATTCTGAAGCGTTCAAGCAAACTCTTCGTATACTTTTGTTGATTGATGAAAATCCCCTCCTTGGATTGTTTTATTTGTAATCCAAGAAAGAAGTTAATCTTTCCCATCATACTCATTTGAAATTTGCTTTTCATTAGTTTTTCAAAATCTTTTGACAAATTGGGATCAGTGGATCCGAAGATTATGTCATCCACATAAATTTGGACTAACATCAAATGATATCCAACTTTCTTTCTGAAAAGTGTTGGATCCACAGAACCTTGTTTAAAGCTTGATTCTTTTAAAAATTTTGTTAAGGTCTCATACCAAGCTCTTGGAGCTTGTCTTAAACCATAGACGGCCTTGTCTAACACATAGCAATGGTTTGGATGTTCTTTACTTTCAAAGCCAGGTGGTTGTTCAACAAAAACGGTTTCCTCGAGATCACCATTCAGAAAGGCACATTTGACATCCATTTGATAGACATCAAAGTTTTTATTGCAGCATAAGCTAAAAATATCCAAACTGATTCGAGTCTGGCAACAGGAGCAAATGTTTCTTCGTAATCAATCCCCTCGTGTTGACAATAACCCTTGACAACCAATCTTGCTTTGTTCCGAACCACATTGCCTTCGGTGTCTAGTTTGTTTCTATACACCCATTTCAGACCAACAATTGAAGCATTTGCAGGTTTTGGAATAAGCCTCCAAACTTTGTTTCTTTCAAATTCTTCTCACTCCAATTGCATAGCTTCAATCCAGTCTGAATGATCAAATGCATCTTTAACATTCTTAGGTTCTACCTTAGAAATAAAGACATTGAACATGCACAACTCGGAGGTTTTGTTAAGATCTAGTTGTCTTTGGTGAAGTTGTGCACGAGTCAATACTTTATCTCGAACATTACCGATGACAAGAGATGGTGGATGATTTCTCGTCCATTTGTCCAAGGGAGGATAATTTGTATCAAAGTCAGGTGGTCCTTTAGAATCAATGTCTTCGATATCTGAAGGATACCCCGAAGTGGAAGGGAAATCATCCATGATTAAATGATTGTTTGAATTAGTTGTGTTAGTGTGTGGTGTGTGCATTTGTGAAGTAGAGTTTAGAGTGTTCTCCCCTTCGACATGTGTTGGTGTTGAGGAAGTTGTAGCTCTAGCCGAAGAAATTGGTGTTGCTGAGTTTGGAGTGGTAATCTCTGGCTCCCCCTAGACTGTTAGATACAGGTTCATGATATTAGAGATTTCCTGTGGAGGAGAGGTAGGACTGTTGGCTCCCTTTGGACTGTTGTTTGGCTCCCCCTCAACACTTGCATTTCCTTCACTTCGGTTAGATGGCCCCCGTCAACAGATGACGGTCTATGTACACTACTTGTGGAAGAATCATCAGGTACATCTATAAGTTTGGACAATTCCGATACATGGTTGTCAGGTGCACTGGCTTCGGAGTCCACAGCCCTCACAGGTGGATCGAACAAAAGTGCGAAGTCTGTATCAAATGTAGTGATTGGTATAGCATCCACAGCAGGTTTTGGAAAGATGGATGACATGGGGAATGGATGCAGAGACTTCTTGATGTAGTAATCATCAAACCTTAGGTTGAAGGTTTCTTCGATTTTTCGGGTTCTTTTGTTCATGACTCTGTAAGGTTTTGAGTCTTGAGAGTATCCAAGGAAGATTCCTTCTTCTGACTTATCATTGAACTTGGTCAAGTGATCCTTCAAGTGCAAGATAAAACACCTACAACCGAAGATGTGAAGAAATTTGACATTTGGTTTTCTTCGGTTGAGTACTTCGTAAGGTGTGATATGAAATCACTTGTAAATGTAGGATCTGTTTTGAGTAAAGCAAGCAGTAGAAATTGCTTCGGCCCAGAAGTACATAGGCAGGTTTGCAAAATTTAGCATAGTTCTAGCCGCTTCACACAAAGAATGATTTCTCCTTTCCACAACACCATTTTGTTGAGGAGTATGAGGTGCAGAAAAGTTATGACTAATTCCTTTTGTTTTTAAAAATCCATCCAGAGTCTGATTCTTGAACTCCGAACCGTTGTCACTATGCACAGTTCGGACTTTCTTGTTGAGCATCAATTCTATTTTCTTTATAAAGCTAATGATCTCTTCAGTAGCATCTGATTTGTTTCTTAGGAATAAAACCCAAGTAAACCTTGAATAGTCATTAACTATCACAAGAATGTATTTCTTCTTTCCAATTGACTCAACTGCTGAAGGTCCACATAAATCCATGTAGAGAAGTGAAAGGGGTTCAGTGATTTTGGGATTGATCACTGTTGGATGCCTTTGTTTTGTTTGCTTTCCATGTTCACAAGCAGAACAAAGAGTGTCATTATCAAATTTGAGAGCAGGCATTCCTCGAACCAAATCCATAGCCACTAACTTGTTTAAATCTTTGAAGTTCAGATGAGCAAGTCTTCGGTGCCATAGCCAGCTGACATCGGAGTTGGCTTTTGAGAGAAGACACAAAGATTGCCCACCGGTTACAGGCTTTAGATTCAAGGGAAACATCGATCCCTTCCTTTTAGATTTCAGCAAGACTTCTTTTGTTTCTTCCTTTGTGATTACACTACCTTGGTTGTTGAATGTAACAGCATTGCCCGTTCCAACCACCAATTGAGATATACTCACAAGATTGTGTTTTAACCCTTCAACAAATGCCACTCTGCTAATTGTGAATTGGCCATTTGTTATTTTGCCATAGCCTCGAATTGGACATGTTTCATTATTACCAAAGCGAACATTTCCAACATCATTCAAAGTCCTGTAGTCCCTGAGATATTCCTTCTTCCCAGTCATATGTCTTGAGCAGCCACTATCCATGTACCATTTAGAATCATACTGCTCATTTGACATAACCTGCAATCAATCAAGAAGGAGTTTGTACCCAATCAATCTTGGGTCCTCAGGGTAAGCAAAGGATTCTTGAATCCATTTTTCTATGGCCTCTTCAGAAATTTCATTAGCATTTAAATTAATCAGATTCTCCGAAGCCTCATGTGATGAGCAAGATTCCGAAGTTTCTGAGCATGATTCTGAAGAGCTTTTTGTCAAATTAGATGAGTCTGAAGTGACTGACAGATTACAAATCTTCGGAAACCATTTTTGTTTGGAAGTGATTGACTTCGAGGATTTTGATGTTTTCTTTTTACTTGAAAGTTTTGAATTCATTGAAGTTTTTGGAGTTTTTGTTCTTGCAGTTAAGTTTTCTTTCAAATCATTCCTTTTCCAATTTTGTTTTGGTTTTTCAATTGTTGACTTTGTTGAGATTGAGCTGCACAGCGTAGAAGTACAAAGGTACTCTTCGTATTCCAATTCGAAGTCGTTCAGTGAAAGAATCTTATCTTTAAACAGATCCAAATTTTTGTCTAGCCACTGATGAAATGTATCTATCAAATTGTTTCCTTTTGAAAATGTTTTCTTTGTGGGTTTTTGAAATTTTGGATTGGGAAAGTTAGGTTTTGTTGGTGTAAAAGTTGGTTTATCCTTTTGCTTTTTGACTTCTGAAGCCTTTGAGTTAAAGGGTTTGTTCCAGAAGTTGAAGCAATTGCTTCATTTTGTTTCAAACCTCCGAAGGGAGTTTTTCTTTTCACAAGATTTAAAGTTTGTTTTGATTTCAAGTTCACAGCAATAGGTTTTTGAATTGGTTTAGTAATAACTATTGCTGGTTTTGATTTTTGAAGAATTTGTGGTCTTTTCAAAATTTGTGGTTTTTGTACCGAAGCTTTGGTAACTAAGACTTTTGGTTTTGAAACAGTATTTTCTGAGGTTTGTGACAACGGTACACATTCACATGATTCCATTAATTGAAAAACATCCATCTTCGGAGCTGCGGGTTTTTCCACAACTTGAATTTGTTTGTAGTTTCGATTAGTGTAGATGTGATTATCATTTTCGAGATTTAAAAGGTGCGACATGTTTTTAGGAATCTTTTCTTTTTCATAACATAGACGATTGTAGATGTTATGGCCATACAAATCTTGTTTTCTCATGTTAACTTTAACTTCCATTCTTTCATTCATTTCGTTTTCAACCATTTTAGAAGATGAGAAGAAACCTTCCTCAGTGACTGTGGAATTATCCTCCTCAAGAAGTTTTTCTAAATCGTTTTCAACCAAAGGTGATCCACCTGGTTTCACAAAGATGACATTTTTGAAATAAGATATCTTTGGATAGATACAAGCCACATGAACTAGCCTTTTTGAATTGTCCTTAAGATATTGATCATAAGCGACACATACATCTGAGATTTGTAATTTTGATTTTGCAATTTCTTTGTTTTCAAAAGTTTTAGGTTCACAAACAACTTTTTCTTTTCCTTTGTCCTTCGAAGACAGTTGTGATATGTCTTCGGAGGGTGATTCGGATGCAGAGGATGAGTTTAATAATGTCAAGGAAGTGTTGGATTAGGTGTCTAAGCCATGACTTTACAACTATATTTATCTTGTTAATTGAAGCAAAGTCCATTTGGGTTGCCCTCATAGCTGGAGGTTAGGATAGAGTTCAGTAGAGTAAAAGGTTGATTTATTAATTGTGTAACAAATCAATAGAATTAATTAAATGGTTTATTAATATATTTAAGTGTTAATATATTAATTAGAAACTATAATAATTAATTGAGATTTAATCTAGAATTAATTGGATTTAATTTAGTGATTAAATTAATTAATTAAAAGTGTGAGGACTAGTTTGTATTTATTCAATAGTTGAATAACTGGCAAAGAGAAGTCCAGGGGCCAAAAGTGGCGCCACCCTTGGAGGCTTCTCTAGGGTTGGCGAAAACCCTAATTAGGGTTTAGGGATCTGGTCCAAGTGGTCAACAGGCTTGCCCACTTGGAGGCTCCTTAGGGTTTCAGGTGTAACCCTAGGAGGCTATAAAAGGAACCTTCTGGCTCCCCATTATTCATGCCAACTTCAACCAAGATTACTCTGCTGGACTGTCTTCTCCATTGCTGTGGGTATGACTTGCATCTGAGGCATGATATTTTTGCTGCTAGCTTCAAGAACAAGATTCAAAGGTTGGTTCTTCTGATTTAAACTTTAGAATTAATTGTTGGCCTTTAGGTTTTAGTTTATTATCTTCATAGAAGAAAACATAGATCTTTCTAGGGTTGCATGTGAACCATAGGTATTTTGTGTTTATTGTTTGCTAGAAAAACCCTTCAGTGGTATCAGAGCTTAGGCTGTTTTCTTGTGTTTGATATAAACTGCTTAATCTATGTTTGCCTTGAGGTTTTGTGCGAAAAATACCTCTTGGATGAGGCTTTGGTCGAAATCTAGGCTAGGGTTTCCTAACCCTAGCCGCCACCCCTTGATTCCCCCCTGATTTACTTGATTTACTTGCCTTTTATAAGTAGGTTGTTATTTTTGGTAACTGTATCTAATAAATAACTGGAACCCTTATTTGTTGGCTTGTAATTTTCGAAAATTATGGGGCCTTAAATAGATAAAATTAATTTGATTAATTTATAATATCTATCTTAGATTTAATTAGTTTAATTAATTGTTAATTAAAAGATCAATTAAATCAGCTTAAAGAATTAATTTAAATTTTCAAAAATTGTTTAAAAATTTGCGAAAATTATGAGATAATTAATTCTACAATATTTTAATAAGATTAAAATATATCTTATATATTTATGATTAAAAGTTAATTATTTATATATAAGAAAATTGGTTAGTCTTACCGCAAGTAGGCCTCATTCACAAAACTGTCCTATAAAGAGGGTATAAGGCGACTGACTATAAAATGTTAGTCTAATGGGTATCTACTCTTACCCACCGCTCTCCTGGTCAGTCGAGTGTCGTTAGCCGAACGGGTTTGATAGAACCACTAAGCCTCTTAAAAGTATAATGCTATAATTGAAAGTACTAGAACCTTGAACAAAAACCCAATCTAGTTACTTTAGGATAAAAAATGTGAATTGGTGTTAATCCATGGAATTGCACATTGCACTTTGTGGAACGTTGGTGGAGCGTGTGTGGTTTACCGGCACGCCAACAGGGGTCCGCAAAGAGTTGCAATGGGTTTCTGGATTTTGTCATTATTAACGGAGCGTGTGTGGTTAACCGGCACGTTAATTAGAGATGGCAATCGACTTCGAGAGTGCCAAGCTAATTTGCATGGTTATTCACACCCGGTTTGTGATCCTCGGCATCCCAGTCACAAACAGTGGGGCACATCCGAGACTAAACATGCCATTGAACAGTTCAATGTGTCTCAACAGATCTAGGAATTTCATAAGATGAAATTGATAAGTGTATTATCTACCTTAATGACCATTATGTTGTGATTACGGCATCCCTCTTCACACCATAGTTGGGGTATTTTGGGTCCTAGCCTTAATAAATAATATATTGGGTAATTATTTAAAAGGATTAATTAAGCTAATAAAATTCTGTTTATTGTAGATGTCTGAATCAAGTGTCTATTTTCCTCCCTCTCCTCCTTCACCCATTTCTGAGAGCATCAGAAAGCACCTGCTTAATATGGAAAGGCTGACTGGCCTTAACTGTAAGGAATGGCTTCGCAATTGGAGACTGGCTCTCGGCATTGCGGGCAAGCTTCATCTCACCGAGTATCCGATCCCGGTTCCACAGGAACAAGTCATCATAAATAGTTCTTATGATGAGGGTAACTTCTTAGTTGATGTATCCGAAGAAATTCGTGACTTCATGTTGTTGACCATTGACCCCGAATTCCGCAAGGATTTTGAATCCTTAGGGCCATATGAGTTAATGCAATCGGTTGAGGAAAGGTTCCAAAAACCGGTCGAAGAGGAACGAGCTAGGATCTTCAAAAGACTTGCAGAGTGTAAGTTGAAAGAAGGAAGTAGCATCGATTCGCATGTTCTTCAGATTGAAGCATACATAGGCAAATTGTACAAACTTGGTTATTCCATGAGTCAGGAGTCGAGTGTTAACTTTCTACTCACTTCACTGACCAGTAAGTACGATCTGTTCATTCAGAAGTATAGAAAGGAAGACCAGAAAAAGACCTTAAAAGAAATGCGTCCACTGTTGACTTTATACGAGTCACTCTTGGACAGGCATAACTCCAATGGTTCAGCTACTTCTGGATTAAGTCCAGTGGAAAGACACAGCAAGAAACGATCCAGATCGTCTAGATATGTGTAACACCCCAATTTCAAAAATTTTAAAAATCATTTATTACCAAGGTTCCCATAAAACATTTATTCCAAAACATAAAACTATTTAACATAATACTTAAATTTAACAGCGGAAACATTTGAAAATATTAAATATGATGCATTGACATCAATCCTTGGAATGCGATGCGCTGCCGTCAAACCTTGCCCTTCCCTTTGTCATTTGAAATACCTGAAATGTTATAAAACAACGGGTAAGCTTAAAGCTTAGTGAGTCCACAAGTTACCATACATGCCCACACATTAAACAACCCGTCCTCGAGAACGACCCGACCCTACCCGCCATACAACAGCTACGGGCGTCCATCATACAACAGCTATGGACACGGGAAGGTTCTACCCATCATACAACAGCTATGGGACAAGGCAATAGTCCAACTCGCCATACAACAGCTACGAGGGGACACGCATCAGTACTGAGCCCAACAACAAATAACCACAGATATAGAGCAAATCATATAACTGTAAATAACACACAAGATGCCTAACATGCAACATCATATAGTAAGGTGAGGATACTCACCTGATTCGAAACCGCACAGATATTCTCTAATATCCCCACTTAGCTCGTCCACACACCTAAATCCCACACACATACCACATTTCAATTACTGACTAGGCTCTTACAGACCTGTCTAAAGGTTAGGCTTACTATTTGACATCAAACCGTGGTCAAAACTAAATTCCTGGTCAATCAGTCGCTCGCCGCGGCATGGCTCCTCGCCCTACGCGCTGCGGCTACCCTTGCACAATTACGGGGTTTCAGCCGAGTCCGCGCCGCTGACTTAGCCAGTCCGCGTCGCGGCTCGTAACATTCCAAAATGTTTTTCAGCGATTAACAGTATATCAATCGGCTAGGGTTCCTTTCTACACCCTTCCTGGGATCCGAAACTATCCTAAGGTCACTTCCTTATGGACAGGCAAGTCCATGCATGTCCTTGATTCAAACCCTAAGTGCTACAAGTCGTCTAAAGCTACAAAACAACTGGTAACACCATATGACGGGATAAAAAGGAAAGTCAGAAGAGTAAATCTTCTTACCTTACTTCTGAAGGACGGAGTGATGCCCACGATCCGTTCTAAACCTTCTCCCGCGTGGATCTCCTTCTTCTAATCTCCCAAAACCTTCAACACCTCGAGACCAAAGAGTATCTGCCGAAACCAGACACCTTTACTCTAGAAACTCTCCAAAAACACGAACCCTAGGGCTGGGGTCCTTTTTATAGGCGTTTAAATCCGAATTAGGGTTTTTCATGACTGCGGCGCACCGCGCCGCGGATTCTTTAGAACCGCGCCGCGCGTATAAATCCTACGCGATTCTAGATTCTACCAAAAGCCGCGCCGCGGACTCCTTCGGGCCACGACTCGGCGGAACGGGTCTTACAATTCTCCCCCACTTAACTGGATTTCGTCCCCGAAATCCGTGCCGGTAAATAATTCTGGATAATGCCTCCGCATTTCCTCCTCCGGTTCCCAAGTCCATTCGGACCCTTTTCGATGCTGCCACTGAACCTTAACTAATCCTATTGTTTTATTCCGCAAAGTCTTTATCTTCCTTTCAATGATGGCAATTGGTCGCTCCACATAATTTAGGCGTTCATCTAATTGAATATCCTTCAAAGGTACTATTGTGGATTCCTCAGTAACGCACTTTCTGAGCTGCGAAACATGGAACGTGTCGTGAATCTGACTAAGCTGCTCGGGCAGCTCCAACCGTTAAGCTACCTTACCTACACGGGCGACAATTCGATATGGCCCAATGTACCTAGGGCCAAGCTTTCCTCGCTTCTTAAAACGAATAACTCCCTTCCAAGGTGACACCTTAATAAGAACATAATCCCCAACTTGAAACTCGAGATCGGACCGTCGCCTATCCGCATAACTTTTCTGTCGACTTTGAGCGGTTAACAATCTCTCCCGAACCTTCTGAATTAACTCAGTTGTCTTGAGCACCACCTCGGTACTACCCAAAACCTGCTGGCCAACCTCGCCCCAGCAAATAGGTGTCCGACATTTTCTTCCATACAACATTTCAAAGGGAGCCCTGCCAATGCTCGCGTGATAACTGTTATTGTAAGAAAACTCAGCTAAAGGGAGATGGGAATCCCAACTCCCGCCAAAATCGATGACGCATGCCCTAAACATATCTTCCAGCGTTTGAATCGTCCTTTCACTCTGCCCATCCGTCTGAGGATGATATGATGTGCTGAAATGAAGGCGAGTGCCTAGTTCCTCATGAAACTTCTTCCAAAACCTAGACGTAAATCGGACATCCCGGTCGGATATCACCGAGACCGGTATACCGTGCCGAGAGATAATCTCATCTGTATAGACCTTAGCCAATTCCTTTGCAGAGTAAGTCTCTTGGATGGGGAGGAAATGTGCACTTTTAGTCAACCTATCCACGATAACCCAAATAGTGTCCATATGTTGAGGGGTTCTTGGCAACTTCGTGATGAAATCCATTGTGATATGCTCCCATTTCCATTCTGGAATCTCAAGAGGCTGCAACTTACCATGAGGCCGTTGGTGCTCGGCCTTGACCCTACGACAGGTCATGCATCTTTCGACAAACCAAGCTACTTCCCTCTTCATGCCTGGCCACCAATAATATTCGCGTAAATCCCTATACATTTTAGTCGCGAGGCGTAAGCAATCACCCTGCCTCGTTGCATCAAGACTGCCCCCAATCCCGTGATAGATGCATCGCAATAAACTACCATGTCTTCCATGCCTCCAGGCAACGTCAAAATCGGAGCTTCACACAATTTCCGCCGCAAAGTCTCAAAAGCCTGCTGCTGCTCCTCACCCCACCGAAAAGCAGCGTTTTTCTTAGTTAGCCGAGTCAAAGGTACCGCAACCTTTGAGAAGTCTTGGATGAAACGACGATAATAACCAGCCAGACCAAAGAAACTTCTAATTTCAGAGGGAGTCTTCGGAACCTCCCACCGCATCACAGCCTCCACCTTAGTCGGGTCTACCATAATTCCTTTCTCGTTGACAATGTGACCCAAAAACTGGACCTCCCGAAGCCAAAAGTCACACTTGGATAACTTTGCATAAAGCTTCTCCTTCCTTAAGGTCTCCAATACTTCCTTTAAATGCTGTTCATGTTGCTCCCTGCTCCGAGAGTAAACTAAGATATCGTCAATGAAAACTATAACCGACCGATCCAACGTCGGTCGACACACCCGATTCATTAAATCCATAAAAGCTGCAGGGGCATTGGTCAGTCCAAACGGCATTACTACAAACTCGAAGTGGTCGTACCTCGTCCGAAAAGCCGTTTTTGGGATGTCTTCCTCCCGTACTCGCATTTGATGGTATCCTGAACGCAAATCAATTTTTGAAAACCACGAAGCGCCCTGCAATTGATCGAATAAGTCGTCGATGCGAGGCAATGGATATCGATTCTTCATCGTAAGCTTATTCAGCTCACGATAATCTATGCACATCCTATTGGATCCATCCTTCTTCTTAACGAACAAAATAGGCGCTCCCCACGGCGAGCAACTGGGTCGAATAAATCCCTTATCTAATAGTTCCCGAAGTTGAATAGACAACTCTAGCATCTCCGGAGGCGCAAGACGATACGGTGCTTTAGCTATCGGAGCTGCACCGGGAGTTAAGTCGATCTTAAATTCCACCTGTCTCTCTGGCGGTACACCAGGCAGGTCCTCGGGAAAAACATCAGGAAAATCCCGAACCACCGGTATATCACCTGCTTTTTGCTGTGGCTGCTTTTCTCGAGTGTCTACAACATAAGCCACGAATCCCGTACCTCCATGTTGAAAATGTCTACGTGCTCTAGCAGCTGAACAGAAAACTGCACCTTGATTCTTTCTCTCGCCCTGCACAACCAGCTCTCCCCCACTTGGGGTTTGAATCCACACTCGCTTGTTCTTACAATCGATCCATGATTCATGCTGACCCATCCAATCCATACCGATGATGACTCGGGAGTCACTCAACGGTATAGGGATGAGATCAATCGGAAATTTTATTCCTTGAATCACGACTTCGCATCCCCGATAAACACTAGTCGCTTGAACGGTTTTATCATCCGCAATTTCTACATCTAACGGCCGATGAAGAGTTCCTAAAGCAATTCCGAAATTCTTCCCCAACGCGGCTGACACAAAAGAATGACTAGCACCCGAATCAAATAGTGCAAAGGTAGGCGTAGAGTTGACTAAGAATGTTCCTAATCAAAGCATAATAGACATATTAATTACACACACACCACAACACGAGGCCAGTAAAGAAAGAGTACCCGTGACGACGTCGGGCGCATCCAGTGCCTCCTCGGCGGTCATGACGAATGCTCGACCCTTGGTCTTAAGGGCTTCCCCTTTCCCTTGCCTACCATCGGTAATCCGGAGTGTAGTGGGTGCTGGATTCTGAACCACTCCCTGAGTCAGACGGGGACACTGGGCCTTGAAGTGGCCTACCTGATTACAATTAAAACAAATCTTGACCTCTTGTCGACAATCTTTAGCATAGTGGCCTTCCTTCCCACATTTATGGCATATTAACACCCAGCAACGCCCCTCATGATTTCTTCCACATTTATCACACTTACCCTGGCTCCTTTGCCCTTGCTTTCCCTGATCTGCCCCTCGAAACTTCTTCGACACCTGCTGAGTCTGAGTAGGCGCCGGACGCTTCTACTTTTGTTGGGTTTCCAATTCCAACTCTCGGGCCCGAGCGGCCGCGATCATATCAGTAAGAGTTTGGTGCCTAGCAGCAGACACAAATTCCCGAATGTCTATGCGAAGCATCGCCAAGTATCGTGTCATCCTCATGCGCTCGGTTGCCGCAAACTCTGGACAGAAGAGTGCTCGCTCATTAAACTTCTTGGTGATTTCCGTCACCGTCTCAGTAGTCTGGGTCAGATTTAGGTATTCCTGCGCCAAGCGTTCCATTTCCACCTGTGGAACATACTCCAATTTGAACTGTTCCTTAAACTGCGGCCATGTAATGGCATCTAACTGAGCAGGAGTGAGATCTTTCGTTCGTATCTCCCACCAATCTTTCGCCCCCTCTCTTAAAAGATTCGCCGCAAACGTTACTTTGGAGTCCTCATGACAGGAACATGTGCGGAAAGCACCCTCCACTGCGGAAATCCACCGCATGCTAACAATCGGATCCCTGCCCCCATCGAACATCGGAGGCGAACACGCCGAAAATTCCTTATAACTTGCATCCCTAGCACGTGATGTGCCCTGAGTAGCCAGTCGTTCCTCGAGCATTGCCCATAACTCAGCCTTAATCGTACCAAAGAACTGAGGTATCGCAGCCAACACTTCTCGCGAAACCTCCTCCGCTATCAGGTTACGGAGATTCTCATCAGTCGGTCCTCCCCCACTTGAGGCACCCGCATCTGGTCCACCGTTACTTCGAGTGACTGCCATTCTGAAATGTGCAACAGTTTCTAATATCAATACTCGGGTCACTCCTATCTACCCAACTACTTAACTTTCTAGGACTTTGGTTGACTACTCTTGACTCAAGCGTGAATCCTGTGCTTTCGGTAATACTGGCCTGGTACTACCTTCCACACCTATTCGCCCTTGTTCCAAGTTCGTCAATCATCCTCCTAAAATGTCACACACATACTAAACCATTTTCTATGACTCCTGCGGTCAGGCACCGTGGTGCCAAATCTTTTGATTTAACCCTCCATCTCTCACGTGCCTAAGAGAACTACTGCTAATGTCGTCGAGTTGCCTCGCGGACGCACAGCCGTATACAATCGGAATAAGATAGACGTTTGAATAACTGTTCTACCCTAAAGTCACAACCAAACAAGGAACAGCCAGTAAGGCCAGACCAAGAATTCTCAGGCTATCTTCCCCTAATTGTATATAACCTACCAGCATTCACTAAGCAACCTAACGACAGTAGCATAAAATTCCAAAGCAGCACATATGGCACAAAGCAGTCTACAGAGTATATTATCCATATAACTCTACATCTTAGCACAATACATTTTATCACATAACACAAACTTGGCATGGGTAATTGGGAATCACAAAACTTACTTGAGCTCAGCTGACGGTTCGCATCGCATCTTCTTTTACTTTAACTTAACCTTCCAAAAACATTTTCTTAACAAAATCGCTCAGTCCTAAGTTTGAGTTTGGATTCCCAATACAGTTCATCCAAATCCCTCAAACCAAGGCTCTGATACCAATTTGTAACACCCCAATTTCAAAAATTTTAAAAATCATTTATTACCAAGGTTCCCATAAAACATTTATTCCAAAACATAAAACTATTTAACATAATACTTAAATTTAACAGCGGAAACATTTGAAAATATTAAATATGATGCATTGACATCAATCCTTGGAATGCGATGCGCTGCCGTCAAACCTTGCCCTTCCCTTTGTCATTTGAAATACCTGAAATGTTATAAAACAACGGGTAAGCTTAAAGCTTAGTGAGTCCACAAGTTACCATACATGCCCACACATTAAACAACCCGTCCTCGAGAACGACCCGACCCTACCTGCCATACAACAGCTACGGGCGTCCATCATACAACACTATGGACACGGGAAGGTTCTACCCATCATACAACAGCTATGGGTTCCCGGTTATGGCCCAGCCCATCATACAACAGCTATGGGACAAGGCAATAGTCCAACTCGCCATACAACAGCTACGAGGGGACACGCATCAGTACTGAGCCCAACAACAAATAACCACAGATATAGAGCAAATCATATAACTGTAAATAACACACAAGATGCCTAACATGCAACATCATATAGTAAGGTGAGGATACTCACCTGATTCGAAACTGCACAGATATTCTCTAATATCCCCACTTAGCTCGTCCACACACCTAAATCCCACACACATACAACATTTCAATTACTGACTAGGCTCTTACAGACCTGTCTAAAGGTTAGGCTTACTATTTGACATCAAACCGTGGTCAAAACTAAATTCCTGGTCAATCAGTCGCTCGCCGCGGCGTGGCTCCTCGCCCTACGCGCCGCGGCTACCCTTGCACAATTACGGGGTTTCAGCCGAGTCCGCGCCGCTGACTTAGCCAGTCTGCGTCGCGGCTCGTAACATTCCAAAATGTTTTTCAGCGATTAACAGTATATCAATCGGCTAGGGTTCCTTTCTACACCCTTCCTGGGATCCGAAACTATCCTAAGGTCACTTCCTTATGGACAGGCAAGTCCATGCATGTCCTTGATTCAAACCCTAAGTGCTACAAGTCGTCTAAAGCTACAAACCAACTGGTAACACCATATGACGGGATAAAAAGGAAAGTCAGAAGAGTAAATCTTCTTACCTTACTTCTGAAGGACGGAGTGATGCCCACGATCCGTTCTAAACCTTCTCCCGCGTGGATCTCCTTCTTCTAATCTCGCAAAACCTTCAACACCTCGAGACCAAAGCGTATCTGCCGAAACCAGACACCTTTACTCTAGAAACTCTCCAAAAACACGAACCCTAGGGCTGGGGTCCTTTTTATAGGCGTTTAAATCCGAATTAGGGTTTTTCATGACTGCGGCGCACCGCGCCGCGGATTCTTTAGAACCGCGCCGCGCGTATAAATCCTACGCGATTCTAGATTCTACCAAAAGCCGCGCCGCTGACTCCTTCGGGCCGCGACTCGGCGGAACGGGTCTTACAATATGTCTTAAGCTGGGAATCCACAGAATTGGATACAGTCGCGGAAAGATTGGAAGACGCTCAAAGGTCAAAATCTTTTGAAAGCTCAGGGAATGAGTAAGGTACGGGACTCTGGCGCATAGGAGCACATTTGGATTGGATTTCCGGCTCATGCGGTTTTGAAGTTTAGTTAAATATTGGAATAATGTTATTAGCTTATTAGATGCGTATGACATTGTCTATCATATTATACATTGTTCAAGGATTTTGTTTTAATAAAATTGTCGATTTTCTTTTAACACATGTTGTTTGAAATATCCTTGAAATGTTGTATGATTATGTTGAATGCATAATTAGTAATAACTTGAATATTGAATGCATCCAAAATGTTTGGATTTAGGAATTGTGTTCCTTATGATTGTTAAAGTGAATATTATAAGAATCAATTCAACCAAAGGTCCAGTTGGACAGGACTTTGGAATCATTTGACCTAGAGTCACTTGATGAGTTGAGTTCTTAATGTGTTAAGAAATGAATCAACCAAAGATCCAGTTGGACAGGACTTTGGAATCATTTGACTTAGAGTCGAATGATGATTAAGTTCTTTATAAAGCACATGTGGCAAGAAATGAATCACGAAAAGATCCAAAGGATAGGATTTTGGAATCAGCTGACTTAAAGTCAACTGAAGATTGCAAGTCTTGAACAAAGTTAACAAAGTCATAAGTTTACATAGAGATGTAAAAGACATTGAGATTAGGAGCAACAAACACATCAGTTGCTATGCATTGCTCGAATCTTCAAATTGAACACAATTGTTTGTACTTCACGATATTTGTCATTCGGTATGACGAATATGACGTCGCTTATCAGAATAAGCGATTAGATTGAACCCTTGAATCGTTCAAGGAGTTCAAAGGAAGTACAAGACCCACAGAACCTGAGTGACAACATAAACTGGGAAAATGTTTCACAGTTATTCTCTTCCAAGAACATTAATAGTTATAATGTGTCTTAGGGAAGATGATGGAGCGTTGGTCGAAAGAGTTCGATCCTCAATGTATGAGATACATTGCCAATTAGTTTCCCGTAAATTAAACACTAAACCAGTCAGACCATATTAACCATATTCCAACCACATCTTCGACTAAGTAGGTTTTGCAGACACTGTCTGAAATGTAAAGCTGGGATTGTCCCAATTGTACATTAAAGGTCCAGGGTCTTGTAGTGTTCGTCCGAACCTCATGACTGGCCTGAACCTAATCAGAAATGTCATTTCACTGGCTATCCCGTTGTACCTGGAAAAGAAAGAGCTTTTTTAGAAAGAACTCACATTCTAAGGAGACAGTGGGAGTTGGGACAGTCCTGAATGAGTTCAGGATTAGCCAAGTGAAATAACCTTTAGTTATCACTAGGCTTAGAGCAGAAATTCGATTTCTGTTTTAATACTGACATAACCTTCTCTTGACCAGTAGTACTGATCACCGTCATAAGTAGTTATGATCGGGGTGACATACCGAATAGTGGTAAAACACTATAGTTGGTACGGTTTTTCACTCCGATTACTTGGAAGCATTGGTGAGCCCGGTTGCTGCCAATTAAGAGAACCTTAGCACGAGATACAGTCTATGTGAAAGTTTGATTGATTTTGCAACTGGTCTTAAAACCAGTGGGAGTAATCATCAAAAGAAAGCAGCATGGACAGAAACGTACTTTCAGAACATTTGGTTGAGTGAGACGATACTCAGAGTCAAGTAATTGACTCCGAGAGAAGTACTGTCAATAGAAGATGAAATCTGAAAAGATACTGCATAATGTAAGTCATTAGTGGAGCGCGTGTGGATCACCGACACACTAATGAGGACTCACAAAGAATATGCCAGTATAAAGGTACATGGGCCTGGGATTTCCCCGCGGGCATCTCGCAAGAAAGGATATTCAGATTCTCAAAATATGCCAAAGGATTGGATTTTGAAAAGGGGCTGAAAGATATCCATTAAGATGTCAGAAAGGTTTGGATTCTCAAAATGTGCCAAAAGTTCTGGATTTTGTGAATAGTCCATAACCGTGTCAAAGCCAGTGGGAGTGTTGCTGTTACATAATGTTTCTAGGAAACGTCTCTTTTCATTACAAAGTGTAATGACTTGGTGATAAGAGACGGATCGCTATGAAAGACTTAATAAGAGATACGACATACTCAGGTGGTTATAAACGTCTATGAGATAGATCAAAACTCTGCCAAGATGATCTTGATGAGACTCAAGATGCATAGCTCAGGAAAATAGTTTCCTATCATTGCAAGGTGTAATGATTTGGCATACAAAGAAGGTGCAGCATACTCACATAATCCATAGACATCTATCAGATAGATGTTGTCATCAGTATGGACCTGGCCATAGTAAGCATGATCTTGATAAGATTCCAGATGCATGAGAAAAAGTCTCCGAAAGGATATGGTTATTAAAAGTCGTTACACAAGGATTATAAATAATCCTAAGATTCCAAAAGGGTTTGGAATAGGACTAGATCGATTCCATAAGGTTCTTGGATCGATCAGAAGTGTCATGAACATGTCTTGATGACTTAATGCTTAGAGCATACTGAGTCAGATTCAGGATATGACATGGCTGGGGATACTTAATGGATTTTGTACATACATGAGAAATCATTGGAAAACGATTAAGGGTGAATGTTGATAACAATTTGAAAAAAGTTTTTCAAATAAGGACTTAATGGTTAAAGAATTTCGTTGGCATTCCGATGGAGCGCGTGTGACTCACCGGCACATCGTAACACCTCGAAATAATCTTAGGGTGCAGTCATGTGGACTAAAGATCCCGAGAACCATGGAAAGTCACAGTACATAGAATGGAGTTGTCAGTGAGAATGACGGTATGACCAAATTGAGATATCATCGGAAGGATATCCGATCGGATGAAGTGTATAAATGTATAACATTTGGATACACAGAAAGAGTGAAAGGTCAAGTAGACATAGATACATAACTCGAATTAAATAGTTTAAAAGGAATCTAGAAACCGATAATAGTTTATGTAAAATCCGAGTTGGTGATTACCTCGTGGAGACTTGGTAATTAGACAATAGTTGCCACCAGTCAGATTTTAAGTTTCGTTTTTGCATGTTTCACTTCCCGAATAATCTGATTATTCAAAAGGTCCACAGTCGCTCATACCTTTCGGGAGTAAGTATGAATGAAGACTGTCATGAATTGGTTTGTAGATTGTCTAAGGAGTTAGACATTGCAGTAAGACTGCGACAACGTTCATGAGTACTTAGAAATAGAGATTTGAGTATTGGATAAACCCGCGCTCAACAGATTGCTTCATGGATTACATCACGAGCAATGTTGAGACGATAATATCGTATGATCTTGAAGTGGAGACATATGAGTTGAAATTTACGAGTCGGTTGTGCATTGATGATGCGAAACGCATCGGTAACTCGATGTTATAAAACGCATTGTTGTGTACGATTTGATAAGTAAAAGACACAACCATATGAGTCAAAGCTTATTCGTTCCTTGACCTTGATGGGAAACAGATATCTGTAGGCCGCTCGATGATTTTGAAGTTGACTAAAGTGCTGGCCAGCCTGGACTAAATTGATATGTTCAATTAGAAGTCCGAAAGTCATAAGCAGAATCAGAAATCGGGAAACAGAGTATCGGAAAGAGATTGATCTCAATCCATGTCTCGTGTCTGAAAATATCTTGTTGGACGAAGGATCATATGATCACTTATCTTTGGACGGAACTGACTAGGTCAGAGTTCGGCAGCAGTTTCTAGGAAGCTGCAGGTTGTTTATTAATCAGAAGATAAATTAAAGTCATAGACTTATCCAAGTGGGAGACTGTTGGATTAGGTGTCTAAGCCATGACTTTACAACTATATTTATCTTGTTAATTGAAGCAAAGTCCATTTGGGTTGCCCTCATAGCTGGAGGTCAGGATAGAGTTCAGTAGAGTAAAAGGTTGATTTATTAATTGTGTAATAAATCAATAGAATTAATTAAATGGTTTATTAATATATTTAAGTGTTAATATATTAATTAGAAACTATAATAATTAATTGAGATTTAATCAAGAATTAATTGGATTTAATTTAGTGATTAAATTAATTAATTAAAAGTGTGAGGACTAGTTTGTATTTATTCAATAGTTGAATAACTGGCAAAGATAAGTCCAGGGGCCAAAAGTGGCGCCACCCTTGGAGGCTTCTCTAGGGTTGGCGAAAACCCTAATTAGGGTTTAGGGATCTGGTCCAAGTGGTCAACAGGCTTGCCCACTTGGAGGCTCCTTAGGGTTTCAGGTGTAACCCTAGGAGGCTATAAAAGGAACCCTCTGGCTCCCCATTATTCACGCCAACTTCAACCAAGATTACTTTGCTGGACTGTCTTCTCCATTGCTGGGGTATGACTTGCATCTGAGGCAGGATACTTTTGCTGCTAGCTTCAAGATAAAGATTCAAAGGTTGGTTCTTCTGATTTAAACTTTAGAATTAATTGTTGGCCTTTAGGTTTTAGTTTATTATCTTCATAGAAGAAAACATAGATCTTTCTAGGGTTGCATGTGAACCATAGGTATTTTGTGTTCATTGTTTGCTAGAAAAACCCTTCAGGAAGAACAATCAATTTCCCCATGTCCGAATCGCTTTCAGAATCATTTTCAGAAGCGGTATCAACTGTAACTATTTCTTTGACTTCAATTTGAGGTACAGCCTTTTTCATGATTGGGATCTCTTGTGGTAAGATTTTCAACAAATTATCAGCAGTAAGGTGTTTTTCTACAGATATCAAACCATGTTTATACGAAGAGTTGGTCACTTCGGACCCAGATACTATAGATTCACACTCATAAGATATACTATCAACTTCCTTAAGCTTAAACTCAATAAAATGTAATAGTTGTCTATGTTGAACATTGCACACATCAGCTAAATGGTAAATACGTGTAATATGAGCATATAAACATTTTGCAGTTTCACAGAATATATTGCGTTGTTTCAAAATTACATCATGATTGTTCAAAAGTTTTTCTCTATTCTCTTCTAGCAATGAGATTCTTAGGTTGGACTTTTCTAGGGCTAGCTTCAAACTTTCTACTCTTCCCCTCAAGCTGAGAATCTCCTGCTCACTGAGTGTCTCCCTATTTTTCACATCAATAAGCATTTTATACATCACAGAACAATCACGAGTTATTTCATTTATGATAGGAGTTGATTGAGAAATAGGAATTTTAAAAGTTAAAAGAAGTTTTGATACCTGCTCAGGAATGGTCAGGCGTGCTTCATTTGCCATCAAGCATATCTCCTCATCATCATCCGAAGTGTCGTCAAACTAAGTCTTCGGATTCTCATCATCAATCATCTTATTCATCTCAGAAGTCTTGAAACCAAGACCAGCAGTTGTTTCAACCTCCAGCATCTCTTCTTCATCCATCTTCTCCGAAGTATCCTTTAGAAAGCTCTTACCAACATCATATGCCATGAAAGCACTATGAGTTGGCTTTCTCACTTCATCATCATCCTAGTCCGAAGACCAAACTTGATAAGATCCTTGATGATCATCAGCAGCCATTAAGGCTAGGTCTTTGGTCCTCACTCTAACTTCCTCCATTTTTCTTGCATAGTATGCTTCGTCCTTCACTTGTGGTTTCTTCTCATTTTGTTTGCGAAGCATACAATCATTCGCAAAATGATTCTTACCATGACAGTAGTTGTAGTCATAGCCTGAATCACCGGAGACCTTTTTCTCTTCGACTTTCTCTTTGGATGACTCTGAAGCCTGTTTTCGGATGGCTTCGGGGTTGGATATTTTAAATTTTCATCCTTCGGAATGAATATTTCTGGTTTGGGTTTGGAATTGAGGTTTGATTTGTTAAAGCTCTTGACAAATGGCTTTCCAGAGTTGTTTTTAAGGAATGGTTTCTTGAATCTACGATTGTTGGCGGCATAGAGAGCAACAGTTTCACCATTATCATCTACCATGTAAGCGGCAATGTCTTCATCACTTGTTTCTTCATCCTCCTTTGAAACAAGGGCAAGTGGACCAGAACCAGCCATCTCACTTCTGCGACCAACAACATCTGGTTCGTGTGATTTTAGTAAATTGTACAGGGCAGCCAGCTTGTATTTTTCAATATTTTCATAGGATTTAACCATGAGCATGATTGGTCTCCACTCCTTGCGAAGACTGTAAAGAAATTTGATGTTGAACTCCTGTTGGCTTCGTGTTTCCCCGTACTTGTCTAAGGTGTAAATCATGTTGCTGAGATGTTCATAACATGCTTTTAGGGACTCGTTTTCTTCTTGTTTAAAGTTCCCGAAGTCTGCAAGAATTTCTTGAACTTTGCTGGTGTGAAGTATTTTATCTCCTCCAAAACGAAGAGCGAGATTATCCCACATCTCTTTGGTAGACTTTGCATCAGCAATATGATGGCTAACATCAGGACCCAAACCACTTCGTAGTTCACGCATGGCCCTTTCATCGTTTTCAAGTTTCTTCATATCTGCTGCATTAAGAACTACAGCTTCTTCTCCGTCGGGAACAACGAATCAACCAGCAATGTCTGTATGAGGACCATCAGTCATAGACCTCCATAAGTCTTTATCAAGCCCGATAAGATAGTCCTTCATTCTTCCAGCCCAATAATCATAGTAAGAAGTTACTAGAACAGGGGCTTTGGTTGCAGAACCGATAAGGTTTGCATAGTTGAGTATATTGGCATAAGTTGCTGTAGAATCAGTCATTTTGATAGATTTCAACTGGATCTTTTCAGTAAAAACACGCAATAGAGTTTTGCAACAGTTACAGAATGCTAGATTTGAGAAACAATTTAAATCTAGAACTGAAGCAATGGAGTAAAGGCTCTACTAACAGGTTTTTGAGCTGACTTGCTCTGATACCACTTGTTGGGTGTTGAAATAAATTTAGTGTTGAATAATGACTATTGTTCTAGCAATTCTATATGGGTTTAGCAATCACACACGAGTAATATAAAGCAAATAGATGAACAAGGTGAATTGGATAACTTGTGTTGAATGCTTGATTATAACTTTAGGGTTTTACAATAGGGTATTACAATCGCATTCTACACGGTATGGTATCACTGATATTTATACTAAATCAGTGATACGTATAGTACAACCTTTTACAGAGAATATCCTATCAGTGTACTACCCAATAGGATAAGAGATTCATGCACCACGTATTGTACTATATGCGTGCACACAAAAGGTTGACAGGCTGTGAAGTCTTCGAATCATCCGTGCATCACACTTTGGAGTCTTCAGACTTCGGGGTCTTCTATTTTTTTATTACTCGGAGACATGGGCAGGAGGATTTCGGATGGTTGGTTACTTCAGCACAAATAGTCTCAACAATGGTTCCCTCTAGAATGATTAACTATACAATAATGAATAAAACACTATTTATAGTTTAGACAAAATAAAGAGCCTAATGAACAAGCCCCACAAGCCCATACGCCAAAGTGGGCCTTCCTCATGCCACCAAGTCATAATCATGAAAAACTTTGCACCCAACAATCTCCCTCTCAAAGATCGGAATGGATGACGTGGCATAGGAAGCGGAATCAAGAAACGCGTAAATAATAATCTTTGGTAATCTTCTCGAATGACCAATAACAATCTCCCCCTTTTTATGATCAACGAGATCATAAAATCTTGTGGTCATGAGAACGCGCTCGATCCGCAAAAATCAATCCGATAACTCCCTCTCGAAAAATGATTAACCATCTTCAAAATTAATCTTTTGTTTTTCAATGAAATCATCATCAAGTCCAGCCCCGTAGTGATTAGCCCAAATATTGCATTCTTAGCCCAAGTTCATTTATGATCAGCCCACTCCAAAATAAAACTAGCCCATATCAAAGATCTTACGGCGCAAATTTAGTTAAGTGTAGCCCAAGTACTACCATCTTAGCCCAAATTCGGAAAGAATAATCATTAATTACGAAGCTTTGAAGCCGTAACTAAAACCCACTAATTGCATCTCCAGGTTAACTCCATACGCCTTAGCATTAAAACCCATCCAAATTAAATTGTGAAACTTGGGAATGAATTCGGAAAACAACGTCGAAGCCATGGTGCATTTAATGCTCTCCTCATATTTACATGATCACAATTCAGCCACGTAGACCATTTTAACTTCCAAATATAATTTTGTAAGCATGTTGTATTGTGAACCAAGGAAAATAATAAGATTAATATTAATCTTCTATGATATCTAAGCCTTAAGGGTCCAAATTTGCAGATTTCGTGATGCCTTGAAGAGCGTGGACTACATGCCGCTTACAAGAGAGTGAATTGGCCAAAGCATTTATTTTCACCATCTTCAATTGTCGTGTTGTCGCAAAAAAGGATGACAGCGACTAGTCAGGACAAAGGAGCATGTGACTAGCAGGGCCGTAGCGTGAGCATGGGCAAGGTGGTCGACCGTCCCGGGCCCCCAAATTCCTAGGGCCCCTTTATAGATCTCTTATATTAGTGTAGAAGTTTTAGGCCCAAAATTTTTTTTGATATAAGAAAAGCCCCCAAAAAATTGAAGGAAAGGCCCAAAATTTACATAAACTGATTGTTCCTTCTAGGCTATAAACTGATCGATGTTCTAGGCATTACATTCGCTTTCCATCGGTATCTCAAACAGTAATCAATCCGACAATGTTGCACCCCGTTTCACCATAGTGATGATTAGTACTCGACATCTCAAACGGTAATTGATTCTAATTCTTATTTCATTCCTCTTCTCGATTCTGATTTCATTCCTCTACTAGATTACAAATTCTGATTTCACTCATTCACTCTCTCTGCTCGAATTTAATTTCCCTGATTTCCTCTCTAATCGACTAATCTCTAATTCTCTATTGATGATCAATTCTAATTTCTGAAAAATTGTGATTTCACTCTACCAAGCAATCGATTATGTTAGTTTTTTCTGGAATCGAGCTTGATGGACCAACATAGGAAGCAATCGATTCTTGGGAGTTGGGTATGTTTAGTTTCTGTAATTTTTTTTCTGTTTATATACAAAGGAGTTTTACATGTTGGGAGAGTCACATTAAAAGTGTAAAAGCTATTAAATATGAAGCTCCTCAAATAAGGGATGCATTGATAGCATTAGGTGAATCATGTGATGATGCATTATCAAAAAGTGAAGCCGAAAGTTTAGTTAGTGCTATCGAAAGTTATGAATTTTTACTTGGTATGGTGATTTGGTATGTTATTTTATTTTCTATTAATATGGTTAGTAAAAAGTTGCAAACTAAAACTATTTTTCTTGATGCCACCATTGATCTATTAAAAGATATCATGACATTTTTAAAAAATTATAGAAATGATGGTTTTGCCACTAGTATAGATAATGCCAAAGCTATTGCATTTGATATGGATGTTGAACCTATTGCATTTGATATGGATGTTGAACCTATGTTTCCAAAAAAACGGCGTAGCTATTGCATTTGATATGGATGTTGAACCTATGTTTCCAAAAAAACGGCATGTTACTAGAAAAAAACAATTTGATGAAATTAATAATAAAGATAAACATGAATTTGAATCACCCGAAGAATCATTTAGAGTTTGAGTATTTTTTTGGTTGTTGTTGATATGACAATTACTTCATTAGAAGCTAGATTTGAGCAAATAACAACATTCGAAAAAAAAAATTTGGTTTTTTATATATTCGTTATAAGTGATTAAAGTCATTTGAGCAAATAATAGCCTTTTTTCTTTCCATAGGTTGAGAGTCCCCCAGCCTTCAATTGTAATAACCTTTTCAATTAATAAAAAATTTCGGAGGTGCCGTCCTTTTTTATTAAATTTTTTTCAGGACCCCATGTTTCTATTTTCCCCCGGGCCCCAGCTTCAAACGGCCCTGGTGACTAGCTAGAAGAGAGGGTAGCCGTTGACTGTTTGCATGAGGAACTGTGCTTGCTTCTTTTCTTTGCATGCGTGAGCAGTAGTACATGTTGCTTTTGCAGTCATGTAAGGTGTGGCATGTGAGGATACTTGACCATATGACAACCCATACATGTATTATCCGGATAAAAGAAAATCACAGCCCAAGGACATGTAGATACAACATGAGACGGTGACGTGTTCAACAAAAGACACCAGGAAATCAAATATTATATTAACCCATACCCAGGGCCGGTCCTGAGGGAGTTCAATCCGGGCGACCGCCCATGGCCCATGCCTCTAGGGGGCCCAAAATTTTTATGTTATATATATATATATATATATATATATATATATATATATATATATATATATATAGGAATAGGTTCAAATGAGAACCACTAAAATTTTAATAACCGTGAGAACCGATATTCACACATTAAGATTTATGTTTTTTTTTTGTTTTTTCACACTTGTTTATTATGTGAAAATACATCAAACTTAATAAATTTCCTTATTTTTTTCATACGTTTTACAATATTCACAATATAATAAAATTTCTAGTTATTAAACTGTGAATTAGTGGTTCTCACGGTTCTCAACCTTTTAGTGGTTCTCATTTGAACCATTCCCTATATATATATATATATATATATATATATATATATATATATATATATATATATATATATATATATATATATATATATATATATATATATATATATATATATATATATATATATATATATATATATATATATATAATTGAATTGGTTTATAATTTTAATAGGATAAGTAGCCAATAAGCCCAACAACAATGCATTTACGCCAAGAAAAACCAAAATTTTTATTGTATTTGTGACTTTGAGGGGCCCATTGTTTCTTCTCGCCCCGGGCCCAAAATATGTTTGGAACGGCCCTGCCCATACCATTGTTTGTTCCAAGAAACTGTGTACGTGTGTGTAAGAAAGAAGCGTTCCTTTTCCCAGATAAATCTTTTAAAGATTACGTATAAAGTTGCAACAACAAACCCGGTACATTTCATCTTCCAATGTGAGAGAGACCGGACAATATAGAGATGTACGGATTCAAATTTTATCAACCCTTTTCTTTTGACATGTCAAAGCGACAGCTCACATGTGTTCATTTCATTTCAAATAACCAGGTAGAAGAAAACAACCGGATAAAATAGAGAGAGAAAGTGAACGACATCCTGATATGTTCCCATTCACTCGCCAAAATCAGAAGAGAGAAGTGCTCCCATTCTTTCAATTTTCTTTTTGTTTTCTATTTCCAAATCCCTACATGTATCATGATCCCTAGTTAAAAGCGTGTTTCTGTTCCCATGCCATTGCAGTAGACGTGTTCCAAGAAAATAAATGTTAGCCTACTTTTCTTTTCCATTCAATGATTTTCAGCACGTCCAAGCTCTGTTTCGATTTACTTCATCTGTTCACCCCATCATCATCTATTCATCTCTTCTCTACTCTGATCAGATCAAAACTCCGAAGAGTGTCAAGGCTTCGGAGCCGTCTTCTTTCTCACATCGGTTCCGAAGAGTTTCAACTCTTCATAGTCATTTTCTCCATCTCAGAGCTCCGAAGAGTATCAAAACTCCGAAGAGTTTCAAAACTGCGGTATAGTCTTCATCATTCCGAAGAGTTTCAAGGCTGCGGCATCGTCTTCATCATCAACATTAGTTCCAAAGAGTTAGGAGTTCGGAGTGGACTATTACAAGAGTTCGGAGTCAATGTCTTCTCCGTTCAGATCCAAACTCCGAAGGGTTAAGAGTTCGAACTCGATTTCACAATCACCATTTCGAAGGGTTTCAAGAGTTTGGAGTCGTTTTCTCCGTCTCGTCGGTTCCGAAGTGTCAAAAATTTGGAGTCACTTTCTTCACACTCCGATGGTATCTGAAGGGATACTGTTCATTCGAATGAACAGTACTATCTCGAATTTATATATAATAACCATATTTCCACATTATTTTAATTTCAGTTGTCACTTTGTCTTTTTACCACACTCTTTCAAAATCACCAGTCATTTAAGAAGATCTTTTTGGAACCCAAACAAACTTTAAATCTTTTGAACCAAATTTCTCATAAACACCACTTAGAGGAACTGAAGAACAACTGACAAATTTTCTTGATCTTTTGGTTGGAACCAAAAAATCTTCAAACCTCTCATTATACCAACCCGAATTCATCAAAAAATTTCTTCTTTGAAACCAAACTTCCGGTAATTTTCGTTTAACCACAAAAGACTTTTCATCACTTTTCACTTCTGATTTTGAAGGGACACCATCAGACACTTTCTCTTTGGGAACCCATATCATTTTCGTTTTTGATTTCTTTTTCTTCTTTTTCTTTTTTTTAAACTTATGAACACAAGAACTGAAATATGAGCTCTGTTCATCTTTGTGAAATTTATCAGAAACCTTCGGATTATGAACCCTTCGGATTTGATAATTTCGATTTTCAACTAAAATGGGTTTTCTATAATGTTTCATACCTTCAAACATGTCACTTGAAGATGATGAACGATCAACTTCGGATTTAGTCCCTTTTGAAGTTTCAGCAACAAACAACACTTTCACCAAACATTCTCTTCTCAAATCAAACTCCCCCTTAACCTTTGCATCTTTCTTTTCAGGTTCGGAATCACACAAGGATCCGAAGTGTTCTTCATAATTTCCAGAAATATGAAGATGAAGAACATCATCTTCAAAGTCTTGAGGAACAAGAAGGCCATGTGAATCTTCAACAAGAGAAACATACTTTTCTACTGATTTTCGATTTTCTAACCCATGTTTACTGTCGATTTCTCTTAAAACTTTTAACATTTCAGTGAACAAATGTTTGTTTGATTCATGTTTCAAAGGGCTAAAAACCAATCTCCCATATGTATCCTTCTCTCCATCAGAAATAAGTGTTTCATTAGTGATTTTCTGATTTCTGAACACAAGATCCAAAAATTGTTCAAATGTTACTTTATATTTGAGATTATCCACAATAACAGTCCACATCTTCAAATTTCTTGCTTCCATTTTCATTTTGAACAATAAATAATCACAGATCTGGAATAAAACTAGAGAGAGAAAGTAGATCTGAAGTAGGTTTTTAGAGAGAGAAAGTAGATCTGGAATGATTTCTAGTGAGAGAAGCAGATCTGAATGAATTTTCAATGATAAAAACAAGATCTAAACCAATATTGATGAACATAAACAGATCAAAGATGAACAACTGATCATAATATTGATTCCATATCAGAAAAACTCACAAAAACTAAAGATCCAGATCAGAAAATTTGAATTCTGATTGATAATGTGGTGGGTTGTCAAATCAAGAACCGTTCCTTGAAATAATCTGTTAAATCTTCAAGGTTAGGCTCTGATACCAATGTTGAAATATGATTTGACAATAAATGCAGAATAATAACAAACACCAATCAATAATCCAATGTGTCGAATGATTCGATTGAACAATGTTTTTCTATGGGGTTTTACAATGTGTGTTTTACTATGTGTGTTTCTCTCTCTATCAATATGAAATCACTAGGCTCCCTCTAGAATGATTAACTATACAATAATGAATAAAACACTATTTATAGTCTAGACAAAATAATGAGCCTAATGAATAAGCCCACAAGCCCATACGCCAAAGTAGGCCTTCCTCATGCCACCAAGTCATAATCATGAAGAACTTTGCACCCAACAATCTCATGCAGGATGATAGTAGTATCTTTTCAGGATGTCAGTTGCCTACTTGGATCAGAAACAACCATGGGATCAGGAGGACCATGGTAGCCTTGCCTCGTCCGAATCTGAAGCCATGTCCAGTGCTGGGCCGAAATGTATCTAATCATTCAGACCGAGGAAGGTTAAACCTCGTCCGGATTAGACGATACATCCTCAACATGGACATACAGGAAGACATCCAAGATTGACGTTAGGGCCAGGCATAACCAAGGAGGTCCATCCGGACCAAGGAGGTTACTAGGAAGGATTGTGATAAAGAGATAACTTCATCTGGACCAAAGGGCGATATCCGAGGAAGCCTTTCATCAGTGTCCCAAGCGGATCGTAGTTCATCGTGATAGCAATAGCTTATCTTATGGTTATAAGAATCAACGCATCAGCAGTAGGAGAAGATGAATCAGCAGTATCCTCTAACCGAAGCAAAGTTCGGAAGAAGTGTTTTCTCTTTTGAAGGAAGATTTAACCCCTTGTTCGAAGTACAGTTTGACAGAAATGCAGAAGCTCAAGTCGGACAGTTACAGTCTCGTTCGAAAGGGAAGATCTCTACCTAAGACCAATGAGGAGTTCTTCAACTAAAGGCCTTGGTTGGACCCAATATTGGTAATGTCACCTCTCCAGTCATAAGAATCTTGGGAACAGGCGAAGAAAATTATCTTGTGTCAGGGGAAGCATGGGGAGCATGTTGTAGTCACATTTTCAGTCTATAAAGAGACAAGGTGCATAACTAGTTTGTCCTTTTCTTTTTTCCCTCCAAAGACTTGCGTGTTCAGTCTTCGATATCCCGCTATTTATACATCTCGTTGGCTACTCAATGTAATGTGTCAAAGTGTAAATTAGAGGGTAGTCATAGTTTCTCTATTGTAAATCATTGAAGTTTATCAATGAAGTTTCTCTCGGTTCTCACAGCGGAACGTAGCCCAACTTGCTGTTGGGTGAACCACTTTATATCCTTGTGTTTCTCATTCTCAATTTATTCATGTTACCCATTATCCTTGACAGTCGAGGAACGTTTGTCGAAGTACTTGGCCGTGTTCGTTAGTGCTTCTGTTTGTCGAAGGGGAAGTACGTTCACAACGATGTGCATATCCACACTTAGACGCCTTAGCCTTCAGTTGGCTTGTTGGCTGCGTTGACGAAAAGGCAAGGTGGAGGAGTATCCCTTGCACATATAAGGGCCTTGGATGAGTTGCGATTGTCAAAACTAGACAAGCGACAACGACTGAAGTGAAGTCCATCCAGAAAAAGGACCAGTGAACCTTGGATGAATTCACTACGCTTCACTAGCCGAGGCGGCAAGAGAGTTAGAGCCAATAGGAGCATCAGACGTTCTGGTGACATCAAGGTGTCGACATTCACTTCCATGGAAGGTGAATTGTCTGTTCAATACCCTTGGTGTGGTACTCTTGTTGGCAAAGTACAACTGCTTACTAAAGGAAGTATTTGTAACACCCTAATTTTTTTTTGAAAGTATTAATAATAAAGCCTTCATTTACATCTATAAAAATCTTTCATTAAATTTTAAATTAGAATTTATCAGAGTATGAGTGTATGAACTTTCATAAAACTATTTGATTATAATTAATCTTAATTAACAAATACTTATTTAAGTTTATAAGTTGACATTGTACATTTCTATAAAATATTTTCCAACAATGTTAAACTTTGAATAAAACTTAAACATGAGCGGAAGACTTAATTTAACATTTTTACTCATAACAGTCCAGACATTTTCTTTTATATGAGCTCGGAGCGATCTCGCAATGTCCTTTCCAAAAATAGTCTTAAACCTGAAATGTTAGAATTCAACGGGTAAGCAAAACGCTTAGTGAGAAACACATTACTCAAATATTATATCAATCACAAGCATTCACGTAACACGTCCATTCATTTACATACATGACATAAAACATAACATAACATACATAACTTAACACATACAGTTGGTACCAACTACTATACACAGGCCGATTCCCCCGAAGGGCTTGTCTCAGACACTGCCACTGGCCACTTCACCCCGTGGGTCCTTGATGACCAGCCGACTAACTTCACCCCGTGGGTCCTTCATTATCAGTCAAAATACATACAATTACATTCAAATAATTTATATAACATATTTTCATTAATAGGACATAAACAAACATGCACTTCACATATAGCACATACATGCACCGTTAACATAATATGCGAGTTAGTGTAACTCAACTGATACCACAGTGTTGCTAGCATCGATCCAAGTGCCAACCATCAAATATAACACGTAATTTCCTACAATATTATCAATAGCCAATACTTAAATTATAGTACAATTCACATTAATTTGTTACGTGTTATCATTTACTTACAATATTTTCTAGTTTCCCCTTTTAAGTTGTTTATTAAGCCTTTAACCAAGATTATTAAGTCATGGATTTAAGATGTCCTGAGGTCCAATCAAGACCCTCCTACAAAATACTTAAAGGGTTTAGTGCATAAAAGCTCCTAATTCTATTTTTTATAAAATTTCCACTCTAAGTCCTTTTTAGACCCCTGCCTATGGTTAGGACCATAAATGTTGAACCTTAGGTCCACACAGCACGTTCTTTACCTTTCCAAAAACTAGACTCAATTTCCAAGAACTTATATCTGTGGTGATTTTCCTAATTCGGCACCTATTTTTATGAAAACAGTCTGGAAGATCAACAAACATTGTTGTACGAAATTTTGTGTAACTTTCTAATTTTTCATTTGGCCTACCTATTCATATTACATTAATACAAGCACTTGCAAAATTTTATTTTCATACATACATATACGTATAATTAAGTATCCTTATCCACCCTTAGATTACACTTTCATACCCATATGCATTATATTTAGTAATTTACTTAGCATATATCATCACATCATGAACAGAGGGTTAAATATATTTACTATGAATTTTGGCACTTTTAAATTATAGATTAACCACCTAAGCTTTTCACATACACTACGATCATATGTATTTAATATGAAATTTGGCACTTTTAAATTATAGATTAACTACCCAAGCTTTGCACATACATTACGTAATCTAAAAATAGATTTATTTTAGGCATTAATATTACAATTCTAAAACTTATCAGGTTTGATCTCAATAGCCGATTTTAAGTCTTGAAGAACGTAATACTCTTTAAATTGATTACATAAAGCCAGGATTAGCATATCTTCTAGTCAATAATGGAGACTCCCAAAAACCAAAATGTTATGCATGTGTTATCAAAATAGTATCACGTTTCTTTTTTTTCTGTGTTTCGTGGCTATAAAGCATGGTGCAATTCTAAATTCCAAAATTTGTCCATTGAATCGCAAAGCCATACTTCTAATTGTGTATGGTTCAAGAATTAAAGAGGCATTATTCGCAAGTCTCTTGGAATCAAAGGTATGAAGGTATGAAACGGGACGGAAAAAGAGGACTACGTTAACTGTTTTTCATACAAAACGGGACAAGCAAACGGAATGGAATCATCAAACCACAGTCACCAAGCAATGGTTCTGTGGCGGTGCTGCAAGTCGAATACGGATCAAAAGCAGCACTAAGTTCTTTCCCTTGAAGAAACGGATCAAAAGCAGCACTAAGTTCTTACCCTTGAAGCGTGATTGTGACCACCCTTTTCCGACCCTTCTTCCTTCTCTCTGGCAGCCACTTCCGTTTCCGTTTCTTCCTTCTCCAACGGCAAATCCGATCACGCAACTCTTCCCGACGTCTCTCTCCCAATATCGCGCTCTTCTCTCCCTCACGTCTCTCTTTCTCTTTTGCAACTAGAAGATCGGCACAAGAGGAAACCGCCCAAGAAAGTAGCGTAGGTTTATTCATAATTGAAGTTAATTGAGATTTAAATGTAGAGTTAGGAACTTGATGGATGCATCCCGACGGTTTCTTTGAATTTTCCAAATCTTGTTATTAAACCCTCATAATTTCCATAATATTCCACTTTAGTCCCTAGCAACAATAGTTATTTATTTTAGGTTACTTTCCTTGACAATTTAGGTACCCCATCAAAATTATATTCCTTTTTAAGTCATTAAACTTTTCCTGAATTATTATTATTATATTTAAATAAAGTGTATCATTATTTTCACTAAATGGGATTAAATAAATAGTTAATTAGCTAAATAATTAAGTGGAAACGGGGCGTTACAGTATTAGACACCTCGTTTGAAGCCATGAAGATAGAGATTCCATACAGTGAAATATGGCTAGAAAGATGAGAGATGCTCAGCTTGACAGGAACAAGACTTGGGTCTATATCAAGTAAATCAGCAGAAAGTGGCACTTCAGAGCCGAAGTTCGTTTAGGCGTCATAGATTGTCGAAAAACAAGAAATACAAGAAAGGGTGCAGAATATCCTAAACATTCGGAGTGGAGTTGATATAAAATCATTTCTCCTCACTGTGAAAAACGATGAGCATCTAAGGTTCTTGGCACTTTGACCATGGTGAAGTTCACTAGAAAGGTCAGATATGAAGCACCGCATCCTTATATGTAATCAAGACCGAACATCTTCTCACAGTAGCACTAGTCAGGTTTTCACAGTTGTTGATAGAAAACCATGTGTGCATAGAAACAAAGCCAGTATGGATAGGAGCCCATAAATGAGTGTTATCATTGCTGCTCCAAGAAGATTAAGAACACTTCATTCATCATCCTCACGTTGTACGGTTGATGCTATGTTGAAGGAGGTATCCAATATACGGATTAGCAACGAGCTTAGATGTTGTGGTCTAAAATATTCAGTAGTGAACTCGGCACAACTTAGCTGATTGCGTAGGAATAAGCAGTCAAAACATGAGGTTCAAATGTCTAATGACGTTTTTAGTCGAAGTGTATTCTGAAAGTCCTAGGAGAAGCTCATTAGTCAGCTGCTGAAAACTAAAAACTTCCCCCTTTGAAGGTTATTTACTTTCAAGGCAAAAGTTGAGGCTGAAGAGTCCTAAACGGCCTTTTCTTGAAGAAGGCAAAGAAGACGAGAGAACAACATTATTGGTAGACAGAAAGATCAGTTCAGATCAGTCTCCAAGTGGGAGATTGTTGAGCAAGTATGTAGCCTGATCCGAACCGAAGCAGTTCGACAACCCAAGAGAATCATCTCTCTAGTAAGAAGAATCTTGGGAACACGCGAAGAACATTATCTTGTGCTAGGGGCGAAGAACATTATCTTGTGCCAGGGGCAGCATGGAGAGCATTGTGTAGTCACCTTTTCAGTCTATAAAGAGACAAGGTGCAAGACTAGTTTGTCCTTTTCTTCTTTCCCGCCAAGACTTGCGTGTTCAGCCTACCATATCCCGCTATTGATACATGTCGTTGGCTACTCAATGTACTGTGTCAAAGTGCAAATTAAAGTATAGTCATAGTTTCTCTCTTGTAAATCATTGAAGTTTATCAATGAAGTTTCTCTCGGTTTTCACAATGGACGTAGCCGAACACATTTATGGGTGAACCACTTTATATCCTTGTGTTTCTCATTCTCAATTTATTCGTATTACCCATTAGCCTTGACAGTTGAGGAACGTTTGTCGAAGTACTTGGCCGTGTTCGTTGGTTCTTCCGCTGCCCAATAGGATCCTGATTAAAACTAACCATTGTCTTTCCATGTTTGTACAGTGGCTTATTCCATCCAGGTCAAGATTAAGTCAAATTGGACCCGGTCAATTCGAGATAACACCAAGAAACTTGGAGAAGACGTTCCAATTCAATATATTCAACGGCTAAAAGACTAAATCAGTGGGTTCCCCGATGATAAGATTATGCCGAGATTCTAGGGATTTAGTGTAACACCCCTTTCTTCTTTACCATATTTAAATTACAAATATAGTTTTCAATTATAATTTACAACTCGTGACTATAAAATAGCCACTTAAATTTTTTTTTTATTTTACAAACTCAAACTCGAGGGGTATTACAGACTCAATACAGATAACCATAATTTAAACTTACAGTACATTAACCGGTCCCAACTGCAACTTTAGCTTCCTTCACCTAAGTACATAGCATAAAAACATAGTATACGTGAGACATAAAGTCTCGTGAGTAATATGGGTTTAGACCCAAAACTTTTATTCAAAAACATGAAATATCAAAAGTACATTGCTAAAACTGATTCATTTCATAAATCTCAAAATGACTTTTGCTTCTTTACTTTCAAACTTTAAAAAAAAACTTTCTTTCTTAAAACTGCTTTTCTTTCTCATTTCTCGTGACCAACTGAAACTTATGAATTAAGTTAATTAATTCATTCAACTAGCTCCCCTCGCGGGACAGAACAGATCTGCCCACTCGGTTTGCTCATTCTGTCTCCCCTTCGTGACTTGGAACAAATTCAAGCACAAGGGTATGCTAAGCTAGACAACTACTTCGCGACAGGAGGTACCATCCCAGTAGTGTCTTCTGATCCCCCAATTATGTGGGTGATCCTAGTCCGGACAACTGACTCATACTTCTTTAATTCTTACTTCATGTCATCTCAAATTGGTCAAAGTGGGACACAATTTGTAAACTATTCTTACTCAAACATTTTATAATTCTTTTACAAAAATACTTTCAAAACTGCTTCTGACAACTGAGTTCCTATAAGGAACTTCTTTCAAATTACTTTAGAAATCATACTTTAAAATATACTTAAAATACTAAGCCCTTGTATAGAGCTTCGTTCAAAATCATTTTCCAAACTTTAGTATTTTAAAAGATTGGAAATCATACTTTTCTGAAAATAACATTTTGCTATGTACTAGAAAATTCTCATAAAACTCACCTTGATGTTGCTACAAGTCTCTATGCTTCTCGTATTCCTTTCCCTTTTCCGTGCTCAACCACGTTTGAAGCACCACCTATATAAGTATTATATATAAATACTCAATATATACATATTCTACAGTCCTAATGTCTCATACATCTCAATTCTAGGTTATAACAAATGTTTAACCATTAATAGACTCTTTTTATAATTTGTCCCCGAAATACACGTATATTGCTACAGTGATCCCGAGAGGTCGTATATCAGTTTTGACACTTTTACATGAAGTCTTAAGCCATATAAGACTTGTGTTCCAAATTTGGGATTAATCGGACAAGTTTAGCTTAAATCCCAAAAATCAAGTTTTAACAATATACTTTGCAATTTGCCACTGCCGCTACAGTGATTTTTCCGCAAGGTCGGATTGCAAATTTGAAAGTTTCTTACATATTTTCATACCATTCTAAGGCTATGGTATGAATTGCAGACCAAACGGACAAACCTACATCGAGTTTGAAACTTTAAAATTGGACAGGCTGTTTTTCCAGGAAGCACACGACTCGTGTGTTTTTTATACTAAGAAAGACACGACTCGTGTCTATCTGCAGACTCAGTTTTTAAGTTCGATTTTTGTGCTGCAGACCTCTATGTAGACTTATTAAGCACTTAATACATATCTTAATGGTTTTACTATCATTCCATGACTAAAAACCCTTGCTTTACATCAAGTTTTAAGCCATGGAATCATTGATTCCAATTCCAATTCTACAAAATCCCGTTTTTGTCATTTTAGTCCAAAAATCCAAGTTTTTGAAATTATTCTCTTGGGAGTGTCTTAATACATCCCAATTGATCATTTGGACCTAGAAAAATCATATAAACTGGCTTTGATCTTGAAAAACCCGTTTTTAGTGTTCTTGGCCAAAATCACCATTTCTTAGTTTTTAACACATTTAAGTGTTAGAACATGCTAGATGGATGATTTTGAGCAAGGTAAGATCACTAGAACCTTGATTTCTGGGAAATCAGAAGCTTGGAATGATTTCCCGTTCAAGAGATTTGAGTTCTAGGGTTAGGATAATACCTCTTAAAGCTTGGAATTACTAATTCCTAAGCTTTTGTTCTTGATTCTTGGCAACGATCCTTGAATTTTCCTTCTCCCCGTGTTCTTCCTGCTCACTCATGCTCTCTCTAGCTCTCTCTGGAAGTATCTACTGATTTCTAGGAGAATGAGAGTTTAATTCTCATTTTATAATTAAATTTTTATAAAAACTTTACATTTTAGTCCTAAACTTTCACTTTCTTTACATAAATGGTCCTAAGACCCAAATTCTTGTAACAATGTTCCATTAACTTCTAACTTGACATTTTCTTGACATTTTGGTCATTTTCATGTCAAATGACCATTTTGCCCTTTTTGGTCAAATTTCACTATTCATGCGGAAAAACTCCAAATTTCACATAACTTCATATTTCTTATCATATTATTTTACAAATACATATTATTATACATAATGGTCTTATAATGTGACAAAAGACCATTTTACCCTTTTACAAATTTCGCGGGTTCTTACAGTCACCCCTCCTTAAGCGGATTCCGTCCTCGGAATCTTTTCGTAATCGGTGAAATTCGGATATCTTTTCTTCATTTCTGCTAATGTTTCCCAAGTCAAGTTTGACCCTAAGGGATGCTTCCACTTAACAAGTACAAGGTCAATCTCCTTGTTCCTTAGCTTTTTAGTCTGCATTTCTAGGATGGCTTCGGGTTCTTCAATCAATTTACTAGGAGTCTCCACCCTCAAATCCGTATATGGTATGACTAGCTCTTGTTTCCCAAAATACTTCTTCAAGTAGCATACATGAAAGGTATCATGTATTCCACTGAGTTCGGGTGGTAACTCTATTTTGAACGCCTGTAACCCAACTCTCTTCAGGATTCTAAAAGGTCCAATGTACCTTGGACTCAACTTTCCTCTTTTGCCAAATCTAACCACTCCTTTCCATGGCGACACTTTAATCATCACTAAATCTCCTTCTTGCAAGTCATATGGTCTCTTCTTTAAATTTGAATAACTCCTCTGTCGATCTTGTGCTGCTTTCATGTTGGCTTGAATTACTCCGATCTTCTCATTAGTCACTCTAACAATCTCTGGCCCTGTAAGCTTAGCCTCACCCGCTTCCAACCAACATAAAGGAGTTCTACACTTTCTACCATACAATGCCTCAAAAGGTGGCATTTTTATGCTAGAATGGTAGCTATTGTTGTATCCAAACTCCACTAATGGCAGGTGTTCATCCCAACTACCTCCAAATTCCATTACGCATGACCGTAGCATATCTTCTAATGTCTGGATCGTTCGTTCACTCTGACCATCCGTTTGTGGATGATACGCTGTACTTAGCTGAATTCTTGTCCCCATTTTATCTTGTAAAGCTCTCCAAAAATTAGAGGTAAATCTGGGGTCTCTGTCTGACACGATAGACAACGGTGCACCATATCTTCTTAACACTTCATCTGAATACAACTGAGCTAACTGCTCCAATGGAGTAGTTTCTTTTATAGCTAGAAATAGTGCACTCTTGGTCAACCGGTCTACTATGACCCATATACTATCATGACCTCTTCTCGTTCTTGGTAACCCGACAATCAAGTCCATGGTTACATCTTCCCACTTTCCGGCTGGAATATGCAATGACTGGGCATCTCCATGCGGGACCTGATGTTCCGCCTTCACTTGTGCACAAATGACACACTTGGAGATGTACTTGGCTATTCTTTTCTTCATTCCAGGCCACCAATACTGTCTTTTTAAATCTTGATAAGTTTTGGTACTCCCGGGATGAATAGAATACTTTGACTTATGCGACTCTTCTAGAATCAGCTTTCTCAAACCTCCTACTTTCGGTACCCATATGCGGTTTCTAAAGGTCTTCAAGCCTTGGCTATTGGTTTCAAACTGCATATCTTTTCCTAATTTCTCGTCTTTCAAGTTTCCACTTTCTTCAACTTTTTGCTGAGCTGCTTTAATCTGTTCTATGATACTGGACACCAATTCTATGCGCATCGACCTTGCCTTGATTCTTTTCTCAGGAACTTTTCTACTCAGTGCATCTGCTACTACATTCGCTTTACCCGGATGGTACACAATTTCGCAATCATAATCACTGATCAGCTCAAGCCATCTACTCTGTCTCATGTTCAACTCTTTTTGAGTGAACACATACTGTAAACTCTTGTGATCCGTGAACAACTTGCACTTTGTACCATACAAGTAATGTCTCCAAATCTTCAAGGCAAACACGATCGCTGCAAGCTCTAAATCATGAGTTGTGTACTTTTTCTCTGGATCTTTCAGCTGTCTGGAAGCGTATGCTATAACCTTCCCTCTTTGCATCAATACACAGCCAAGCTCCCGATGCGAGGCATCGCTATACACTTCAAAGTCTTCCGTCCCATCTGGAAATGTAAGGACAGGCGCGTTACACAACTTTTCTTTCAATGTAGCGAAAGCTCTTTCTTGTTCTTCTTGCCAACTAAATTTTTCTTCCTTCCGAGTTAGTCGTGTAAGTGGCACTGCTATACGGGAGAAATCTTGAATGAATCTCCTGTAGTACCCGGCAAGACCGAGAAAACTTCTAACTTCTGTTGGCGTCTTAGGTGGCTCCCATTTCATTACCGCTTCAACTTTTGCTGGATCAACCTTTATACCTTGGATAGAAACAACGTGTCCAAGGAACTGTACTTCTCTCATCCAGAACTCGCACTTGGAAAACTTTGCATATAGCTGTTCCCGCTTCAAAGTCTCAAGTACTAACCGCAGATGGCTCGCATGCTCTTCTTTATTCTTTGAGTAGATAAGAATATCGTCTATGAACACTATAACAAACCGGTCTAAGAATGGTTTACAGACCCGATTCATTAAGTCCATAAAGATCGCTGGTGCATTCGTAAGACCGAATGGCATTACTAGGAACTCGTAATGCCCGTATCGTGTACGAAACGCCGTCTTCTCTACATCACTTTCTTTTACCCTGACTTGATGATACCCAGATCTCAAATCAATTTTTGAGAAATAATCTGCTCCTTGCAACTGGTCAATAGATCATCTATTCTGGGCAACGGGTAACGGTTCTTGATGGTAATTTTGTTCAATTCTCTGTAATCAATGCACATCCGCATCGATCCATCTTTCTTCTTCACAAATAGAACTGGAGCACCCCACGGAGAAGAACTATGCCTGATGAAGCCTTTATCAAGTAACTCCTGTAACTGGGACATTAATTCCCTCATCTCTGTTGGTGCTAGTCGGTACGGTGCTCGTGCTATTGGAGAAGCTCCTGGGACAAGATCTATTCGGAACTCAACTTGCCTTTCTGGTGGCAAGCCTGGCAATTCATCTGGGAAAACTTCTGGAAACTCTTTTACCACTTCTATGTCTTTGTACGTTTGTTTCACTTTGTCTTCAATCATCACATAGGCCAGGAAAGATACACATCCTTTCCTGATACATCTTCGAGCTTTAGCTACACTGATAATACTGGGCACGTGCGTTCTTCTTTCCCCATATACGTATACCTTGGCTCCTAGGGTTTTAACAGACACCCTCTTCTGTCCACAAGCTATCTTCGCATCATTTGCACCAAGCCAATCCATCCCAATTATTACATCAAAGGACTTAATTCCAATAGGAAGGAGATTAAGTCGAAACTTCTTGCCGTTGATGTCAAGCTCACAGTCTCGATACATATGCTGAACTTCAACAAATTTCCCATCCGCCACTTCTACTTCGAAAACTAGATCTAACAATTCTAACGGGACATTTAATCTAGCTCCAAACCCATGGGACACAAAAGAATATGTAGACCCGGAATCAAACAAGACATATGCAGGTGTCGAGTTGATCAGTAGAATACCTGAGACCACATCATGAGTCTCCTTTGCTTCCTCCCTGGTGATCTGAAAGGCTCTGGTCTTCACTTTCTGAGGTTCGGTCTTCTTCTGGGCTGTTGACACCATAGTTTCTCCTCCCTTATTTGGGCAGTTGAAACTATAGTGTCCCATCTGATGGCATGAAAAGCATTCCACTTCGCTGGCTTTCTTGGCTTTGCAATCTTTCGCTTTGTGACCGAATCCGCCACAATTAAAGCAGGCATTTGATCCCGCTCGGCATTCACCACCGTGTTCTTTCCCACATTTCTCGCACTTTTTCACACTTCCTTGTCGGCTCTGACTTGTACTCATTTTCCCTTTCTTCTTTAAGTTCCCACTGATACTACTAACTGTCTTCCTTTTGTCACCAAAACCAGGTCCTTCTTCCTTCCTTCGTTTTCCAATATCTTCCACAGTTCGGGCAGCATTCATCGCCCCATCAAGTGTTTCGGCTTTCTTCACTTCTAACTCGTAGTTCCATGGCAAACCTCGGACATAGCGGTTAATCCGGGACCGCTCAGTAGGTTAAGATTCTCCCACAAAAGGCAGCATATCGCAAAACTTCTTTGTATAATCATCCACCGTCATATCCCCTTTCTTTATCGTTAGGAAATCTTCATTCATTTTCTCCATATCGCGCGTGGGACAGAATTTATCTTTGAGACACGTGACAAACTCCGCCCATGACCAACCATAAACCACATCTTTTCCCAAGCTTTCATATTTGGTGTTCCACCACACCAGAGCATCGTCTTTCAACTGCCGGGAGGCGTAGTTGACTTGATCTTTTTCGCCACATTTGCTCGCTTGCATCACTTGTTCAATTTCTCGAACCCAACGCATCGTCACTTTTGGCTCAAAACTGCCATGGTATTCGGGCGGTTTACAAGCCATAAAGGACTTAAAGGAACAGCCCTTCTCTTTCTTTCTGTTTTCTCCACTACCTTCTTCTTCAGTCGCCTTTTTAGAGACTTCTTGTGAAGATTGGGCTCTTGGTTCACCCATTCGACCATCGATTATGTTATGTACATCTTGTCTCAACTCAGTTCGTAAGTTATCGATTAGAAACTGAATTGCCTCCATAGTGACAGGTTGTGGTGGTGGTGGGTTTGGCTCAGACTCATCGTTTCGAATAACATGTGGTTCACTTCCTCGTGAAGAAGTGTGACTGCCCTCACCCCTGTCAGCTGGTCTTCTGCCTTCCATTACTATATAGATAAACAAATTATCAATTCAATGCACAATTCTATATAGTATTTCATAAGCGGTAGCATGTTATCTCCTTATCTTGACTGCACTTTTATAACAGTCACACTCAGTCTATGCCTCCTATATTACTAAGGCAACTTACTACTACTCTTGCTAGTTTAAGCCTAGGATGGTATTCCAACCTAATTCGCTTAAACTATGGCTCTGATACCAAAACTGTAACACCCCTTTCTTCTTTACCATATTTAAATTACAAATATAGTTTTCAATTATAATTTACAACTCGTGACTATAAAATAGCCACTTAAATTTTTTTTTATTTTACAAACTCAAACTCGAGGGGTATTACAGACTCAATACAGATAACCATAATTTAAACTTACAGTACATTAACCGGTCCCAACTGCAACTTTAGCTTCCTTCACCTAAGTACATAGCATAAAAACATAGTATACGTGAGACATAAAGTCTCGTGAGTAATATGGGTTTAGACCCAAAACTTTTATTCAAAAACATGAAATATCAAAAGTACATTGCTAAAACTGATTCATTTCATAAATCTCAAAATGACTTTTGCTTCTTTACTTTCAAACTTTAAAAAAAAACTTTCTTTCTTAAAACTGCTTTTCTTTCTCATTTCTCGTGACCAACTGAAACTTATGAATTAAGTTAATTAATTCATTCAACTAGCTCCCCTCGCGGGACAGAACAGATCTGCCCACTCGGTTTGCTCATTCTGTCTCCCCTTCGTGACTTGGAACAAATTCAAGCACAAGGGTATGCTAAGCTAGACAACTACTTCGCGACAGGAGGTACCATCCCAGTAGTGTCTTCTGATCCCCCAATTATGTGGGTGATCCTAGTCCGGACAACTGACTCATACTTCTTTAATTCTTACTTCATGTCATCTCAAATTGGTCAAAGTGGGACACAATTTGTAAACTATTCTTACTCAAACATTTTATAATTCTTTTACAAAAATACTTTCAAAACTGCTTCTGACAACTGAGTTCCTATAAGGAACTTCTTTCAAATTACTTTAGAAATCATACTTTAAAATATACTTAAAATACTAAGCCCTTGTATAGAGCTTCGTTCAAAATCATTTTCCAAACTTTAGTATTTTAAAAGATTGGAAATCATACTTTTCTGAAAATAACATTTTGCTATGTACTAGAAAATTCTCATAAAACTCACCTTGATGTTGCTACAAGTCTCTATGCTTCTCGTATTCCTTTCCCTTTTCCGTGCTCAACCACGTTTGAAGCACCACCTATATAAGTATTATATATAAATACTCAATATATGCATATTCTACAGTCCTAATGTCTCATACATCTCAATTCTAGGTTATAACAAATGTTTAACCATTAATAGACTCTTTTTATAATTTGTCACCGAAATACACGTATATTGCTACAGTGATCCCGAGAGGTCGTATATCAGTTTTGACACTTTTACATGAAGTCTTAAGCCATATAAGACTTGTGTTCCAAATTTGGGATTAATCGGACAAGTTTAGCTTAAATCCCAAAAATCAAGTTTTAACAATATACTTTGCAATTTGCCACTGCCGCTACAGTGATTTTTCCGCAAGGTCGGATTGCAAATTTGAAAGTTTCTTACATGTTTTCATACCATTCTAAGGCTATGGTATGAATTGCAGACCAAACGGACAAACCTACATCGAGTTTGAAACTTTAAAATTGGACAGGCTGTTTTTCCAGGAAGCACACGACTCGTGTGTTTTTTATACTAAGAAAGACACGACTCGTGTCTATCTGCAGACTCAGTTTTTAAGTTCGATTTTTGTGCTGCAGACCTCTATGTAGACTTATTAAGCACTTAATACATATCTTAATGGTTTTACTATCATTCCATGACTAAAAACCCTTGCTTTACATCAAGTTTTAAGCCATGGAATCATTGATTCCAATTCCAATTCTACAAAATCCCGTTTTTGTCATTTTAGTCCAAAAATCCAAGTTTTTGAAATTAATCTCTTGGGAGTGTCTTAATACATCCCAATTGATCATTTGGACCTAGAAAAATCATATAAACTGGCTTTGATCTTGAAAAACCCGTTTTTAGTGTTCTTGGCCAAAATCACCATTTCTTAGTTTTTAACACATTTAAGTGTTAGAACATGCTAGATGGATGATTTTGAGCAAGGTAAGATCACTAGAACCTTGATTTCTGGAAAATCAGAAGCTTGGAATGATTTCCCGTTCAAGAGATTTGAGTTCTAGGGTTAGGATAATACCTCTTAAAGCTTGGAATTACTAATTCCTAAGCTTTTGTTCTTGATTCTTGGCAACGATCCTTGAATTTTCCTTCTCCCCGTGTTCTTCCTGCTCACTCACGCTCTCTCTAGCTCTCTCTGGAAGTATCTACTGATTTCTAGGAGAATGAGAGTTTAATTCTCATTTTATAATTAAATTTTTATAAAAACTTTACATTTTAGTCCTAAACTTTCACTTTCTTTACATAAATGGTCCTAAGACCCAAATTCTTGTAACAATGTTCCATTAACTTCTAACTTGACATTTTCTTGACATTTTGGTCATTTTCATGTCAAATGACCATTTTGCCCTTTTTGGTCAAATTTCACTATTCATGCGGAAAAACTCCAAATTTCACATAACTTCATATTTCTTATCATATTATTTTACAAATACATATTATTATACATAATGGTCTTATAATGTGACAAAAGACCATTTTACACTTTTACAAATTTCGCGGGTTCTTACATTTAGTTAACTAGTTCTACTAGAAATGAGCACTTGTACTCATTTAACACACACACGACACGTAACTACAATTACACTCTGCTATTTTTTACTCTTATTGTAACAAACTATTGTACTCATTTTTCTTTACCAATAAAATTACACAATGCAAATGGATATTTTCGGTTCCCAAGGTTTTGTGTCGGAGATCCTTAACTGGGTCAATGGCTTTCCTCGTAAGATCCCCATGTCAACATTCTAAGATCCTCTTAAGGATCCTAAGCCTAGCACCACAACCTTAAATAATTTGGTCTAACACATTTTTTACCAAAACAATTTGGCGCCCACCATGGGGTCGTGGTGTCATTTTCTCATATAATTTCAACCTTATAAATCATTCCTAAAACCATGACTACCTTGCCTACCTCGTCCTCGACCTCAAAACCCTCGCAGATGTCAAGGATCCCTCATTCATCAGCGCCATTAGCTACGGATCCTCATGTCAGGGTCTCAGGATCCGCCTCAAGATCCTCAGCTGCCACTAACGGGAATGTTGCCCAACATCCCGTCAGAGGAACTCTTACCTAGCTTTGTCCCCTAGATCTTGCATAGCAAAAATCAAACTAGTAGTATCAATAGAGAAAGAATAGTCAAAGATTCTTGGATATTTTTCGTCATCTTCATTATTTTCTATTGTATTGGCTCGATTGTTTTCGGGCATGCTATAAGGTCTAGGTCTATGGTATCTTTGGAAGGATCTCCCCTAGACCCTGTATAGCAAAAATCAAACCAGTTGTTTGATTTTTGCTATGCAAGATTGAAATAATGAAAATTAGTGGTTAAAGAAAAAAACGACAAATACAATATTTTTTGTAATTATATAAGTTAAAGTGTAAATATTATCTATGGTTAATTACGAAAAAAACACTATATGCGATTTAACCGCCAATTTTTAAACTTCTGAAAAAACCACGATTTTTTGTAGAAAGGTGTATGGATGACATTGTTAACGGCTTTCTCTGGTCTTAATGGTTGAATTATTTTTTTTTTCGCAAAAAGTTGGTGGTTTTATTAGAACAGATGAAAATTTGATATTTTAAACCAGAAAAAATGATAAAATATAATGTTTTTTTTTCGTAATTCTTGTATATCTTACATAGTTTAACCATTTTATTACCATCATTGCTGCTAGAATTAAATATTGATATATTCTTAATTTTATTTTAATTAAAATATCAAAAATTGATAGCCTTCCATGTAGATTAGGAAAATTTATGCAAGCCATATTTTTACATAAAACATGTTTTCAGGTCGATCCAGTGCACCGTTATGCAAGTAAGTAAAGATATTGACGTCGCCCTTTTACGCAGTACAACTTGTTGAAAACAAGGACTACATGCATTTTGAATAAAGTCGATCTCGTTTCTTTGGCTAAAGAACAAAATGGTAGACCTTTTTAATCACCAATTTCATTGATATTTTTATTTTTACATACACCCTAATTACATAAAACAAAATTATTAGATATATTTCAAAAAACTGTAAATAAAACGAAAAATTAAAGATACCATACAGTATCTTGAAAGTGTCATATTTTTGTTTATTGTACACAAACCCAAACGTATATGACATTGTGCCCTTTGTTTCCCTTGTACACCCTCGAGGAAACTCTCCAAAATTGCCAACTTCCAGTTTGCTTTGCTAATAACCTTCATGCGTAATTGAGCATCATTCGACGAAGCTAATTTTTTAGTAAACGACTTCAGATTAACAAAGTTAGAGAGAGACAGTACAGGAAATTATTAGATTGAAGAGTGAGAGTAAGTATGATATTAAATCAAACACAAGACATGTACTTATACTTAAAAATCTATGTCGAATATGTTCCCCCTTCTAGTCATCAGAAGGGTGATATTATAAAGTATAAATTAAAAATTAATAATAATAATAACCAATACTCCTAAATGCTCCTAGCCGTTTTAAAGCCTCCAATCTGGCCCAACAAGAAAATCAAATTAGCCCAATCAAGGCCCGAGCATACATACACTATCTGAAGGCCCGATCGTTTTGCTCTCCTTCCCTTCCCCTTGTCCCCACAGCCACAATGGTGAGTTTGTTGATTTCTTCCTCTCATTCACAATAATGACTTTCTTCCTCTACAACCCACAAGTTGAGTCGAAATAAGAGATGCGTTTAAATGTATTAGTCCAAGAAATTTCTTAAAGACATATATCAATTATTGAATATTTGAAAAGTTGGGGGAAAAGCTGTAAATAAAGTAGAAGTTCGAAGCCCTTTCTTGGACATAGGAATTCTAAATTTAGGAAAAATGGATTGAATTAAAGATGGAGACGATAATGGGGAAACCATATTCAGTTTCCCAAAAATTCGTGATTTATTGTCATTTATTAAAAAGGCTGAAATTTTTAACACTTTATTAATTTATGTTCTAAATCAAACTTTGTATTTCCAGTCATGTTCAATGATAATTTTTAAGAATTCTTTGCTTAGTCGGTTGCCATGCTAAATTTAAAAAAAATGTTGGTGTGCCATGTTCATGTAGCACAAAATTCATTATATTTTCAATTTTTTCGATTTTGATACTATTAACTTTTTTTTTTTCAAATCGAGCATATTAATTTCAAAGATATTTTTCTGTTATTTAATTTGTTAAAAAAAATTTTGAACGGCAATTTTATTAAATAGAAGCCAGCGGGAAACTTGACCAAACAACAAAACAATATAGATACAAACCAAACACAACGCAAAACGAATAGAAATCGGTTTTGTTAGTGTTGGAATCGAGTCGTTGACCAACTCGGTGTTTGGAAGTGGTTGTGGTGCGTGTGTTTATGACAATTGATAATATGTGATGGTTGTGTTTTTAATGATTTTCTGATGGAATGTTTGGACAAGTATTCGTGTGAATGTTTTAAGTGCTGAACAACAGTTATGTTTCTAAATTGTATGTTCTGAATATGAATGGTCTTATTATCTTGAATGAATATGTTTGTGGTTCTGAATGACTCGTGTGATGTTCATTTTATATATGTCCGAAATCCAGTCTTGGATTTCGAAACTATGTCAAATCTATATCAAGTCAGAAGACCAAGTTCCGAATATACGATGATCGGAAGACACTGTTCGGAAGACACAGTTCGGAAAACCATACTCAGAAGCCACTTGAATCAGAAATATCAAGACACCGAAATCCACTCTGGATTTCGGAACAAGCCACTCAAGTAAACTTCTAAATATTATGGTACTTAAACATTCTACAATGAAGATTGACTTGAAGATAAGACAAATGGATAAACACTTCAACTTATAGGGAATGATTAGACTAGATCAGGTGTGGCCTTTTAGGAGCATGTCGGTTGTACTAATTGTATTATTTTATTCTAGATAAGCCACCCTAGTCTGACATTGTATTATTATATTAGACTTATCTATCTTGTCTGACTGAAGAGAGACGTGTTTTCTGCCCTTCAGTCCATATGATATTGTCCGTAGGTCTTCCCTTAGTCTATAAAATGGAGACCAAGTCCATCTTCAGTCCTCATGAGTTTGAGAGACAATTTGTAACACTTTGACGAATATCAATATAAATTCTCTCATTCTATCAAATCTCTTGTTCATATCTGCATTTCTCCTCGTCTTTACATTTCTAGCACTTTAATCTTCTTATCTTTACTTTACAAGTTAATTAACTGTTTATGCACTTTATTGTTGAGCTATTTAAGATCTATTCAAAGTATTCTATCTTTATTATTCTGCATTCATCTCAAGTCATCAGGCTTGTCCACATTCCGAAACCTACCAGTTTTGGAACTTATCTTTCCGCAATCTTTCATATTCCGCAATTTACTTAGAATATTTAGCAACAACAATTGGTATCGGAGTCTGAATAGCTGTCTATAAGACTCTAAGTGCCTAGTTTGCTCAAAGCCTAGGCTGTAGCAGCAACCTTAAAATCCTCTGTAGACCTTGCATGCTATTATAGCTCAAATTCTTAAAATTTCTTTTTGTGTGTCAAACAGTTCAAACTTCTCTCTTAACTCAAAATGCAGATGAACTACTCTCTAAACGTTACAAATAGTTTCGTCAGTTCTAACCGAGCACCTATACTCATTCCTACCGAGTATAATGGCTGAGCTTCTAGAATGCGTAATTATCTCAGAAGACAGGGAAAAGATATCTGGCGTTCTGTCGAGGAAGGAGCTCATGTCCCAATCTACACTCCCAGAGCTGACATTGATGAAGAAGCTCTGGGTGGTGTTCCTCAACCTAGATTGACTGCCCTAGATATTGAGAAACTAGAAAACAACCAAATCGCGTTTACTGAGATTCAATGCAGAATTCCTCCGGAACTAGTCGATCTTATACAGAACTTCACGACAGCCCAACAAATTTGGGTTCTCCTGCAGAACATGTTCTTAGGAACGGAGGAAGCCAAGGATCAAAAGCTTGTGTCAAGTCTTTCTGAATACAATCAATTTACCACTTTTCATGGAGAAACGTTACGACAAGCATTCACCCGGTTTTCCATAATTGTCACAAGACTCCTGAGTTCAGGAGCAGAAAGGTCTAATCAGGAAATTAACTTAAGATTTCTTGAAGGACTCGGAAGGGATTGGATGCTCATCAAAATGATACTTCAGGACTCTGGCAAACTAAAAACTTACAACATGTACAGGCTTTATAACAATCTTGTAGGATAGTAACATGACGTGAAGGGCAACCATCAACAACTCGGGCGTCCATTGGCGTTAGTTTCTGAACATAACCTTCCTATACTAGGGAACAGTCCTCAGCAACTCGTGCAATATCAACAAGCTAATCAGCAACCTATCTATATTTTACCCACCAACAATCAGAACCCTCTGGCTCCTCAAATTGCTCCTAGTCAGAATCCTCAGTCAGTTAAACAGGAGACTCCTGTACCTTCATACCATCCTTCGCAACCACAAATCTAATACCCTTCATACTACCAAACTCTTACCTTTCAGTTTCAGACACCACCAGCTCCACAACCAACCATCCAACCTGCAGCCCCAACCCTTGCTCTTCCTGCTCCAGTTCAACATTCAGAATCTTGTTATTCTGAATATGATGAGGCAGAGGAGGCTGCATACCAACAGGAGATCGCCATGATTAGTCAGATGTTCAATCGAATCCCATCATATACAAGTCCTAAGAAAAACTTCAGATCTAACCAAAATACAGGTTATCCATCAAGAAACAATAACAATTATCAAAGAGGACATCACCAATCAGGCCAAAATCAGAATCGATACTATCAGAAAACAGAAGAGCAACATCAAGAGAAATAAAAAAATGGCTCTAGTTGCCAGCACCAACCAAGTCCAAACTCCAGAAAAGAATGAAACTGATGTAATCAAATGTCACAACTGTGGAGGACTTTGGCATTATGCTGCTGACTACAGAGCTCCTAGAAACTATCCGAAGGAGAAGGAAGAAGAGAAAGTCAAAGCGTTTGTTGCGGCGTCCGGAAACGTCGAGGGCTGGTCCTCGGGAGATGAAGAAGAACATTTTGAAAACAAACGCAAAAGAGGAAAAGGTATTGACGAATGTATGCTTGTGCAAGGAACCTCAGGAACTCCAATCCCCGGCCTGGGAGGCGTCAAGCTTGTTAAAGACGCTGCTGAATCTACATCCTCCTACATGCCAAAGAAATATGCCTTCATGGTTAACCACCGATCCGGCAAAGGAGTGAGCATCATAGAACAGGTACGTCATATGCTTCACTCTCATCATATTTACTCTAATGACTTAGAACCTGCTCTAGAAAGAATCTCTAACACATGCGCAGATGCCTTAATATCATATCAGTGATTCCTGGAGGATAGGGATGATGGGTATGATGAAGTGTTAAAGTTGAAAAATAGATTAGAAGATAGGAAACTCTTTTGTGATAAACTTTCCGCTAATTTGAAAATCGAACAAACTTCTAGAACTTTCCTAGAAAATTCGAATCAACTTTTGACTTCGCAAAGAGATATATCCCAAAGCGATAATGTAAGACTTAACAAATTAGTAGACCAGTTGTACCATGCAACTAAAGTTTTCAAGTCTCCTACAAACACTAACACTTCTGATAATACTTTTAACTGGGGTTGGGCAAGAAAAGCCAAAAATAAAAATTATCCCATCTACAACAAACAAAGTCCTTTCTTTCAATACCCGTAAAACGAATATGATGATAAGCATGATGAGGACCTGACCAAGAACTTATCCGAAACTCCTATTGTTGAGTCAGAGAATGTCATCTCTGAATCAAATAAGGGAGCTAAAATTCCCTTCTCATACTTTTCGGAAGTGGACACTGCTGAAAGCAGCAAATTGTCCATAACTTCGGTCCCATTCATCCCTAGACACATGACCACGGTCCCAAATAACTCACCCTCAACTTCTCAATAACACTCATTCTATGAAAATCTACAAAGTAACTGTGTTATTGAAGAATTCAATCCTTGTCATAACAACTCAGAAATTTCAAAAGAAGAAAGTGTTGATGAAGAAATTGAGATAGAGCAACGTCCAAATAAGATTACCATCAGAACCGATTTCAACAAAATCACGATCAAAAGTCCTAATGTTGACAATACATCTAAAATAACCGCTGAACCATCCGGATCAAGCACCAAATCATATGTAGATGTATTGCAACATAATCTTCCAAACATTTCAAACCCGGACAAAATTTCACTCAAAAAACTTAAAGTTAATCAGGAAGAGTCAAACTCTTTAAATGATTCTTTATCTGACTCTTCCCCTAGAGAAATTTTTCAAAAAGGAAAATGACAAAATTTAACAAAAAAGGGGGTAAAACCAACGTTAAATCGTAAAGATGTCCGATCTCCTAGATCTTATGCAAGATTTGAACAGAAAAATCATTTTTACACTCGAAGAAAATCAAACGCCTAATCAACTTTCAATACTCCAAGTCATACTCCAAAACCCGCTCCTTCAGCACCACAACAGTACATCCACAAGGGATTACTTTCTACTCCAAACATCAAACAAGTTCAATATCATCAATATACTAACTATTTAGATTATCATTCGGAATTTCCCAAAATAGCATATGTTGTGAAAACAGCAAAGTCTGTCTCCTCAGTCACAAAAATACATATTCTGAGTCCACTAAATCAAAAATCAATTTCTCAGAAACTTCAAAAAGGAATGTTCAACATCAAAATGCTTTCGGAACCAAAGACCACAATTTTCAAAAAGGAAAAACCATTTTAAACCTTCCGAAGAAGGAAATCTCCGAAACATTTCAACAAGTTCCGAAAATTTTGAAACAACAACAAAGTAACACCTGCTGTCATTGTTGTAATCATATCTCAAAAACACCTTTTGCTACTAAACCAAAGATTTTCAATCATCAAAACAAAAATGTCTTTCAGAAATCTCCAAAAAGAATTGTCTAAAAATGGGTTGTAAAAACATCAATCTCGAAACTCAAACCTTCCGACTCAGTCATTCATGTCTCAGAAGTTGAAACTTCTCTGAATAGGACAATTAAAAACAAGTCTTTCATGTCTAGAAAAACAAATGGGTCCAAAAAAATTTGGGCATTTAGTGCGGAAGAGCAGGATGACGAATGGCTCATTGAAAGCGCCTACTCGATGCACATGACTAGGAGATTGGAGTTTCTGAGGGACTATCGAGAAGTCAATCATGGACGATATGTAACATTCAGAAATGATGCAAATGGAATCATCAAAGGATATGGCGTATTAATAATAGGGAACTTCACTATATAAAGAGTTTCTTACATCCTCGGACTCAAGCACAACCTTGTGAGTGTAGGACAACTAGTTAGCACTGGTCTCCGAGTAGAATTTGATAATGAGTTCAGCTATATCATGACTGTCACTCGATATAGATGCTTAGTGAAGTCAGCAAGACATGTCAACATGTTTCCTTTGGACATCTCCATGTTTCTCGGAAAGCCTAGACTATGTCTACTGTCAAAGGCTCATTTCGAAGTCAACTGGTTATGGCATTGGAAGCTGGCTCACTTAAACTTCCGATACGTGAACCAACTAGTAACCGGAGAAATGGTCAGAGGAATGGCTCTTCTGAAATTCGACAACGAAAACTTGTGTGCTGCATGTGCACTAAGAAAACAGAAGAAGAAACCACATAAGACAATCACAGATTCAAGCATCACCCATCCACTAGAACTTCTCCATATTGATCTCTATGGCCCATCCACAGTTGCAAGTCTGAATCACAAGAAGTATATTCTAATTATTGTGGATGATTTCACCCGCTTTACCTTGGTATTCTTCTTAAGATTGAAATCAGAAACCTTCTTAGAGCTCCGAAACTTCATTGTATCTATTGAGCTCAAAGTGCAACTACTAGTACGAAGAATCCGAAGTGATAATGGAACAAAGTTCAATAATCGAAAAATCGAAGAATTCCTAGCATCAAAAGGAATCGAGCATAACTTCTAAGCTCCCTATACACCTCAACAAAATGGTGTAATGGAAAGAAGAAACCGAACTCTAGTTGAAGCAACCCGATCAATGCTAAACTTCGCAAATCTTCCTCTATCCTTCTGGGCAGAAGCCATAGCAACAACATGTTTTGTTCAGAACTGATCAATCATCAATAAACGACTTCAAATGACTCCCTACGAAATATTAAATGGAAGAAAAAAATGTTAAATTTTTCCACATTTTCGGTTGTCATTGCTTCATTAAAAATAACAAAGACCATTTGGGAATATTCGTACCCAAAAGTGATGAAGCAATCTTCATGGGTTATTCATACAAATCTATTGCTTACCGAGTGATTAACCGAAGAACGCGTGTCATTGAAGAAAGCTTTGACATTGAGTTTGATGATCAATATCTCTGGAAAAACAAGCTCAAGGCATTTTATATGTCATGGAGGCTGACATTCCAGTAGGTCATCAGCCAATTCAAACAACTGAGATTGACTATGATCTCCTCTTTGATCCTCGGGAGACAGCCACACATGCAGAAGTCATTCGCTCTCCCGAAGCTATTCAACAACTTACCTCCGCTTCTGGACCTTCCATCTCCAACACTTCTGAACCTACTCTTCCGACCAATCATGTTAGATCTTCAAATACCACTTCAACTGTTCAGGGGGAGCCTTTGCTCCCTTCTCATATCAAACAGGTTCATGGGGAGCCTCCGCTCCCAGCACAAGTCGAGGGGGAGCTCTCGCTCCCAACTCATGTTGATGGGATCCCACAATCCGAGGGGAACCATCAACACTTCAGAGATGATAGAAACAATTCCTCAGCAGATGCATCTAATGATCCACCCATCTTCACATTTGAAGCTGATGAAGACATATCTGATGTAGAATAACATATTCAAGATATAACTCTTGAGAACCCTGACTTCATTCAAGACATCTCACCTCCCGAATCTGATCCAGCACTGATTCCGAGGCTCCACAAGTGTACTCGGAACCACCCTCCGAACCAGATTATCGAAAACCCCTCTTCAGGAGTTCAAACAAGATCAAAGAAATCAATTCTGGATGAATGCCATTTTGCTGCCTACATCAGCAAATTTGAGCCAAAAACAATCTTTGATGCACTGGACGATGATGATTGGATAAATATCATGCAAGAAGAATTAGCAGAATTTGAGAGAAACAAGGTATGCGATCTTGTGCCACGACCAGCAAACCACGCTATTATTGGCACAAGATGGGTCTTCTGAAACAAGTTAGATGACATGGGCACAGTTGTCATAAATAAAGCCAGACTTGTCACAAAGGGATGCAGTCAAATTGAAGGACTTGATTACGACGAGACATATTCACCTGTAGGAAGGCTAGAAGCCATCATAATCTTCCTACCCTATGCTGCTGTTGAGTGTCGAAACCAATAAAATAAAAGAGTTGAAATATGGTTTTAAATTGATTTGTTGATTACCAATATTTCGTGATTACACCACTTGTTATAAATACTAACTAGGTAGTATAAATGGCAAGTAGGGTCGATCCACAGGGAGCGATGGTCTAATGAATTATACCTTGATTTTCACGAGATTTAAACTTGTAAAGATAGTAACAAAAGGGGGGTTTTGATGTTTAGTTGAAATATGATTGTATATTTGACTTGGGACAAAATTTAGAAAAATTGCTTTTGTATTTTATAATTTGGAGACAAATTCTGGTTTTGTATTTGTAGTCATATGATTGGAAATAACAATAAGAATGATGTTTATAACTTTAATCTTTCTAAGTTGGTACTTTGTGTATGCCGAAAGCTCGCACATACACCATTCACCTAATGTACCTTAGTCAAGAGAAGCTCGTTAACTAAGACTAATCTTACTAATCAAATCTATTTTAGTCAAGTGTATGCCGAAAGCTCGCACATACATCATCATAGAATTTGAATGAAAGATTGCATTATGTTTTATGTGAATGTTCCCAACAATGTTCAATACTCCTAAACAAGCGTTGGAGCGTCAAAACATGTGATATGATTTTCACCAATGAAGATGATTGTCACAAATAACATTTTATAAAACAATTACGGATTTCATAAGTTGTATGACTAGATTGGTTTATATTTGAGATCAAATGGCCAAAATGAAATAAATATAAACCAAACGCTTGTTAAGCCTCAAAATCATATCACTAGAAGGATATAAAATCAAACATCAAACTTTATATTAAATCACAATCATAATCCTTAATACAAAACCAGAATAATAAAGTTACTAGCCACTCATGACTAGTAAAAGAGAAATAAACTTACAAAATGAAGATAATCCACACTTGAAGTTGCACAAATAACACAAACACAATGTATCTAGAGAGTGTTCAGAAGATAATGGAATAATGGGATGGTTCTAAGGCTAACTAGACACATCTATTTATACTAACACACCAAGGGCAAAATGGTAAAATGGACAATGGCAAACATCATCATTCCAAGACCCACTTCCTTCATCACATGGCTTCAAAATCAGGTTGGATCTGGATCTGGTCGTGTAGCATGGGAATGACAGCACAAGAAGGAATAAACAACTCAAAGTGGGCCAAAAAGCAGATCTGGTCACCAGGAAAAGTTACACGGCCGTGTAATTTTTGGGCCAAAATTACACGGTCGTGTAATCCTGCAAATCTCCTGGACCCTACCCTGAGCTGACGTGACATCATATGTGGCAAAACAAAGTTACACGGCCGTGTAACTTTTGCCCACAAAGTTACACGGGCCGTGTACAATACTGTGAACGGGACGCCATTTTCGTAATTTCTTCGTTTGAGCTCCGTTTCTTCTGAAATTTCTTGTGTAGCCTCCCATTGTCATCCAAAACAAGATTCAATCTTCAAAAGCACCTGAAAACAACCACAAAGTGTGAAAGTAGATTGCTATTCTTGAAATCCCGAAAAACATGAAAATATGCAATAATGAGAATAAAATGCAATGTAAAACAAGGATAAAAAGGCATGAAAACATGCTTAGAAATACACTTAACAAATGCTCACAAAAACATCATTATTCATCAAATGGATGTGAAGAGTGCATTTCTGGAAGGTGATCTTTAGGAAGTTGTCTATCTTCAGCAACCTCCTGGCTTTGAAGATCTGTCTCGTCCTAACCATGTGTATCGTCTAAATAAAGGTGTTTATGGATTAAAACAAACGCCAAGAGCATGGTATGAAACTCTGTCGAATTTCCTGGTAAAGTTAGGATATAGAAGAGGAATTATTGATCCTACATTCTTTGTTCGACCACATCAGAAACACATTATGATCGTGCAAGTTTAAGTAGACGACATCATTTTCGGATCCACTGATCAGACAATGGTGGATGAGTTTGCCAAGATTATGACTGACAAATTTCATATGAGCATGAACAGTGAAATAAATTTCTTTTTAGGACTTCAAATCAAATAGACAAGTAGAGGAATATTCATTCACCAAGAGAAATACACGAATGAATTGCTGAAGAAGTTCTCCCTTGAGAATTGCTCCACTGCAAAAGTTCCGATATCCACCAATCATAAAATATTTGCAGATCCAGAAGGCGAACCAGTAGATCACAAAAATATATCGTGGAATGATTGGTTCTCTCCTTTACTTGACTGCCAGCAGACCTGACATCATGTTCTCCACTTGTATTTGTGCAAGATATCAAGCAGCTCCGAAGCTCTCACATCTAACTGCTGTGAAACAAATCTTCCGATATCTTAAAGGCACAAACGCAATGGGACTATGGTATCCAATCGGAGACAACTTCAAACTCCAAGAGTTTACTGATTCGGATAATGCTGGATGAAAACTGGATATGAAAAGTACATCTGGAGGCTGTCAATTTCTGGGTGGAAGGCTCGTGAGCTGGTCATCAAAGAAGCGAAATTGTGTTGCTCTATCTTCAGCAGAAGCAGTGTATGTCGCTGCTTCTACTTGTTTCTCACAGGTGCTCTGGATGAAAACTCAGCTACTGGACTATGGATACAAATTTCTTCAAGTCCCCATCTACTGTGATTCCAAAAGTGCTATAGCCATTTCCCACAATCCCATTCAGCACCCCATAACTAAGCACATTGACCTTAGGTACCACTTTATAAAAGATCAAATCTTACAAGGTAATATTGAACTATACTTTATTCTTACTGAGGAACAGGTAGCTGATGTTTTTACTAAAGCATTAGATACAACAAGATTTAACAATTTTCTGGAAATGCTGGGAATGTTAAATCCTGACTCATATTTCTTCAGAGAATGATTTTACCTACCTGACTCTCAGTCTCATCACTCTTCTTTCTTAACAACATTTATTCCTGAACAACTCAACCTCTTCCGAAAATCTTCTCTTTTCGGAACCCCTTCTTCCGAGTCCAAAACTGAGTCTCAGACAAAGACTTTCGAAATCAAAGGTTTTGAATAAATTCCGAAATCATTTTCACAACTAAACGTCATTTGTATTGTTTATTCTTCTTCTTATCTTCTTATTTTATCAAAAACAACAAAAGCATTTTATTTCTATTTTTTTTATTCCGTTTTGATTATTACTTCTTGTTTGTGTGTCCATCACATTTCACGAAGTTCAAATCCATAAACAAAAAAGCAGCTCTCATTAACCAAAAGAAGATGATACAAAAACAACAAAAACCACTAAAACACCAACAAAAACATCAAAAAACCACAAAAACAAATACATCATTCCCTAGAGTTTATAGTACTGCCACATAGGAGGGTCCCCAAGGTGATACCTTTGATGGATCCGCAACTCGAACTCGTCCACAAACAGACGAGTCCCATACACCAGCATCACATGATACTGGTTATGGGCGGTTGTCCTAGTTATCGCCACCGGCCACCACCCCCGACGATACCAGACATCTACGAGGTCAAACTGCTTATATTCCACCACAATCTTCGGTGGAACAGGCTGCAAAAAGGGAAACCCCACGTGAACGGTCAACGGACCACCAATGCCTCCATCTGTGAGTGTAGTCATTCGTACCTCATACCTATGATTCCAGACCCCCTTGATGACCCCACCATAGATGCCCCCAACAAACTCTCCCTCTTACACTTTCACTTCAACCTTGTCTTTGCGATTAAAAGGACGTCTTGCTGCCATCTTGATGTTAAAAATTTTGTTTATGTGTGTTTTACCATTAAGCTCACCCTCCTTTTATAGGCAAGGAAATGATCGATCACTCTTCCATTTTGGCACCAAACAATTTCTTGGAAATAATCATGAGTGTGGCAGATCTTTAATACCCCCTTCAATGCTAAAGACGGTTGATTAGAAAGATTTTTCACATCCGCCGGAGTGATTAATGGTTTCTACAGAGATTTTTGACACTAGTGCTCAGAACTTACGGCGATCACATCATTTCTTGATTTGACGCATTTATTTTTTATTAATTCTCAATCTCAAAGTCCCTAATCTCATTCATCTCTGAACTTTTCTTTTCGGACTTCAAGTTTCTGAACTTTTTCTAAAAACAACCTCGTTTTGTCTCAGACTTCTGATCCTATCCATCCCATTCTCAGAAACTTAACTCCCCCTTCTTCATTTCTCTGAAACTACAAATCATTCTCAGAATCTTCTCTACTTATCCATCCCATTCTCAAAAACTTAACTCCCCCTTCTTCATTTCTCTGAAACTACAAATCATTCTCAGAATCTTCTCTGAGACAACTCTGTTTAAAAAGTACCTTTCTGAAGAATCTCTTTCCGAATCACTCAATTTCTGAGAAACTCTAAGTTCTTCAAAATTAAACAACCTCCTTAATCTCTTATATCTTCTAAACTTAAAGCTCTCTGACCTATATTTTCGGAACTTACTCTTTCTGAATTTCAAAGGGAACCTCATCTCTGACTATCCAAGCGCAATATCCAGTTTCTGAATTTAATGTTTCTGAGCAACCTCGTTTGATTTCAGACTTCTGAATCTCATCCATTACTTCGGAATCCTCAATCTGAATTTAATGTTTATGAGTAACCTCGTTCAACATAAAATCTCTGAATTTTCAAACTACAAATCTAAAACTCTCTTCAACCCTCAGAGGTTAATAATATTTTTCACCATGATCGGATCTCTCAGAACACGTTCAATCAAAATCAAGGTACATATTTTCTTTTCCTTAATTCTTCCATATGCATTCTTCATCCGAAATTAGATACGACCAATTTAATGAAGTAACGTGCTTTAAATATCGTTACATTGAATTTCCAATTATTAGTATTTAATTCTCTTAATATTGTTAATAAATCGATTGATGGTCAGACGTGTCCCTCTCTGAGTGGACCATACTGTTTAGTCATCACTTGGCATTAAATGCCAAGCGAAACCTTTTTCAGAGATGTCTAATCTACGTCTTTTCACTCGATTTCTAACAGTTCCTCACGATTTTCAAAATTTTACTTTAACCGTTCCCTCCCCCTTCTCATCTTCTCCATCGCTTCCTCTCCCTCATTCTCCCAACTTCTCTATCTACATCCTCACTCTTTACTCTCTAACAACTGCTCTCAATCATCTTCCACTCCATCGCCGCTGTTTGATTTCTCAAGATTTACTGTGCAACCCTAGTTTTACGCTTTCATCTCTGGGTATCTCGGTTTTTCAATTTTCTTCTCGTCTCTAGATATCTCCATTCAGGTAAACACATATACTCTCTATGATTTCTGCATTAAAAATTTTCTTTTCATAAGAAAAACCACTACCGTATGTTCTCATCGATCAAAACTCAACTTTTACAATCAATAACCTTTGAACATTTATACTCTGTTCTAACTGTTCTTAACTATTTTCCTAACTGTTCAGTATATCTTGCACTTGTTGATTTTAGTAATCTGTTAATGGCTGCCCCATCTAAAAGCGGTGGATCTGACGACAATACCTTTTTGGTCGCCGTTTCAAATGTTAACATTTCAAGAAATCTCACACTTTATAAGGAACATTTGCATGTGTTGATTCATATTCTGTCCAGACATAAGCTGGCTAGAGCTTTCTTTGATCCAGCACCAAAGATTCCAGCTTCGTTACTTCACAACACTGTCACCTCCGCCAAAAAGGCCCAAAATTCCTACTTAATCACTCTGCTAGATGGAAAGGAAGTAATATTGGACAAGAAAGTGTTTGTCGCAGCCCTCCAACTTCCATATATCGAAGCTAAATTCGATCACCCTTCCAAACATCAACTTGAAAGTATGATTTACAAAATGGGATATGCATACAAGTTGGTCAAATTGTACCAACTTTCCAAAGGACACCTCTCACCTCTGTGGCAATGCTTAATTCATTACATGATTAAGTGCTTAACTGGTAAGACTGGTGGTACAGACCAATTAAGCAAACGTATGTTGGAACTACTTTGGAGCTTATTCACTGGGTACGAAATAGATTATGCCGAAGTTCTTTTTGAAGAATTTCTCTCCTACATTCCGACCTCTCAGAAATCAAAGGGAAAAATTCATTCCGCACGCTTCTGGGCTATGTGCATCGAACATCTCTACCAAGTTTTTCAGCTTCCGATTCCTGCTCCCGATGGTGACAAATTAGAGATACCAGAAGCCAAAACATATGCACCCAAGACTGATACAGTCTTTGGTAAACTCAGAAGATTGTCCGACTCACTTCTAAACTTGGCTGATCCAAAGGAAGCTGCAGTGATTAAGCACATTGCTGATACCAAAAATGTTTCACCTTACCCCCCACAACCCCTACAAGATTTTGTGGCCCCAAAGAAAACCAAGCAAAAAGGTTCTGAACCCTCTCTGACAAAGCAACCCCAAAGGAAGAAACAAAAGAAAACTTCTGAGGTACGTTTGTCCATTTCTGAAAATATCTTAGACTTCTGAATGCTCTCTCGATTTTAAAACTTTTTGAATCTATGCGACTCCTGAGGTATTTTTTTCTGAATCAACTTTTGACTCATCGTATCCTTCGACTTCTGAACAAAAATTCTATACTCTTCTGCTTCCCCATCTAATTTCTGAATTCCCTCGATCCTCATAAACAACGCAATATCAGTACTTAACCGCTCTCATATTTCACTTGACTAAGACATTTAATATACTTGGAATATCACCGCACTTATTTCATATAAGTCATAACTAGGTGCCCTGTTAAACAATTTAATTGTTCATCGTTATTGGCATTTGGGAAATCCAGTTACATACTCAGTAGTATTTGGTCACATTGTTCTGAGTCCTGTGTTTTAACAATTGCGAAACAAAAATCTCAGATTTTTGGAATCCAAAACAATTTTTGGACTAAACTTTCATATCTATGTGATAAATTGAGTTTGGTTTCCCCTAGGTATGTGTTACCATCGGAATTTGTTTCCACTTCTACCCCTCTAACTTCTGCACCCTTTTCAGAACATTGATTGGACACTTAAGGATTCTGAGTCCGAAAAATTGGAGGAAAGACAGAACTCTCCTAACTCAGAGGATACTCAAGAACAAATCAAACCGGTGGAAAAACAGAACTCACAGTCTAAAGAAAAAAGAAAAGATAATATTATCGAAAAACCCAAATTTACACGTTCAGACACTTGCATTCCGGATCGTACTCAACCCCCTTCAGACGCAAGTCCTCTTGACGCATGGAAATTTCGAACAGCTGTCAATCAGCAAGCGACTTTAGTTGAACGTCTCAAGCAGCAGTTTGAGCTTCGAAACATCGAACTTCAAGCTCTCTCGGATCTTGGTCCCGCCTCAAACACTGAACATGAAGACATGAAGCTAGAACGCCAAAGAATTAACAAAATCATTCTGGATATCGACACCTACCTAAGCTCTGAGCTTTCCAAATTGGTAGACACACATGTCTATATCTTTGACACCACCGAGAAAGATTGGGCGACGATTGCCTCCTCAATCGCCCCCTAACTTGGGACAGGTTCATGGCTCAAGAGCTTCAGAAAAAGAAAGACTCAGTGACCAAAACGCTCACCGATCAACCTGTCGAATCAGGTTCAAGACAAGAATTCTCAGAAACTCAATCCATGCGACGAAAATCCTATTTTTGGTACCGATCAGGAGGTGGATAAACCCTCCCTCTCTAAAATTCATGAAATCATTTTGAGTGACACCAATTCATCCACGGACAAAGCTGACACTTAAGTTCCCTCACAAACCAACGTTCCCCCTGTGAAAGATGAAGCTTTGCATGAAAAAGTCGATGCCTTAACTACCCTGATCTCAGAACTCAAAGCCTCTCAGAATTAGGAGCTTTGGTAAAAGAAATTGCAGAACTCAAAGCCAGGGTGGCTGAGTTCGAAAAGAAGGAAGTTTTTCTTCATTTAGACAATGAAGTTCAGAAGGCTCTCTCTGAAGGACTAACGAATATTGATAACCACCGACAATCCGATGCTGCCAACATGATGAAAACTGCTCAAAAGATGTTAGGCGAAGTTGAAAAGTGACAGAAGAAAATTCCTTAACTCGTTGAAATTGTGGATGCCAAAATCAACCCATTCCTCGAAAACTTGTCAAACTATCTTCACAGAGTTGTTTCAGAAAATCAGTCTCTCCGACAAACTCACTTTCTTCTCTTGCAGATCCTAACTCGTACTCTTGAGAGGATAACCTGCACCATGGATGGTCCTATTCAGTAGATTAAGCTCTACACAAGTCTGTACGTTGATGTCTGTGAACAATTCAAGGACATCACCTCCAAAACTATTTCGGAGGATCTCAGCAAAATGATCAGCGAACTAAATTCAAAGATTGAATCTATCTTAGGCCGCCTACCTATGCCCCCTTCCATTTCTGAAGGAGCCCAGGAAGAGGGAAAGGCGGGTCAAACAGAAGAAACGGATGATATGGTGATAGTGGACACAACTCCTGGTCCAAGTGGATCTAAACAGAAAAATGAAGGAAAAGGTGACACCCACGAAGAAGATAAAGCCCATGCTAGTAAGGGCAACGAATCAGAAAAAGAAACCACTGCTGATCAAAAGAAGAATCCGACCGAAGAAGGACCAATCCTTGGGGAGACTCCTAAAGTGACTCCGAAAACGCCAATTCTCCTCCGAAAACTCAAACTCCTCCGACAATTCAAGTTCCGAGTCACTCAGAAGATGAAAATCTTCTGTTCTCTCCGATAAAAGAGTCAGACCCTCCCGAAATCAAAGCTCAGAAAAGTGAATACTTTGATGCCAAATCTTATCTGCATGCTGAAGACTTTGATTCCGAGTCTGACCAAGAAACAATTGATCCGAACAAAGCTAGTCCAAGTGGCCCCAGTAAACCCGACTTCTCAAAACTTTTTCTGTTCCGACCCCTGACCGATTCAGACTTCAAACCTCACAGTTCATACAACCCTCCTCCGACTCCTGAGCACAATTGGGATATCCCCTTGACCCGAAATGGGGACAAGTACGTTTACACACTCAATTTCTCCGGATTCCCAAAAATCAACAAAGAACTAGCCATCAAATACAAAAATCAGAAGTTCTTGAATAAATTCAACAGACCCCAAGTTGACACCTGGTCCATTGAACCCATAACTTCTGTCACAAGCGTCAAGAGAAGAACCTTCGAAAAATCAAACTACTATAAGTATGAGATAGTCAGCAACTGCAACTATGACAATAGGATTCTGATAACTGAAGCAGACTTCCGAAAGATGAACCCAGCTGACATCTACTCAATAGTCATGAAGTTACATTCAAAAGCTGAAAGGCATAAAGACACAAAAGATGCTTACCTTGTAGCAAGGCGTTTTCTCCATTATCTCTTGGAATAATTCTGCTCGGCAAATGGTGAGTTGTTCGAATTTGTGAAAAATCATCCAGATGATCAACTCCAAGAGCTAGTGGACCTTTTAATGCCAGACAATAGAAACAAATGGAGAAAAGGAGTCACTAATGATCCTGTGCTTGGATTGGTGTACAAGCAACCAGCCATAAAAGGGTCTTTTCTTTTCCTACGTGCTGAACAGATCAAAAGGATCCCAAGTGCGATGTTACAAAAATATGTGGAAGCAATAAAGAAATCCTCGCACTCAGCCCCAGAAGCTAGAAAGGAAATGCTGCTAAGGATGGAATGGATGCTGGCGGTTAGAAATTTCTAGACTTATGCGGTTAGAAAATTCTAGACTTATGCGGTGAAACCAGGTGTTTTGGACAAACATTGAAGAATTTGACTCAAACCCCTCGGTTGGTCACTGAAGGGGGAATTGTTAGTGTTGGAATCGAGTCGTTGACCAACTCAGTGTTTGGAAGTGGTTGTGGTGCGTGTGTTTATGACAATTGATAATCTGTGATGGTTGTGTTTGTAATGATTTTCTGATGGAATGTTTGGACAAGTATTCGTGTGAATGTTTTAAGTGCTGAACAACAGTTATGTTTCTAAATTGTATGTTCTGAATATGAATGGTCTTATTATCTTGAATGAATATGTTTGTGGTTCTGAATGACTCGTGTGATGTTCATTTTATATATGTCTGAAATCCAGTCTTGGATTTCGGAACTCTGTCAAATCTATATCAAGTCAGAAGACCATGTTTCGAAGATACGATGATCGGAAGACACTGTTCGGAAGACACAGTTCGGAAAACCATACTCAGAAGCCACTTGAATCAGAAATATCAAGACACCGAAATCCACTCTGGATTTCGGAACAAGCCACTCAAGTAAACTTCTGAAGATTATTGTACTTAAACATTCTACAATGAAGACTGAAGATATGAGGACTGACTTGAAGATAAGACAAATGGATAAGCACTTTAACTTATAGGGAATGATTAGACTAGATCAGGCGTGGTCTTTTAGGAGCATGTCGGTTGTACTGATTGTATTATTTTATTCTAGATAAGCCACCCTAGTCTGACATTGTATTATTATATTAGACTTATCCATCTTGTCTGACTGAAAAGAGACGTGTTGTCTGCTCTTCAGTCCATAGGATATTGTCCGAAAATCTTCCCTTAGTCTATAAAAGGGAGACCAAGTCCATCTTCAGTCCTCATGAGTTTGAGAGACAATTTGTAACACTTTGACGAATATCAATATAAATTCTCTCATTCCATCAAATCTCTTGTTCATATCTGCATTTCTCCTCGTCTTTACATTTCTAGCACTTTAATCTTCATGTCTTTACTTTACAAGTTAATTAACTATTTATGCACTTTATTGTTGAGCTATTTAAGATCTATTCTAAGTATTCTATCTTTATTATTCCGCATCCGTCTCAAGTCATCAGACTTGTCCACATTCCAAAACCTACCAGTTTCGAAACTTATCTTTCCGCAATCTTTCATATTCCGCAATTTACTTAGAATATTTGGCGACAACAGGTTTAAAGCAAGAACATATACAAAAGTACAATTTTAGCCATGAACACCGAAGTAGACCACAACAAAAAACTCCAGCGATTGAAACCAAGCCAGAAGCGCCACAAACAATGAGAAGCCAAATGCAGAATCAGCCAATCCACACCAGTACCGCAGGAGCCAAATTGAGTCTGAATTGGATTCCTTCACGAAATAGAACCAGAAACAAACAACCAGCCAGCCCAAAACAAAGACCCACACATGAGATGTGAAATACAAAACTCAGGAAGGAAAGATGCATAAGGTCTTCAAATGGAAATCGCAGCATGAAGCTCAAACAAAATGCCCAATCTAAAATAGAAGCGAGCCCCAACTCCAAAGAAAGTATACAAAACCAAAAAAGGAGCTGCCTTTACCCACGGGTAAAATCGTCCAAACCCGAAAAAAGGTTGAGAAAAACCAATTTCCAACTATACGAAGTGTAACATCAGGAGGGGGATTAATCAAACCGAACCAAACTCCATAAAACCGCAATATGATACACCATGTAGAAGGAAATCAGCACCACCATCCAAAGATGAAAAATAGATATGAAAAACCGAACCACTGAGCCATCCGGGGAGCCAACGAAATCTTTACAACCTGAATAGAACCAGACCCAAGCAAGACCAAACAAAGAAAAACACATGCCAATAAATAATCCCCCTCCCCCTCATACACAAGAAAAGAGAGAAAAGAAAGAAACCAACACGAAAAAAGTGCAAACCCGGAAAAAAACGCAGAATTCAGTTGGAGCCAAACCCACCTAAAAAACTCTACCCAGGAAACGAATTGACAAACACAACACACTTTGTTCTGGGATGCACATCACCAAAAAACACCAAAAGAAAAAACCCCAGTACAGTCCCCCCTCAGAACAGTTCAATAGTAGAGAAAATAAAATAAAATAAAAAACATCACCCACTCAGTGTATGTTCTCCGTGTATACGCTCACTTACCCTCCACACCTCGCTCATTTGAGAGAAGACCGGAGTTGAATGGATGACAACACCATGAATACCAGTCCAGAGAATGCTTCTTACCTCTGAATTTTACCCAGTTAAACAAAATCAATTGGATCTCATCAGCAGCTTGTGCAGGATTCCTTTTTTTGTTCATAAAAATCCTTTCATTCCTTGTTTCCCATATGATCCAGCAGACCGCTTGTGATAAGGCTGAGAAAAACTTTCTTTCTATGTCTGATTTAGCTTGTGAGATTGTGTCAACAATTTTCGATTGAAACAATCATAATTTTCCTTTTTAAGCCCGCTCCATTTACATATCCATCCCCAAAATGTTTTTGCGAAATCGCATTGCACGAATACATGATTGACTGTTTCAATTTCAATACCACAAAAAGGGCACTTCTCATCAGACACTCGAATGCCCCTTTGTAGAAGATTATGCTTTATGGGGATTCTGTTTAAAGCCAAACGCCAAGAGAAGCAGTTGACTTTGCAAGGTACCCACGAGTTCCACTTAAACAGTTTAGGAATGTAATCTTTCACCGAAGTATCAAGGGCATTTCTAATGGAATTAACCGAGAAAAGCCTATTATTCTCAATGACCCACTCCTAATGATCCGAATTTGAGGAGAACTCAAAATTTTCAATAAGTTCTGAACATCTTTGAAGCTCCAAATTTTCCATATGCGACATGGTTTGTTTGTTCCAATGCCACTTCAGCTCTATCTTCAAGTTAATGTTGGTCAAGACACGGTCCATAACCAAAGAATTTTTTCCTTTTTCCAACCTATATAATCTTGGAAATTTGTCTTTCAGAGGAATGCCCGTGATCCACGTGTCTTTCCAAAATCTAGTTTTATCTCCTCTTCCAACTTTTCTTCTAAGTAAGTCTTTTAAGCTAATCCCAACTTCCAGAAACTCATCCTCAATTTCAGTGACATTCTTCCACAACCCATTGTAAAAAAATTTCGCCATCTTACGATCATCAAAATCTGGTAACCTGTGTATTCCCCTGATCACCTTTGACCATAAACTGGATGCATCATGCTTTAATTTCCACCACCACTTTGCTAGGAGACATATATTGAAGTTCTTTAGGCCATTCACCCCTAAACCCCCCAAGGATTTAGGTGTAGTTACTTTGTCCCACGCGACCCAGTGAATGCTCTTTTTATCTTCAGAACCATTCCATAGGATTTTTCTTCTAATTCCTTCAAGAGTCTCAATCACCTTTACCGAGGCTTTAAGAACCGACAGATAATATAGGGGAATGTTGCCGAGAACTGAATTAACCAAAGTGAGCCTACCACCAAAAGATAGGCATTTCCTTTTCCAAACACTTAGTTTGTTCCTGAACTTCTCGATTATGGGGTTCCAGTTTTTCAAGAGTTTCATGTTTGCTCCAATTGGTAAACCAAGGTATATGAATGGGAAGCTAGCTGCTTCACAGCCCAAGAAGTTTGCCAATCCTAAAAGCTCCACCATGTCGACTCCAATTCCATAGACTTTACTTTTGGAAAAGCTCACTTTGAGGCCCGAGGCTAGATGGAAGCATCTCAGAATTCTTTTGAGATTGATGAAGTTTACAGGGGACCATTCGCCAGTTAACATAATGTCATCCGCGTACATAAGATGAGATAGTAATGGGCCGTTTCCAGGCAGTTGTAACCCATGGAAAAGATTCATCTCACAAGCGGAATTCATAACCACGTGCAAACCCTCCATAGCTATGATGAATATGAATGGAGATAGGGGATCACCCTGCCTCAACCCTTTTTAAATGTTGAATTCCTTTGTTGGAGCACCGTTAACGAGAATTGACCCTCTGCCAGATGTAAGAATGTCGCGTATCCAACCCCTCCATTTATGCCCAAAACTCATTTGGGACAAAACTGAATCTAGATAAAACCATTCCACCTAGTCGAAAGCTTTTTCCAGGTCTACTTTGAATAGAAATGATTTTGTTTTTGACTTTTTTGCACAATTGTATACTTCGTTGATAATGAATGGGCCATCAAGGATATTTCGCCCCTGAATATATGCCGATTGTTCCTCTCCCACAGTTGAGTGTATCACTTCTGTCAATCTCTGGGCCAACATTTTTGAAATTATTTTCACGAAACACCCAATTAGACTGATTGGCATGTAGTCCTTAAATGTGATTGGATCCCTAATTTTTGGAATCAGTGAGATGAAAGATGCATTACAAGCCTTACTAATTTCGCCAGACCTCTCAAAGAATTTCACTGCTTGTAGTACCTCTGCATGAATTATATCCCAATATTCTTTAAGGAATTTGAAAGTGAAACCGTCAGGACCAAGTGCTTTTTCCGAAGAACAAGACGAGACCGCATCTTTCACCTCATCAATAGAAAAATATCATTCGAGCTTTGATCTGACTTCGTTTGAAAGGATTTTGAATTTATCGCTGATTATAGTCGGCCTCTTGAAATGATCAGACTGGAATTTTTCTCTAAAAAATCTAAGAACACTTTCTTTGATTTGAGGTGGATCATTGATCCACAGACCATTTTCCATTAGCCCGTTTATTCTCGACCTCTTCTTATTCCGGTTAATGAACGCATGGAAGAACCTCGAGTTCTCGTCACCTTCAATATCCCACTTAATCCTCGACTTTTTCTTTAAGTCTTGTTTCTTTATAGTTTCAATCTCGAGCAGTCTTGCTTGAATTGTTTTCCACCGTTTGCTCTCTCTTCATTTAATAAATTGTTTTCCGCCATCAGTTCCAGTTTCTTGATTTCTTTCTTTAATTTGCATTCTTCTCCGTTTTCTTCCTCTTTCCGCTTTGACCTCCATTTCTTGAGTTCTTCCTTAATGTTTTTTAACTTGTTGAGAAAAATCGTATCTGCATTTCCAGTTTCCACTCTGTCGGACCAAGCTTTTGCAACCACCTCCTTGCATCCTTCCACCGAAGTCCAAGAGTTAAAGAACCGGAACGGGCAAGGCCCAAAAGCCACATTTTCACCAAGAAAAATAATTGGATTATGATCTGAGTATTCTCAAGGTAACGCAAGCACAGTAGCTGTATTCCAATATTCGAGGAATTTCCTACAAACCAGGAACCTATCCAGTTTACTTAGCTTCTTCCTGTCCTTGCTGATCCAAGTGAACCTGCGACCGCCCATATTATACTCCGACAATCCAGCTTCCTTAATGAATGAGTTAAAAGCCACCGTACTGGATTTGCAAAAGAATTCCGATAACCGGTCATCCCTGCCTCTAACATCGTTGAAATCGCCCATTAGAATCCAATAACCTTGAGATGAAATTTTAAATTCTAGAAGTTCCGTCCATATCTTCTTCCTAACGTTTGGATCGTTTGGGGCATACACGTTCACAAAGTTCACATCTTCATTACATCCCAGCCACAACCTGGAGACAATTATGTAGTGAGCACTTATGAAAGATTTGCTTTTTTTTAAAAGGTCTCTATTCCATAAACAAAAAAAAAACGCCCGATCTTCCGTTTGAACTTGCCACTTCAATTTCAAAATTGTCAAAATCCCACAGAGAAGAGAACATAATATCTTCGACATTAACCATTTGTGTTTCTTGAATACTAATAAAGTTAATGTTGTGCTTTCTTTGTATTTCTCTAACCTGCTTGCTTTTATCCGCATCTCCCGCTCCTCTAATATTATAAGAAAGGATATTCATTTTTTATTTTTCAAACCACCTTCGCCTTCAATTTCAGCTCTCAACATATGATCAAACCCTTCCAGCTGAAACCCGATTGCCGAACCAACATTTTTGGTCATGCCCAATTCAATAGATATGGAATCACTTGATTTGCTTGGACTTTGATGATTTGAGTGGATTGAATGATTTGATTGCCGACTGTTCTGATTTTTTGATTTCTTGAGATTATTTGCACGCACCATATCTTTCAATTTTAACAACACAGGAGTATTTTTGACATTTTTTTGATTTTTTCAACCTTTTGTCTTTGTTTTCATGTTTTTGAACATGATCAGTAGAGCTAATCATATCCACTCCTATCATTCCATTGGTCTCCTGAGGTTCCACATTCAGATCTAACGAATTGGTCTTAGTATGATCTGCTTCCAGATCATCACCACTATCCGCATTTGAACTAGATCCTTCAGATGAGACATTCACTGTGGAGGCGTTACACGTTTTAGACGGGCTTTCACCACAGGACCAGGCCAATGTTGGGTCTGAAATCCTAGACTTGGATCCGCCAGAACTTCATGATGTTGTAAGCATTGTGCATCATTCGTGGTTTCAAGATTGAGGACGTTTGTGTTATTTTGATTCCCAATAACCATTGAATCGTTTAATAGCCCTTTTGCACTTACCCTTATTTCCCCCTCACCCTGAAAAGAGTCTTCATTTAACCTCCTTTGATCTCTGTCCTGTTTTCCAAAATCCTTGTCATTGTTTAAAGTGCTAACAGATTCTTCAATTCGTGACACGTCATCTTCTTTTCTGTCATTCTCCAAAGCATCGTTTCCTCCTTCTTCAGAAAACATGTTTTCTGCTCCAACATTACTCTTTTCCCCAATGTGCAATTCATCACCTTGATCTTCTCTATCATATCATTTGGATCCATATCTTGTGTTGCCTTTACCCTTTCAGAGTCTTTAATACCCCCTCGTCTTCCCACTCTTCATCTCTTTCATCATCATCGTAGTCAATGGTGTCAGAGATTCCATCCAAGTCGTCTTCGGAGTCTGATATAAAGCAGTCGGGATTACAAAAGGATGGCTCCCAAACATCACACTCTTCTTTGATCCAAACATCAAAATTGATTTTTCTCCGGTTAACCTTTATATTTTGGTTTATAGTCGTAGCAATATTGGTTAAGATGCACACTCTAGCGAAGGAGACGTTTGTAGCGTCCTTAGGGCAGTCACACGGGATCAAAACCCTCCCGAAATTGCTTGCGATACAGGTAAAAATTTGTGAATCCCACATCTGCACAGGAACACCGATAATCTTTACCCATACGGCTTTCAAACATTGCCTATTTGAGCCGTCCCGCTGTTTCAACCATGAAAACCATGTTCTCCAATATTGGTCCTTTTGTTCCGGAAATTTACCAGCCTCGTGAGTGTTATCGAAGTCAATGAGAACCATCAAAGCACCCATATATCTTACAGAGCAGATATAATTTTCTCCGTCTTAATTATGTTTAAGAAAGAAATTAAGCTATCATAATCCTTAACTTCTCCTATTAGGCAGCCATTTAACCAGATGCGTGATTTTGGTTGTACAATTGCAGGGATGGTTATTGAAATTGGTTTGTATTGGGAGTGGTTAATATTATGCCCTTTAACGATATCTACGTAGGCTACTGATTTAACCCCAAATCCATTCTTCTCATGTCCATTGATGCGTATTTCAATTATATTTGTAGAACCATGGGTATTGAATTTGCTAACCTGATTTCCGCCCAAAGAATTTCGATAATTATTGAATTCCATCCGATTAGGTCTCCTTTCTTCCCAATTCCTTGTCGATGGTGGAATGATCTTCGAATTGTTGACTTCGTTTTTACCTCTGCCCAGCTATTTAGCTACATTTGCGTGAATGATCATATACCCAATCTTGATATTGTTTAGTTTTGTTTCCAGTGCCAACACATCAGTGACCTTGATGAATATTGCGAATCCGAATTTTGCTCCGCCTCTGTCTCTTTTCTTGGCAAGGTAGAGGTCAACGATGCACCCGTAATTCTTGAAAATGTTCCACAGTTCCGCTTCAGACCACCCGTCCGGGATATTTGAAATGAAGAAGTTTGTTGCCACCCTTTCTACCTGCTGCAAGTCGCTCCAATCCCTCCGATTTGATGCTCTGTTCCGGTACCTCACCTCCGTCCATCCATCGTTTCTCTAGTCTCTCTCAGTTCCTCTCAGTTTTCCGGTGACGTTTCATCTCCCGCTCATTCTCTCTCTCACCACAATATATATATTAATTGAGTAATAAAGATGATTAAACATATTTATCCCAAAGATGGTCTTTTTTTCTTGGTGATGTGGGGGTTCTTCTTGTGTAAAGCTCTCTAACCATTTTAGATTTTTCCTTGTAAAGCTCTCTAAACCATCACTTGGTAAAAAGATAATTATTGCTAGACTGCTAAGTCTCACCATTTTAAGTAGTCGACTGACATCCCAAGAACCCTAGTGAGCGTGAGTTCTCTCAGAAGCTTTGGTTCACTTAGTATTCATAATTAAACTCCAATTCAATCATGTAGTTCTTCCTGAGAAAAACACATTAGACGAACCAGTGTACCCATCACAGGGTACCGTGATGCTGAGGTGGAGTCTCATCACGGCCGTGCGCACCGTCCCGTGTGCACCGTGATAGGTATTTTCATGGTGCAATGTGATCCCGGTCACGGACGATAACAACGAATGGGAAGTGTTGAACGGCCTTTTTTTTAACAAAAAAATCTGCCTTTTTATTTACCAACAATAACTCTATAACAACCTAACTATTTATCTAAATATAACACACATTCAGCAAATTCTTTACCTCATTCACACATATATTTTACTATGGATAAAAATTCAAACACCTCACCTTCAACCTGCAATCGTTAGTATGATCTATTCGGATTAAACCCGACCTGCCTGTCAATAGCCGAACCTTGAATCACTGCAATGTGGTTTTGTCAATTTACTCCAATACAGGTCCCCTATCGCACAACAACCCCATTTTCAACAACAATTTCCACCTTTCAATCCGTATCAACAACCCTTCCAACCGGCTTTCGTATTCCAACAAGGATTCCAACCGCAAGCATCACAACCAGCACCACAACCGAATCTGGTGTCTCCCGAAACCGTTGAGGAGACACAACAAGTAGACCAGCGATGACGGGCCGCGAGGAGGAAAGGAAAAAAACCGCAAGGCGAGGGTAAGACGAATTGGACAAAAGACAAAGAATTAGGTTTAGAAAAGGCGTGGATTTTTGTTGACCCGATAGTCGGAGACTCTCAAACCCAAAAAATGTTTTGGATAAAAGTTCAATTAACTTTTTATAGTTTATTGGGAAAAGAGAGTAGGAACATGGATCAAATTACATCCATATGGCGCGAAATGAGGTTGAAAATTAACATTTTCAACAGTATTTACAACAACCTCGCCAACATGCACAATAGGGGGCGAACGACTTCGACTTCTTCAACGCGGCTATGCAACAATATGAAAAATCTACACCCACCCGGAAAACATTTACGTATGTCAAGCCATGGACAGAGTTGAGGGCTCAAGAAAATGGCTGCTTCTCGAAGATTCGCAATCTTCCAGCACGAAGCGTTCGAGGTCGGTCTGTCAAGAAACATCAAAACAATCAGACGTACATACACACATCGACATCAACGACGAGCCGGTAGATCTTGAAGACGAACAACCGATACGTCGACCGATCGGGTGAGATAAGGCGAATAAAGTGGCTTCTGGTTCGAGAGCCAAAAGTTTGGAGTCAAGCATCATTGATTTATTTGGAGAAAAATTTGATCGATATGTGCAACTACAATCAGACAAGGTCGGGATAATGAATCGGGTGGAAGAAAAAATCGTCGAAACGCTTAACAAATCGCCCAAACGCAAATACAAAGGAATGCCGATATCGAGTTGTTGAAAATAAAACCCAGCGATTTTGAGGGCGAAGATTTGGAAATTTTCCTAGCGATGCAAGAAAGTGTCCGAGATAAATATCGACCTAGGAACTAGTTTTTTTTTTCAATTTACATTTTTTGTTCGACGTTATTTTTATTATTGTTATTTTTGGTTTTTTTATTTATGTTAATGTAATGGATTTTTAATGGAAAATTAGGTTTTTATTTAATTTTTAATATTTTTTAATTATAAATTTAAATATGACACGGAGTGATGGGTATACCATTGAAAATGTGATGATATGTGAGGGTGAGGTGACAACCCATCACATGAAATGGAGTTGATGGGTATATCCCTTAGACCAAGAGGTATGGGAGAGGGGTTTATGTGCGGGGTCCTACGTGGCTTCACCACACCCCAAGGGAACACTGCCCCGGTTGGTGTGGTAAAGGTGAGGGGATGGTGACCAAGGGGTTGGAACCCCGTACTCTCTCACCTCTCTTTCTCTTTTCTTTACACACACACATATATATATATATATATATATATATATATATATATATATATATATATGTGTGTGTGTGTGTGTGTGTGTGAGGGGTAGTGAGGGAATACCATTTCCTAAAATTTAAGGGGTGAGGGGTTAGTGAGGTGGCGCCTATATGGCACCCTAACCCCTTGGGGTGAGGGGTTACCATACCTCTCAGTCTTAGTCTTAGCAATTAATGTGGAAAGTTTTAAGCTTTCTTGAAAGAGGCCCATGGGAATTTTTAGTGTTACTTGTAATGCTCACATATAACAAATATAGGAAATTTGGTATTTCTAGAACACCTTCAAAGGGTCAAGGAGGTGACGAAAGACCCCCGATGTCATCATCATAAGAAAATGTAAATCAAGTATGGATGAACTATTTAATCATATCCAGGTTTGATCACAACGTATATAAGCATTACAAATTTACAATTTTAAGGTTTTATGAGGAATTCAAGAAGTTGGAATGCGAATGAACCAACTAATGAATCTATCAATGAAACACAAAAAGTTATGCTTATACAGTTATACCTTTATCTATTTAATGAATGAAGGGAAGGTTCCAATAGACATAAAGGTCATAAAACCTTATATGAATCTGCCAGGCCACTTGCTAACATTCCACGATGGTTTATTCCACAAGCCTTGCTTATAGTCTTTCTTGCAGCCACAACTTCTTTGTATAAACATTTTAAGAGGATCAAGGATGAAGGAACTGATATAATTCTATATGATAATGAGTAAAAGGAGCATTACAGTGGTTGAGATTTCTTTGATTCTCATTCTCTGAAATGCTGCATATTTCGGGCTTTGAATTTGTGAACAAGCAGTCTTTTGATTTTGGTAACTAAATGAAATTTACTCTAATAATTTTCGGTCGGGTCGGGTTTTCAGTTGTCTAAGTATATGAAAAGGTTCATATCCATTTCTTTTCTGAACCCTGTAATTTAGCATGGATCCAGTCAAAATCTGAGTTGATACAACGAAGGAAGTGATCGAAAGGGTTTTGTCGACTTGAACAGGGTATCATGGCATCCGAAAAGAACTAAAATCCAAGAATTAAGTAAAAAATATAACTTGGTAAAGATAATATTAAAAAATGTAGTCAATATTCCTCTACCACCAATTTAGTATACAATATAATACGTATAACAAATAATGAAATACTACAATATATTTAACCCCCCCCCCCCCCCCCCCCACAAGGCGCATAGTTTGTTCGTGGATCTAGAAAACAGTCAAATTGTAGCTAAATTAAAAAAAAGTAAGGTGGGCACCCCCTTTGTGAAAATGTTTGTCTACTAGGATGGTGAGGAGAGATGAAGGAGTCCAACAAGCCTAACGACAATTTTATCCCAGAAAAAGTGTATGTCAATCTCAATGTGTTTCGTGCGTTAGTGTTAAATGGTATTGAAAGTCGTGTATATCGCACTCATATTATCATAGTAGACTACACTCGCCTTGTTAGTATGAGAATTAAGTTCACCAAGGAGATTTTGAAGCCAATTAGTTTCAACAACAACATTAGCGACTACTCTGTATTTGGCGTCCGCACTCAAGCAAGATAGGACCCCCTGACATATGCAGGACCATGATATTATGTTTTCCCCTATAAAGATAAAATATTTGGATGCAGTCCATTTGGTTGATGGATACCCCTCCCCCTGTCGGTGCCATATAGGTTGTGAGGTCAGTAGTGGGGGATGTGAAGTTGTAAACCGTGGGAGATTGTAAAGGGAATGTAACGTAAAACACGCTTCATGGTGTGAAGATGAGGTTCTCTCGAATAGTGTATATATAGGCACATCTATTGAACAACAAAGGGAATATCTGGCTGGGTGAAGGTAAGGTATTGAAGACCCCCGGCTAGACTTTAATAGAGGGTGGGGTCAGCTACCGGAGGACCTATGGAGTCTAGTTTGTGAACTAGCTCGCAGGGTGCATGCGGGATTACTGTTAAGCATGTTGGCATGCTCTAGAAGCTCAGCTGCATACTTTTGCTGAGAAAAGAATAGACTCATTGATGTACGAGTAGATAGAATACTGAGGAAATAGTTTAGGGCACCCGTATGGGTCATGGGAAACTCGTGTCCCAACTGATGATCTGTTGTAAGTTATGTTGGGGATGATGTCAAAATGATGTCATCGACGTATATAATAAGGAATATGTGCCTACCTGAGAGTGTTGTATAAATAAAGATCGGTCTGTCCCACTCTGTTGAAAACTAATATGGAGAGCATACTCAGCAGAACGATGGTATCATGCTCGAGGGGTCTGTTTCAGATCATATAGTGTTAGAGTTGGAAATGCTCTACAACGATGAGTGATAGATAGGCTAGAATATTCCCTTTGTATTTTGGAATATTCCTTTTTTCCTATAAATAATTAGGGATGTTGGTCATTTTGTAGTGTGTACCTAGTATGTAGTCTTTTTAGATTTCAGAGAGTTCTCTGTAGCTCGGAAACACTTTCCCTAGCCACATGTTCTTCATGTATGATTTTACTCTTTGTTATCTAAGAATATTATTCATCATGTTCTTCATTTTATTACCAATTATCTTTGAGATGTTTGTTATTCCACACTTTGCTAGCCACTGCGGGTACTAGCAATTGGTATCAAGGCCACATTCGTACTCACGAATATGATCCAGACTAGCATTTTTGTTCTTGAAGATTTTCGGTTATTACAAAAATTCCTCAGATTCGATATATAAATTTTTGTGATGAGTTTTATCTATGATTTTCGGGGTGACTCCACTATCCAGAATAAATTGTTGCTATTGCTAATCTTTTTTTTTTGTTGCTGCTATGATCAAGATCTTTCTCAAGTTTTTATTACCTACTAGTTGAAGAAATGAATATGATGTTCTTATCTTTTTGCTTTAAAAGATGTATTTTTACCTATATTTTGTTGAATAATATGGAAGAGACCAAAATCATGAGTAATAGAGAATGTTTTTCAAAAAATATCAGTTGAACTATGTAAATTTGAATAAATGACTATTATACCCACACGTTTAAACTTGACAAATAACAAATAACAATTTGTTGAATAATTTTTATAAATTAAAAATGTACATACTCACATTAAATTTTTTTAATAATCCTAGAAATTTAAAAATAACATGATTAATAACATAAATTGAACATAACTTTAAAGTAAGTTCAAATAAAAAAATTAAACTTAAATAATCAATATTTAAATATATAGTGAATCAAACAAAATAACAAGCACGTGAAATTTGTATGATATTTACACATATAATTGTGAACAACTCAATAAATAAGTATAAAGGGGGTTAATTCTATAAAAGTTCAAAAGTTTACACATCAATTGCTAATTTACCCTAACATTTTTTTTCGTTATTCATTTGCCATTCTTTTTGAAAAAACTTTTCAAATTTGAAAGTTTAGAAGGTTACCAACATGTCACTGCTGACGTGACGTTTCCTATTGACTTTGCATTCTATAAATGTCCAAAAGTTTACACTATCTTATCCAATAGCAGCTTAAGCTCCTCATGAGAAATTCTTTTGTTGGTGTTTGAATCGGAGCTCATTATTCATCCGGAGAGTCTACTTCTCTCATGTTGCATGAGAAACTTCTTACCAAACTTTTCCTACAACTAACCAAACCTCTCCTCCCCACCCTTTATATTTTTTACTAATGAAAATCTACTACTACGTCCTCCTCCTTACCAAAAAAAATTTGAACATAAATTTTTTTTCTAACACCAATTTATTCCTTTTATTTTTAACCTAGTATTTTTATTTACACTAATGTTTTTACCGACATTCGGCCGGACCAAATTTTTGAGGAAATGATTTTTCGTCGTGACATTATTTTTCCTCAAAAATTGGATTATCATGCTTCATCCGAGATTACGACATTTTTTTGGATGAGTTTGCTTCGGATTGCATGCTTCTACGGCTAACTCTACGACCGAAGATTTTTATCCAATGTCTTCGACCAACATATTCTGACGATACATTCCGGAACCGCAATTCATTGTCATCCTCTGGTTCGCGAACTAAGCATGTATTGCTTACTTCACTTCGGACATTTTGCGATTGCGTCCGCAACCGAGGATCCTATGTTGGTTATTCAGCCACTCTTCAGCACATAATAGAGATTATTTGAGCAGACATTTTTTATCGTTTATCGATATTTACTTGTTTAGATAGCCCAACAGAGCCGACCGACTACAGATGGCCGAGAAGTATTTATTTTACTTTTTGTCACGTGTTTTATCAAGACCCTTCATACTTCTAGGGGGAGCGTGCAAAGCTCCTAGTATCCGAGATTCTCCGGTCTGGATTATTTATTTTTGATCGAACACTTGTAATAAAAATAGGGAGAGAATTCATGATGAGCATTTGAACCGAGAGTGTTTTTTTTATTGAGTCGTCCACAGACGATGAGATTTTTAGCGCTACAATGCGATGTAGCACTAATTTCTCATCATTCATCGCTTGGATTCTCTTCGGACACAGATTATGCATTATGACGATTCAGAGCACTTCTTATTATTGTTAGAGTTTGGATTTCTGAAGACATCTGACGACGAATACTTATTTAGTGATGCGACGTGTCACTTATAATTTTTGGTCTTTCGAGATCAAATTCATGTCGTTGGTACACCGTCTTCGGATCATGATTATTTATTGTTTAGACTTTATTACAGGATGTTTATTATTCTTTCCAGCAGGTTATTATTATTGCTACTGTGCTCTATCATGTTCTTTAGTGATTCGAGGAGCAATAGATGATTCAAACTTTTGATGACGATGTGTGATCTGAACATTGGGATCTTCAGTTGTGGAGTACACACAATCCTCTAGACTTGATCTGTTTTTGGGGATTGATCAGTTGTAGATTGAGATCTCACTTTTTTTGCCTTGGAGAGCCTAAGCCTCCGAAGCCGAAGACGTTTGACGATTTAAGATTCTATTACCCAACATTAGAGATCACAGACACTTCAGAGTATTTGAGACATCCCCGGATTGTTTCTCACAACCGCACCATTCTTGCTTCCGGATATTATGTATTTTAGCCTTGTATTTGTACAATGTATTCATCTCTAATTGTATACCTCATCATTTCCTAGCATTTAGGAGGAGATTGTTGAAGCTGGAAATGCTTTACAATGATGAGAGATAACTAGGCTAGAATATTCCCTTTGTATTTAGAAATATTTTCTTTTCCCTATAAATAGGAAAGGATGTTGGTCATTTGTAGTGTGCACCTACATTGTAGTCTTTTTAGATTTCAGAGAGTTCTCTATAGCTGGGAAGCACTTTCCCTAGCCACATATTCTTCATGTATGATTTTACTCTTTGTTATCTAATGAAATCAAGATTACTTATTGTGTTCTTCATTACTAATTATCTTTTATATGTTTGTTAACTTTGCTAGCCATCGCGGGTGCTATCATATAGGGATCGCTGAAGATGACATGCATAGTCTGGGTGTTGTGGATCTCAAAAATCATGTTGTTGGTACATGCAACATGATCGAGTACTCGAAATCGGGTGTTGTCTGAGGAGGTTTTATGGGAATCGGTCGACAATACTCGGACTCTGTCAGAATCAGTCAACCTCGGTGCTACTCGGTTAACATCGTTGCAATCGTTCAACCTTGAAATTGGTCAAACTCATAAAAATTCAGTCAAACTCGAAAAAACTCGGTCAAACTCGGAAAAAATCGGTCAAACTTGGAAAAAAATAAGTCAAACTCAAGAATTTTGAATTTTTTTAAAATAAATACTTATAATTGTTATGCAATTAGTTTAAAACATATCGTATATATACTTATTTAATACACATTTTGTTGTTTAATTTTAATTTTGTTTAATTCAATATCAAATTTTATGTAACTATGACTATATTCAGTATTTCAGTATGTATAATCATATAATATGTACATATTTACCATATTTGAGTACTCGTCATGTACTCCCGCCTAGACCGAGTACTCGCTACTCACTTGTTGACCAACATAGCATCGTCTAGCAACTTTTGCAACATTACGTGTAAGTGTCCGTAAAAAAGGAATTCTTCACATAAATCTGACCAATGGACCAATGTAGGGAGACTGCAAGGCTACGAATAGTGTGTATGGTCGTTGACTTAACTACCTAACTGAAAGTTTCATCAAAATCTATCCCGGGCTGTTGCCCGCATCTTTTGGCTACCATACGAGCCTTGTACCGAGCTAGAGATCCATCAACATGAAATCTGTGGCGAAAAAACCACATATAACGAAACATATTAACTCGCGGAGGTTGAGGGACGAGAAACCAATTCATGTTGGACATAAGAGTGTGATATGTGAGATGGTGGTGGTATGAAGATTGAGTCTTTGAGTGGGTTTTATGATGTTGACTTTAGCATGAGTGGTTATAAAGGGGGTAGGAGGAGTGGCATGATTACGAGGGGTGGAAGAGGGAATTGTGGTGATAGATGGAGACGGGTGGTGTTGTTAGGTTGGGCTAAAGAATATCATAAAGGATAGGGGATGGATCTATTTAATGGTCAATGAAGGAATAGGATGGTGGGTCGGTAAGGGTAATCGAGCTAAAAGGAAAGATCGTCTTGTCAAAGATGACATCACGAGAGATGATGATTTTTTGAGTGGAGACATCAAGATATTAGAACCACGATGATATGGCAGGTATCCGAAGAACATACATGGAAAGGTACGCAAAGCAAGTTTGAGATGAGTGGTGATATGTGGGTAGTAGAGGCACCCAAACACCTAAAGATGAGAGATGTCCAAACATCGAAATGAATAGTATAAAAGGCATTAGAAACATGAGAATCTGAAACAGTAAAAGGAAGTTTGGAGTGTTTTCCAATTTGACAAGCATTAAAAATGGCATCAAGTTTTTTGGTATTATAGGAAATGAAATTATTTGAAACTAAAGACTTCAAAACTTGGTAACTGGGTGACCGAGCCGCTGATGCCACAAGGAATGAGATGAAGAAATGAACGCTTGTTGTGGAATGGAGGAGAATTGATAGAGAGGCTTGGGGCTATCACATCGGGTTAGCGAGAAATGTTTCCTGTAATCCTTGGCGGTAAAACCCAAATCACCAAACTCAATAGCAACTCTACTATGATGAGTAATTTTGCATACTAAAATTAAAATTTTGATTATGTCAGGGGTAATAAGGATGTTATAAGATACAAAAAGCGATGTGAAATTTTTAGTGGGAACTGGGCAAGTCCAGTAGTCTCAACGGAAATATGAGATCCATTACCGACTAAAGTATATGAATCATCACGATTTTGCATAAGGTTTTAAAGTATACTTGGATCTGCATGTACATACTATGTCACCCCTGTATCCATGAACCATCCACCTTACTCGGGTTCGTTGAGATGCTCGAAAATATTCTGGTAGGGCGATGGGCTGATCAGGTATGGACCAACTTCAAGGGGCACTTGGCTGCTAGAATGAAAATATGATGTGAGTGGGCATGTGATGGTCACATGAGCCTGCATTGATGTTGGTCTGGATTAGTGAAATGTGTTGTTTGGATATGGTGGTAGACCAAGGAGTCCAACAGAAGATGACAGCTAGTTAGTGGGCCATTTTCGGTGGTATTGTCGTCGCTAATTTCAACGGCCAGATCCCAAGTTTCCAGTGAGAACAGTTTCAGGAGTGGAGGAGTAGTCTTGATGAGATACCTGGTGAGCCATACAGGAATTATTTAGGCTTTGCTCTTCCAAGAGTAACATAGATCTCATTTTCGAGAAGGATGGGAGAGGAGAACAACAGCGGATAATGTTTGAAACAAACTCATATTTGGTCGAGATGCCATTGATGTCATACAAGACGAGGTGTTTTCCAGTATGGCGGATGCAACATCAAGATTGGCAAGAAGATCAGTGAAACTTTTAACTTTGTTGCAGTAAGCACTTACGAAAAAGTCCATTATTAAGATGTTTCGTAACTCAGTGTAGAGTTGCATGCATCTAATGCCCTTGTTTTCCCAAAATAAATGTTCAATGTTTTTCCATACATGCAAAGCGGAAGCATCCGTCTTGAAAACAAATTGAAGAAGAGGTTGAGACATGGAACCGTAAGGCCAAAGCTTTACAACGACATCAGCTTTTTACCACTTCGGATCCATAGCGGTGACAAATAAAATTTTATGTAAAATAATAAAGAAATATAAGTGTAGTTGATGTTAAAAATTTTAACGCTTACTTATATGGATTGTGCTATTCAAAGGGGCAAAATAGCCAAAGGAGGAAACAGTATGGAAATTTATGTTTGAAGACTTCTTATTAAGTCATTATGAAGTGTATATCATTTAGAAACTTGCTTTGAAAGCATAAGGGCAAAAATGGAAATTTGGGAATAAAAATGAAGAAAATATGTGTAAATCTTAAAAAAGTGAATATCTAAAAGTCTAAAAGGGATTCGGAAAAATTCATCAAGGAGATTTATGTAATGTTTGATGTAACATGAATATAGCACAAAGATTCGGGTCGTTTGGAGTTATAATGAAGAAGTTATGAAGGTTTCAAAATGGTCAAAAAGTGACAAAATGGCCAAGTGTCCATGTTTGAGGGAATGTAATGGAAAATATGGAGAGATTCAGCCTTAAATCTGCAAGGAGAAATTGTTAAGCTCATTCTCATCATTCTAGAGGTATAAGATTTGTAAAATTTAGGTATCATATGAGAAAGATATAGCTACGTAAAGTTCAAGAAAAATATGATGCAAACGCTGAAATATTTACTAAGGCATGGACCAAGGGCATTTTTGGGAATTTTCAAATTGACTAAGTAAAAAACTAACTTCTCTGTTATTTTCTCTACTGTGCATAAAGCAAAAATTAGAAAATCGAGATTTTGAGAAAACACGCACACACACACACACTCGAAGTGTTTGTGTGACTGAAAGATCAACGGAGAGATAGAAAGTGAAGGAAATCGAGAGGAGAAGCAGGAGGGAAGACTATCACACACACATACTACTGTGTGTGAGCAATTTCTGAAGTAGCAACATCAGCCGGCTGTTAGAAGGGAACGACAGTGGTAGACTACCGGTTGGTGGCGACATACAACTGGCGATGGTTGGTAGGGTAAGGGAACGATCCCATTTGATCTGATTGTTGCTGAAATGATCTTAAAGTTCCTGATTTGGTTCCACTTGACAGCTTTTGAAGATATTCTCTCTACCCCTAGATAAATTGGCTTTAGAAACATGAAAATGCTTGGAAATGGTTGAATGCATGTCAAGGCTATTTAAGATTTTGAAGGATACTTGGAAGAGGTAAAAGTATAGATCTAGTTGAGTAGTGTAGCTAGACATACCTAGCTACTGACGTGAGTACATATGCACTTTTTAATTGGGTACATAGCAAACAAGTTTGATGCATAAACGAATTGACAAATGATTTTTAAAGTTTAAGCTCATGAATGTTGTTTTATGTGAAAATGAGATGATTTCTATATGTTTATAATGATGCACAAAGTTAATACCAAATTGCTTTGCTATGATGTATACAAAACTGAAATGTGTAACTATAGAATGAAAGTAATAATGATGATGTTCGGACTAGGACCTTACCCATGAGAAGGGGGTCAAAAGACACTACTGGATGGTACTTCTCGTCGTGAAGTAGTTGTCTTAAGCACAAATTTATGTATATATTTGTTCTGTTCCATGAAAGGGATGAGAATGTTATGTGACAACGCCTAGTAATATCAAATATTTTAGTCGTTGTTGAGCCTTATTCTTAGTGGAATTATATCATATATATCGTGGTATTCTCAATTTTCGAAGAAGTTTGAAGATCAAGGCAAAATCAGGCAAAGACGTACGCGCGCCGCAGAATTCACAAACGCGCGACGCGGATATGAGGCGGTGGAAAGAATTTAAATTCCGATAAAACGGGGATAAACCCCTACGCGCGACGTGGGATCCACTTATGCGTGGCGCGGCTTTGAGATTTTTGCAACTATAAATAGAGGCCTTTAGGTCGAAAAAATTAGCAAAGACCTGGTGTGAAATCGACCCCAAAGGCTCTTTGACTCCGAGATTTAGCTTCAGCAACCATCTTTTGGTATTTTATGTTTTTATCTTTAATTTTTAATTAGTAAAGTAGTTAGAGATAGTTGGCTAGTGTCTTTGGGAGTGATAACCATTGACATTGAGTCTTTGTTTATGTTTTTATTAAGTTTAGTTACTGTTTTGAACCTGTTGGATCTGATTTGGTTAATGATAATCATGCGGTTTATGTTAATTGCTTTGTTTTTCGGTGTTTATGCTTGTGAATGAATTTTTGAGTGATTGGATTGTGTTTAATGTTTGGATTGCCTTTGATTGCTTCTGAATTGGAGATGCACTTCTGATTTTAGTGGGTAACAAGGTTTAGTTAGTGGATTTTAGTTTAGTTAATGCTTGTTTGGAATTGTCTTAGTTTATGGTTTTTGGGATTGTTTGGGAAAAGTTAGGAACTAGGTCCTCTGACTGTAGCGTGACATTGCAGTTGGTAATCTGTCACCTGTCTCGACCACGTAACTCCTGTGGATCGACCCTGACTTCCACTATGCTAAGTGAGAGTGAGGTTTATTTTCTTATTTTTGATCGCATGACGACCGTTGCGATGTCAAATTTTGGCGCCGTTGCCGGGGAGTTGTGAGCTTGAGAATAGGTGATCTGTAGGACTTTCAGTTTCTGAATTTTTGGTCTTGATTTTGAGATTTCAGTTAGTTAGTAATTTTGCTTTTGGTTTTTCTCGGGCGTGTTGCATTAGTGCATGCGTACCCGTAGGGGTGAACAATTATCCCCTTTGCGTTTTGACATAGAAATTGAGCGAACTGCGCGTAAGATCCGTGTACGTAGGCGTTTAAATACAATGAGTTTTAGTAATGTAAGTAGTAGTATAGTGAGTGTTACCCAGGAACCCTCGGGTGAGGCAACGGGGATGTCATTTATTCCCCCAATTTCAGAATTTCACATTAGGAGCACGAGTGCTATTGGTGGTGCAGCTTCAGCCCCTGCACCTATACCATCATGCACTCCGCCGTCGATTTCACCATTTCAACCTTTATCCCAACCACAATCCACAAACCCATTTACATCTGCCATGTCTTGGGGAGCGCCGACCCGTGATGGCACCCCAGTATCTAGACAGCAGACACCCATTTCTCAACCTATTTCACAACCACCACCAATACTTTTTAAACCACAAACCACATTCCAACCTATACCACCGCAACAACAATACCAACAACCACCTCAGCAACAGTACCAGTATCAAGAGGCTGAGGAGAGGTATGATGATAAAGACGAAGGATGGGTTCCACCAGCACCACAGCAACCATGGAACCGAGGTCGGGGACCTCCAAGAAGAGCACAGCAGCATCAACCATTACAAGGTCAGCAGAGATATAATGATCATCACTTCTACGGTAATCCTGCTCAACCCTTGTATATTGCACAACCGAGGGGGCAATCGGTTGCATCGTACTTTCAGCCACGGGAGTACGATGACTCGACGCCCATTTACATTCCTGATGATATAGAATTTCAAGTAGAAATTAGGCCTCAGTTGTTAGGAATGTTACTGGAATTTAGGGGGTACAAACAGGATGACCCATACAATCACTTGTATGAGTTCATAGCCATAGCCAATGCCAACACCCCTAGGAACAATAATAAGAACATTTTTAGATTAAGATTGTTCCCATTCACTCTGAAAGACAAAGCCAAATATTGGTTTACGTCTTTGCCATCGAATAGCATCACTACATGGGATCAACTCAAAGCTAAGTTCTTACAAGAGTTTTATCCGGCAAACAAGACAACGGAGATCAGGAGGGCTATTCAGGATTTCCAGCAGAAGCCGGGAGAAGCTTTTCATGAAGCATGGGATCGTCTAAAGGAGTTGATGAGGTCGTGCCCTCATCACGATATTCCAAAGTGGCAACTCGTCAATGTATTCTTTGAGGGAGAAAGTGAGACAAACCAAGCCATGATTAACACATCATCTAGTGGCACTATTATGATGCAAGACCTGGAGGAAGCTTGGCAGTTTTTGGAACAGCTAAGTAATGGCTCCAAGGCGAATTTCTCAACAAGAAAGACGGTAGGAACAACTACAGCAGTGGGAGCTGACGTCGACTGGAAAAAGGATGTAAAGAAGGAGATAAGCGAGATTAATAAGAAATTCGATAGACTTGTGTCTACTCTGCAGCATGGACCTTAGAGTCAACCACAAGGAGGTCAAGGAGGACCAAAGACTCAGGAAGCGAATCAAGTCTATGGCCAGGGTCAAGGTCAATATAACAATGGACGGCCCTATAGACCATATAACCAAAGTCAGTAGAAGTTCAATAACCAGAGGCAAAACAACTACCAAGGGCAATCATCTAATCAGCCCAGGCAGTATCAACCGACGAATAATAATGGTAACGCCAATGGAAATGGTAGCAGCAACAATAGGGGGCCCAATAATTCCATCAACAATGCCCCAGGAACTCAGGAGGATCTAGTTGCAAAAATGTATGAGATGTTCAACACAACACAGCAACAGTCGCAGGCCAATGCGAAGGCAATCGTCAATATGGAGAGGCAAATCGCCCAAATGGCTAAAGATCAACAAAAAAGAGATAATGGGAAGCTGCCAAGTACCACAGAAGTCAATCCGACGCATGGTCAACGGGCCGGAAAGGAACATGTCAACACTGTCGAGGCTGAATGGAGGAAAGTTACCCTGGAAGACTTGCTAGAATCAGGAAATGAGGCTGAGAGTGAGAAGGAAGAAGAAGTTAAGGAAAAGGTGGAAGTTGAAAAGGAATTAAAGGAAATTTCCGTTGAGAAGGAACCTCAACCAAAAGAGGACAAGGATGTCCAAGAGGAAAAGCAACCGATAATAGCTGGAATTAAACAAAGGAAGAAGGATAAGAATGGAAAGAAAACGCAGGAAGTGCCCAAATCGACGGGGCCATCGATGAATAAACCCTTGTGGGACGAACTTAAGGACGCTCCTGAGGATACAAGAATTCTTCAGGAGATGCGTGAGAAAAATGGAAAAAGCAAGACTCCCATACCTGACACTGTGAGGTTGACAATTAAAGCTAGTGAGGCACTGTTGGGAACACTGCCCAAGAAAGAAAAGGATCCTGGGTCACCACTGATTACTACTACTGTAGGAGATGTGGTCATTAGGAACACCTTGCTGGATTTGGGAGCAAGTGTGAATGTGCTACCAGGATATTTGTATGATAAATACAAGAATGAGGAATTAGAGCCGGCAAAGACCATGTTATAGCTGGCTGACCAGTCAACCAGAGTATCCCGAGGCAAGTTGACCAATGTCATAGTGAAAGTTGGGGATTTCTTTTATCCAGTGGACTTTTTAGTTATGGAGTACGAAAGTTTGGAGGACGCACCCACGTTAATACTAGGACGTCCATTTTTTACCACGGCCGGAGCTATTATTGATTGTAAAACAGGAGATTTGGATATCTTCTTTGGGTCAAGGAAAAGAAGGTTGAATATGTTTGGAAGTCCCATATCTCTACCTCAAGGGTATGATGATAAGAATTTGGATAGCAACTTGCAGATGGAACCTAGGGTTAGAGACAAAAGAAAAATATGGACCCGAACAGGAGAAGGAGGAAAAGAGGAAGTCTTGAAAGAAACAAAGGAGCATCCGTTGTCCACCATTGACAAGGAGCAGCTGTTGGACATGATGGAGATGTTGGAGGCAAGGCACCAGCAATACGAGAAAGATGCAAGGGAAAGAGAAGCAAAGGTCTTTCAGCTTCTGGAAGCCCAGCAACAATGGATTAGCGGGGTTAGCGACAAGATGACTCAACTCACTTCATTGATGTCAATGATGGCCCACAATTTTGCGCCAAAGCACAAGAAGATGCCATCAGAAAGTCAAGAAGAGTAGGAGTATGACTGGTATGTCTGGCTGAAGACGTTAAACTTAGTGCTTGTTGGGAGGCAACCCATCTTTTCATAGGTTAGGTACTGTATTCTTAAGAGTAACTAGGGAAATTATATCATTGTCATTTGTAGGTATTATTGGTCCAAGGCAAGTGTGGGGTTGTTTTGAAGAATTTGAATTTTTTGATGACCGCGCCGTGGTCAGGCAAATTGCGCGCCGTGGATTCGTAAACCAACCCGATGAGCAGGGGTTGATTTGGGGGTACGCGCACCGCGGTTCGCTCATATCCGCGCCGCGGGAATCGATCGGTCGGTTTTCTTCGATAATAAGGTAAGCCGCGACATTATTCACACACACCACGCCGCAGAGCTCTGATCATCGAAAATTTCTCGTGTTTTTTCTTGCTCATTTCATTATTGCCACCAAGGTACGTCATTCTAGCTTGCTTTTACTTGTTAAAACTAGTGATTAGGCAGTTGATTTGGTTGATTTCTCCAAAAAACTCAAAAACTTAGAAATCACCAATGCTGACTCGTAGGGTGTTTATTTTGCCAAATAATGACCCTATATGAGTTAGTCGGTACTTAGGCTACCGTGTAGTGTAGTTGGATTGAGTTTAAACAGGTTAGATCATGATATGGGATTTGGAATTGGAAACAGCCGCTCGCCACGCCGCGCCCTGTTCTTGGGCCGCACCGCGGTGTGGTGGGGAAGAAAAGGACTAAAATTGAATTTTTTTTGTGGCTATTTTCTTTTGTGCAGATGTCCTTCAGACTAGACCACCAGTTTCTCCAGTTCCCTGAGGGATTGGATAGCTCTGTGGAGTTTGCCAGCAAGAGGGATGCACTCGTAGGTTGCCAGGTTCTTGAGGCGATGATCATTGACCGGGATATCCTCAGAGACGCGGGGCTTTGGGGAGAGATCGAGTCATTCCTCCACCGCAAATGGACCTACGGGGATGCTTCATTCACGTGTCGAGGCTGGGATAGGCTTATGGCCAACCATGACGACATAGTATACACCGCGCTTCTTTTGGAGTTCCTATCTACTGTCCGTTTTGCACCAGTGTCGACAGAGGCCCGTTCCAGACTGGTACGATTTAGATTGGGGGGAGTGCACAGGGAGTGCAATCTCCGGGAGTTTGGGAGGCGCACCGGCATCTATACAGAGGCGGACCTCCAGCACCGCCATTTCACGCAGTTTCTTCTGGCGTGCACTTAGGGGCAGCCCTCCAGGGCTGCCAATGCAGAGGTCTGGGCACCGTTGTCCAATGTGTTCTATGAGGCGGGGACATCCAGGAAGAGCCATATCCGTGATCCGCTTCACCGACTCATGCACCGCATCGTCTCCACCTCCATCATGCACAGGGAGGGGGGCGAGAAGGTGTCTGGCGAGGACATGACGTATCTCTGGGTCCTCCTTGACCCCTGCAGGTTCCTTCACCTCCCATTCGCTCTAGCCATCTCGCTATCCACCCGTGCGACAGGCGTATCATCCAGCAGTCCTCTGGCCCGCGGGCATTACATCACCCGCCTGGCCCGCTCGTATCAGATCCTTACTGCTCCTGTTATGGCATCCTTGACTGCTTTACCTCCAGCTCGCACTACGGCGTGAGCCCTGGAGAACATGGGGCTTATCGAGCAGCAGCGCCCAGGTCAGTTCGTGAGGGTGGCGACTGAGGCACCCCAGGACCCCCAGCCAGCTTACGCCCAGTCGGGTAGGAGACGCCGGAGACCGGCAGCACCAGCAGAGCCAGCACCACAGCCACAACAGGAGGAGGCGACAGAGCTGAGGCGATTGCAGGATCGGGTCGCTAGGATGGAGGAGCAGTTGGAGTGGATCGAGGAGGTACTTTTGGAGTTAGCCACACAACAGGGACACCGCCCCCGACCATTCCCAGCCCGAGCCCACGATCATGAGGCTGGTTCTTCCAGGCCACCAGGTGGCGATTGATGTATTTTTTTCTTATTTTCTTTTGGATATCTGTACTGTACTGATGATACTTTCTATTTTTGTTTATATTATATTTTGTTTGTTTGCATTTAATCTTTTTTTATGAGTCATGCATGTGATACCAAAACTTGGAGGAGTTGTTTCAAGCAAGTGTGGGGTCACTGTGCCCCCTCCACTTGCTTTGACCACTGGCGTGCTCACTGTTGCGCTACAACTCCAGAATGCTAAATTGAGGACCTTTTTGTTCGTATTTATACCTGTGACACCGAGCACCAATCAAGCGATCTACCGTCCAAAGGGGTAACTCTTTCTCCCTTATTCTAAATAATTTTTGTACAACGGGGACATTGTACGGTTTTAAGTCTGAGGTGTGGACGGTCGAAAGAGTAGTTTTTGAAAATTTTGCAGAAATGACCGATTTTCAAATTTTAGCAACTTTTTCAAAATTTTTATTAGATTGTAATTTTGAAACGGATAGTTTATGACTGTTTATAGCATTGGTATTTTTTGAGAAATACTATTTGGTTGTGATTATGCTATTAGTTTAGTCAAATAAGTTGAGTTTTAGGAGTTAGACGATTGGGATATTTTAGGATTGGAATTTAGGAAGGAATCGTCAATCTGTGGCCTTTGTTGTTCGAGCCGGTAAGCCTAAAATGGGTGGACTTATGCACCTTGCCACCTAAGATCATCTGGTCTGGGATGGTATTTCTGAAAGCTCGTTACACGGACAACATTGAAAGTCATGGACAGTTCCTTAATAGCCTTTAGAATCTGAATGATTATGTACACTTCATTGTGGACAGAAAATTTGTAATCAAAGATTATCTAGAAAGCCATGAATTCCAAAGAACATTCCGATTATGTTTTCATGAACTATTTCACTCTAACTCATAACGCAATAAGCTTTGAAACTAAACACAGTCAAAAATTGTTTGAGTCTTAGTTAAAATCTATTAAAAACTCTCTTGCTTGGGGTCAAGCAAGGCACAAGTGTGGGGTGTTTGACAACGCCTAGTAATATCAAATATTTTAGTCTTTGTTGATCCCTATTCTTAGTGGAAAGAAATAATGAAAATAGGGACCAAAAGCATGCAATTTGGAAGAAGTTTAAAGATCAAGGCAAAATCAGGCAAAGACGTACGCGCGCCGTAGAATTCACAAACGCGCAACGCGGATATGAGGCGGTGGAAAGAATTTAAATTCCGATAAAACGGGGATAAACCCCTACGCGCGACACGGAATCCACTTATGCGCGGCGCGGCTTCGACATTTTTGCAACTATAAATAGAGGCCTTTAGGTCGAAAAAATTAGTGAAGACCTGGTGTGAAATCGACCCCCAAGGTTCTTTGACTCCGAGATTTAGCTTCAGCAACCATCTTTTGGTATTTTTATGTTTTTATCTTTAATTTTCAATTAGTAAAGTAGTTAGTGATAGTTGGCTAGTGTCTTTGGGAGTGACAACCATTGACATTGAGTCTTTGTTTTTGTTTTTATTAAGTTTAGTTACTATTTTGAACCTGTTGGATTTGATTTGGCTAATGATAATCATGCAGTTTATGTTAATTGCTTTGTTTTCGGTGTTTATGCTTGTGAATGAATTTTTGAGTGATTGGATTGTGTTTAATGTTTGGATTGCCTTTGATTGCTTCTGAATTGGAGATGCACTTCTGATTTCAGTGGATAACAAGGTTTAGTTAGTGGATTTTAGTTTAGTTAATGCTTGTTTGGAATTGTCTTAGTTTATGGTTTTTGGGATTGTTAGGAACTAGGTCCTCTGACTGTAGCGTGACATTGCAGTTGGTAATCTGTCACCTGTCTCGACCACGTAACTCCTGTGGATCGACTTTGACTTCCACTGTGCTAAGTGAGAGTGAGGTTTATTTTCTTATTTTTGACTGCATGACGACCGCTGCGATGTCATTATGCAAGAACACCCTTACAATGGATTAGTTCCATTCCGGGAAGGGGATGGGATACGGGGGCGCCCATAAATAAAAGATGATAATAACATGAATTATGAAAGAAATTGGTGTATGCATTGATAATGAATCGTTCAATTTTTGATACTTTATGAATATTGTTTCTTTTATGATAATATGTTAAACTTGTGGGTCAAAAACCCATGTTACTCACGAGACTTTCGGCTCACGTATTTTTGTATAAAATGCTATGTACTCAGGAACAGGATGACTAGCATTGCATCAAAGAAATGAAGAACTTAGAAGCTAACTGGTGATTTGTAGATAAAATCGATGACTGGAAGATAGTTTGATTCTAAAGACGGTATAGTGATAGTTTATCTAATGAGAGACTTGTTTATGGTATAGTAATACCCTTATAGTGATGTTTTGGCTATGTCCCGAGTTTTGTTGCGCTAGTTTACTTAAGTCTGGTCGGTATAGATTTTATTCAGATAGCCCAAAGGTCATGCCGAAATTTCGATAGAAATGTTATATTATTTTTGGGACATTAGCTCTTAAATGTTGTATTGCTTTACTATGGTTGTTTTTTATATGAGTTTGTAACCACCAAAGTTGTTTAAGATTTCTAAACTCAATTGTTTTATTTGGGACCAAAAGTTTTAAATAATGGTTTAATGATTAAAATAAAAGTTTTTGAAAGATTGAAATTTTTACTTCACGATTGTTTTATAAACTATTACAACAGTTATGATGAATAGTAGTTGGGGTGTTACAATTTGGTATCAAAACCATAGTTTAAGCGAATTAGGTGCCGAGAATCGAACCTAGGCTTAAACTATGTGAGGTTTAAATGACAATACAAACTAGGAAAAGATTGTAAGTAAGAGTTATGATACGATATATCGTAAGATAGGTTGATGAACCTAAACTTATAAGATAGGTTGTAGACATATAGGGTAGTTAGACTATTCATTCTAAGATAAGGCTGGGTTATTAGGGAAATTATGTGTTTGTTTTCCATAATTGTGCATACTTAAGTAAGTATCTACTTATGGGCAATAAGATTCTCTAATGCCTGTTATCAATACCTATTTTCTGGTGTTAAAGGTTAACATGAACCATAACATGAACCAGTGGACCACGAGACATAGTGGTGATGCTAGAAACAAATATGTATAGGTTGTTATAATAATATGGGACCGTACTATCATAACCACATGATATGTATTTGAGTTTGGTGTAATCATATAGGGATAATGGGAATTTAGTAAGGGATTCATGTGGAGAGTAGTGAAGAAAATAAATAATGTTTGAATGACATAAGATTGATGTACCTGTGTAATAAAATCAATTATGATGGAGAACAATATAGTATGATTGAAAATATTAAAGATAATATAATGGGTATGTACCATGGAGTTGGGAAAACTCAAAATGAAAACTTAAGACAAAACTGAGATACCTTATATAAATTGGCTACCACTATAAATTATACGTATAAGAACAATATGGAGTATGAAGGAAAACACTAAGAAAAGCATGACCAATATATACCAACCAGTTGGAGAAATATGAAACAAAAGAAATATAACTATGTTATACAAATCTTTCCAAGTTTGTGTAGCTAAGAACTCCATTTCCTAACAGAAATAATTTAAGAATTATGGAATAAAAGAGTTGATTCATGTCATTGCAATGACCGATGTAACAAAAGATTGGAAATGAGGATTATAGAGATGAATATAATCTAATAAGAAAGGAATATAAGAAACTTAGCCAAAAATAAAAATGTAAGCTATAATAAGTGGTTGCTATTTGGAAATAGCCCATATGATTATATAAAATAAGTAAAACGGAAACATAGTAGGAAGTAACATGTTTTAACACTTAAGATAATTGCGAGATTTGAATATAATCATCATGATTGGTGATGTGAATTGATTAGGAAAAAAATAGAACACCTAATCAAGTATTGGGCAAGAAATAAAAGGATAAGAATAAGGAGTACAAACAAGGAATGGGAAGTTATGACTTTTAAACCCAAAATATAACAAGTAAATACATCTAATAATTTAGGCAAATGGCTAAGTCATGAATATAGTGCTTTAATGAGTAATATAACAAAATAAGTTACATCAATGGGAAAGAAATGAAAAAAGGAAAAGTGTCAAAGATCTTGATATCTCAGTAGTATACCTCGTTGTACTATGATTTCAATCTAGTAGTCTAATAATGTCAACATAAATTGGAAATTGGGAAACATAATCATGAACCTTGAGATTGATTATTATCCATGTCCTAGATTCATACGATATCTTGTAGAACAAAGGAATAGTTGATCACTTATCTAAGTGCCGACTCTAAGAATATGATTCAGATTTCGGCAGTGGCTAAGGAAGCATGCTTTGCGGATTAAGTGGGAGACTTGTGACCAATTGTAGTTGATGACTTGTCCAGGTGGGAGATTATTGTAATAGTGTCCAAGGCTATAACTAAATTGGTATGGATTTTCCATTAATAACAGAGTCCTTTTTGGGTTGTCCTCAGTAGTCCAAATGGTATTAGGTTAATTAAGAGAGACAAATAAATAGTATATTAATTTCTCATGTTGATGATAATTTAATTAGAAACTAGTTTGTAATTAATTAGAATTAATTGGATTTAATTTGGGATTAATTGAAACTGTAAGGATTAAATATTAATTGTTCAATAGTTGGGAAATGGATAATATTGGAAACATGAGGATACGTGAAGAAGTTAGAAGGATAAACCTTTTAAATTTCGTCCCCCACATGAAGGGATAAGGATATAAGATTTAAATTAAAGATAAGTTGGATTATTTAATCAATTATACTTATCCAGTTTGAATTCAAATCAGGTTTATCTCTAAACACCCTTACAAGCTATAAATACTCCTCCCCTGGTCCTCATAACTTCGTCCCACTCTTTGGCTCTCTCAGTCTTAGCGTTTTCTCTTCTATCTCAGAAGAATCTATAATCCCTCTTTAGGATTATATAGCAAGCTTTCTTAATTGCTAAATCAACCTAATAATTTGGAATTATTGGGTGCGAACCATTATATATATTATGTTTTGGGTACTACCTTCCTTAGCTTGGATTTGATCTACATCAAGGGTTCCTCAAGCAAATCGGTTTTGATGAAAGGTTGGTAATCTTGATCCTTTTTGTAGTTTTAATTATCATAGGTAGCATCCTTGTAGGTTTTAGTAAATGTTACTTGCCTTAGATAATTATTTTGTGTTGCCACTGCTATGTTTGATGTATCTAGGGTATAGAAAACCTATCAGGAGGTGTTGCCAAGTTTGCTTTCTGGTGTTCTTAAGTGTGATTCCATCAAAGGGATTCAAGTTTGGACACTTTGCATCCATCAAAGTGGCAAGAACAAGATCTCAAAAAAGAAGGTCTTTGGTTAACAAAGAGGTAAATTTCAATTCTTTTTTGTAGTGGCAATAATTGTATGGACTTATGATTCTTGTGGATTGTTTTTTAACATGTGACTAGTATATGGTATGCTATATGTTTTGCTTCTACTGCCATGTGATCATTCTAAGTATGTTTAAAACCCTACATGAGGACCATCCAACCCTTCTCCATACGGCCCATGTGTTTGTGATCAACGTCATATATGCTTCTCTCCTGCAATACGTCCATAAAGACTTTTTTACTAAAGTAATTAAATGTCATTGAAGCCAGATTGATTAGTGCATCTGCTTACCTCTTGTTTGACCTTGGGATTTGCTTAATTTGGATGATTCGGAAAGTCTTTTCGACCTTTCCGGTTGTAACAAATTGGTGCACGCGATCCTTTTTGGCATTGTACACTCTTTCCAAATGGTTGGTGAGAAGGAGTAAATCCCCCAAAGCAGTTAAATTTTCGAACCCCATGTCCCTGGCAAGATGGATACCGGCCAGAAGGGCCTCGTATCCCACCTCGTTATTTGATGTTTGGAAATTAAATATTAAAACCTGGCTAAAATGGCATACTTTCATCCTTCATGGCCTATTCCACCCTGAAAGTGCATTAGGCGGGGTTTAGCTTGAGTTTGATAACCCTTAAGGTGAGGAAAATCTCCTCAACGTCTTGAAACTTCTCTTGCTCCCGTTTACTTTTGATGACCATATCGTCAACATATACTTATACGAAACTCTTTATCTACTCCCGGAAAGCTTGATCTACCTAGCGTTGGTATATTACTCCTGCATTCTTTAGCTCAAATGGCATGTTTTGCAACAAATGTTCCATGATTGATGTAGAAAATCGTCTTCTCCTCTTTTTCTTTCTTCAATAGTATCTGATGGTATGATTTATATGCTTCTAAGAAACACTTCCATCTGTATCCCTGTAGGGAATCTACTTTGTGATCGATCTTAGCAAGCAGGTAGCAATATTCACTACTAGAGAAAAGGATTTTCATGACAGACAATGCGTGCCGTAAAATGCCATCGATGACAGACAAATGTCTGTCATTGAAAGTCCCGTCATAAATGAAAGATGATAGACATTTGTATATCATAAATTTACGACAGACATTTACGACTGTCAATTTGTACGTCGTAATTTTTGATATATATATTTTTAAATCCTTGACAGACATTTTACAATGTACAATTGCAACATACATTATATATATATATATATATATATATATATATATATATATATATATATATATATATATATAGATATATATATATATATATATATATATATATATATATATATATATATATATATATATATATATATATATATAGACACACACACACACACACACACACACATATATATTACTCGTATTCCCGCGCGTAGTGTTCTTGCCTTTACTAGTTTTCCACTTCTGTGTTGATAGTTGTGTTCCTCTTCCCCGACCACCCTGGATGGTCCCACCATATTAGGAGCCCCTTAGAAGAACATGTCTTTATACCTTCGGAGCAGTGCCACCAAATGCTTGCGAACTCCGACATCCATCGTTAGTCCTATCCTGATAGGCCTGATAGGGCTGTGTGGGCTAGCGTGATTGATGACTTCTACTTCCTTAGAGTCACATTCCCTAGGTCGCTTGTCCGTATGCGTGATTTCGTTTAATGTAAGTACCTGGTGGAAATCGGCCATCTTTAGGGGACACCTGGCCACCTTGGCGGCCCCCTTTAGGGCTTTGAACTTTAATGACTCGTTGATGGTGAAAGCTATAACTCCAAACTATAGGATTTCCGGTCATCCTATATCAAGGGTAGTATCGTATATTTGCATTGTCAGATCTAAAGATTTTTATCTTCTTCTGAAACTGAGTAAAAATTATTTGGTAGAAACGAAGAAAAACTTGAATGATGTCAGGTTTGTTCTTAATCAAATGTACCCATGTATATCTGTTGTAATCATCTACTATTGTAATGAAATAACGAAAGCCTTGATAAGATGGAACTGAAAAAGGTCCCCAAATATCACAGTGTATTAAAGCAAAACATTCATCCATCATATCATCTATTCTGCACTTCCATCTTGAGGGGGCTTCCATCTTGAGGGGGAATATCAGGGGTAGTATTGTATATTTGCACAGAGGGCATTTATGTAAATTAATGTTAAGACTGTTACAGTTGGTTAGTCTGTTAGTATGTTGATTAGCTATGTAATTAATGTAATTTCCTGATTCATTAATGACACACATAACTATTTCGTTCCTTCATTACTCTCTCTCTTTATCTTGCGATATCCTAATAGCATATTGTAGCGTGAAATCGCCCTTAACACAACGAATTCTATTGTGACAATCTTCGTTCCCACCCTGTCATAACTCCCAAAGGCGAGGGGGAGATGGATTGTACCAATGGCCAGATGTTGTGCCCAAAGAAACCCATAACGAATCTTGAGAAATTTCGAAGCTCTTCGTTCCATGGCATCGGATGTTGTTTGAAAAAATGCTAATGCATGATGTCTATGCCTCCTCTGTCCACGTAGAACACTCCATTAATAAGGTAATAAAATATATAACCTATAGATAATAAATAAATAATTTCAAGAGCATTTTTTACTTTCATTTTATATGTTTCTAACTATCTAACTTCTGGTACATCCTCAAATCTTTCATTTCAACTAAATGCTACTATAGAATGTTATTTTGAAATTTCAATGTTTTTTTACTTCTATTAAATAGTTTTTTAATAATCTTAAATAATACACTCTAGTTTTTTTTTAAATAAAAAATCACCAACCATGTGATTATTTTTAAGCGGCTGCTAGCCTAACTAAATCTAAACTAATAATATAATAACACAAGTGTCCATTATGGCTCGTTTACAAATCTAATCCCAACTCCCAAGTTTACAGCAAAGTATTTAATTTACATTCACCAATCAAATAATTTGTTTTTTTTGGGCTGCTACCCCATTTAATGATACAATAATACAAGTTGGCTTTGTGGCTCGTTTACAAATATATCCCAAACTTTTAAGTGTCAGTGATCCAACACGTTTGTTCGGTATGGCAACAACCATCGCCGACATCCACCCCGACCTCATTCAGACCCACATCCTACCACTCCTCGACGGCCCATCCCTTTCCTCCACCGCAACCACATCGTCGTATCTACAAACCCTCTGCACCGATGAGAATCTCTGGTCTCATATCTGCAACTCCACTTGGCCGTCAATTACCGACCCACGTCTCCATGACATCATCTCCAACTTCCCCGCCGGTCACCGCTCTTTCTTCCAAGACTCCTTTCCGGCACTAGTCACTGACGTCAACCACCACCATCCCAGTCATCTCGACCATTCATTTCATACATGGCCACCCCAAATCATCTCGGCCGTCGACATACGTTACCAAAACGACATTATTTACTCCAATGTCGAATTCACTGACACCACAGATGATTTTGTATCGTCGGACTTACGCATTAGATTACATGATGAACCGGAATCCAAACCTGAACCGCGAATCTTCAAGTCCATCAACATGAAAGTTGACGAGCTCGCTGGTGCAGATGAAGCAACTTTATCACACCTGAAAGAATCCCTGAGTTTGAACTGGATCCTAATCGACCCAACCCGGAAACGGGCAGGAAACCTATCCAGCATCAAACCGGTTGTTGCAAGGCAAGGCTGGATGAATGAGGATATCCATCTCCTATACGTCGTCGTTTTACCGGGGTGTGATCAGAATAAGATGGTGCAATGTAGAATACAGGTGGTACTGGGTGTGGATGCAGGAAGGGTGGGATTGCACGTCAAGGAGGTGATGCTAGAGTTACTAGACTTGGATTTTTGCCGCTTAAAGGGTCGAGATTTTTTGGTAATTACACAAGGGGCGCTTTCGGGAGAAAACAATGTGAAGAGGAAAATGGTTGATGATGAGCAGAGCCGACGTCGGTACAGAGAGTTTAAGAGGATCTCCATCAACTCTCTATCTCACTTGCAGAGTGAAATACAAAATGATATGGTTATGCCATGCAATTGTTTCTCGCAAAAACTCTTTCATATGTTGAAGGTGAAAATCCGTGTGAGAACATGTGAAGTTTTATTATTTATACTTGTGGTTGTTATTCTATTATAGTCGATGGATCTATTTCCATCAGTTTGATTGTCAGTTAAATTTTTTGCGTTTCAAATATCTATGTTCGTTTTCGATCTTTTGCTATGTAAGTTCTTAATGTATTTCATTGGCAACTTTTGCTTTTGAGCTTTTCCTTTGTATTTGATGAGGATAAGGTTTATTGGCACCGTTTGCTATTTTATGTCATTCTGGACCACATATCTATATTGGACGTATTTGATATCTCGTTGACTCTTTGACTGATAGTTGTTAAAATAAAAGTAACCTCAGTTAGCTAACTTAACTAGTTTAGTTTGTTGTTAGAACTATAGTTAATAGTTGGTTAGTAGTTAGTTAGCTTGTGTATATAAGGCAACGTACTTTGTAACTTGATCAAGGTGTTCCTATCTCTCTTGAAGAGTGGATCAATTTTCTCTATAACATGATACCATTCAAGCGTTACAAGCAATATAATTAGTCGAATGTTGTATTTTGTTTTATTCATTCAATCCCCATTCGTGTATGGTTTTGATTTATTTTAACACTTACCAAACTCTGAAATGGTTTCACTACTAGAAAAGAAGCCCATTGCTGATGGAATATTGTGTCGGAAATCTGTTGGTAAACGGACCGATGCCATACCAACGGAAAATAGGGTGTTGGAAAAACCTTCAGTGGATAATATTCGTTGGTAACTACCCAGTTTTCTAGTAGTGCTTGCTCTACGTCAACGATTTTGAAATGCTTGACTATTTTGAAATGTGTTCTTAACAATGATACATATATATTGTAATATAATTCAAGTATGTAATTCCAGAAAAATAGCTTGGTTTGATTAATAGTAGTTGTGCTTTTTCTTCTTTTAAGTTATGAGCTACGTACACAACGATATTATATATTCTGTTGTCCAGCGAGTTATATTTTTCTTTTCACTACCACTTGATTGCTCATACACTTGATGTGATACTAGGTTCAATAATTCAAACATGGAAGATATTAACTAAATAATTCAACTATTGTGCTAAGAAATGAGTGATCCACAAAGAAAGTCAGTCTCGATACTCCCTTTGAAGATGGACAGTCAATATTGTAAGCTACCTAACAATTGAAAACGTGCAGCTCCAAGTGCTTTAGTAAAGATACCAACTGTCTGATATTCAGAACGAATAGTGCAAATTTTTATAACTCCACTGTTTACTCTTTCACGTAAGAAGTAGTAGTCCATTTCCATATGCTTTGTAAGTTCATGATACATGGGATTTGCAGCTATATGGTTGAGCAACCTCATCCACACATATCAAAGGCGTTGCTCCAGTTTGTCTCGCATCTAGGTCAGCTGGAAGCAGCCATCTCAACCATAATACCTCCCAAACGGTGCTTGTCATGACCGGATATTCCCCTTCCAGAAGATCTCAACACAAGTGATTGTTTATTAGCTCTCCACAGTGGCGGCCCTGGGTGTGTAGGTAGTGCGGTTGCACAGGGCCTCCGTTTGTAAGGGCCATCAAAATCCAATGGAAGATCTCTGGTTATAGTATATGTTTTCTCATAAAAAATATATTTTATTTTTAAAGAAAATTAGCCTAGCAATTACTCATAAACAGGGTAACCCTTGGTTATAATCTGGAAGTCATTATATTAATAAAGCAAACAGCGGAAAACCAAAAAATCAAAAACTTATCATAAATCTCAAACCTACTTATCAACAATTTAAGGAAAGAATCTACATCCAAAATAGGGATTTTGTTTCTAATTTCCAGCAATGCTTTTTTGATTTCGATAAAATCCACCAGAAACTAAAGAAAACAAATCTACAAAAAATAAAAAATTTCAGAAACCTAAATGTGAGAAGTTATGACGCTGGTGAATCAGCTGAAGCTATTGCTTATATCTTCACCAGAAACTATTGTTTTTGTTGCTTGATATCTTGTCTTTCGTCAACCCCTTATTGATTTGTTGTGCACAACAAGTTAATATCTTCAATTTCTTTCTATCTTCCGATCGGACTACCATACTTTCTCTATAAAGATGAAGGCTCATGTTTCTTTGAATGATTTATTTGTGAATTCATGATCAAGTATAGAAAGTCAAAAACAAGGTTCATGGTTTTTCAGTTTGTGTAGTATCTTGTGTCTGTCATCGTCTGTTATCCTTAAAAAGATTAAAATAGCAAGCACATTTTTTTAAGGGCTATTGCTACTGTAGCCCTATAAACTATCGATTTTGACCCAATTTAGTCCTTGATCTTTTTTTTTTGCGCTATAGCCCCTTAAAGTTTAAAAATACGTGTCAAATTGGGGAATGTCTTCAATTGTTATAGGTTATAACCGGTTGCGTCGACGTGGCTTGGTGATGTGGAAATTCTTAACCACGTTTTGCCGAGTCAGCTCCACGTAGGTTTGCCAACAGGGACAACGAGTACCTTAATTGAATCACTTCCGATATTTTCGTTACCCTCTTTTGCTCCCATCGAAAACCCTAAAACGAAGCGATTGATATCTTCAGCTCCATGTCTTCATCGTCTGAAAGTTCTCAAATCCAGGGTCAACCTCGTGGGTTTCGACAACGATACAACGCAGAAGGTGAGCCACGGGACTGAAAGGTTTTCTGCAAATCTATGAACTAAAACCCTAAGTTCACATGCAACCTAGATTAGATCTATGTTTTCTAAATTTGAACATATAATAATTCCTAAAGGTCAAACAAAAAATTACTAAAAGAAATAATAAAGAAAAACTAACCTTTTAGTTGTCTCTTGCAAGCTAAGCAACGCAAATGCCTTACCTCAAATGGAGTCACACCCAGAAGCTACGGAACTCGAAAAACCAGAGAGAGGGAGAAAAACCCTTAAAATTTCGTGGTCCTTATGGGGTAATAAGGCTCCCTATTTATAGCTTCAAGGGTCTAACATATAAGCCTTGCAAGCCTTATTCGAATTAAAACCGGATAAACCTTTTATCTTTAAATTCAAACCCTTATTTATCTATATATATAATTCGAAAATTATGGATATAAATATCCTAATTTTCGTTCTCCATATATATACTATAATTATCTATTTCTCAACTATTGAACAATTACAAATCAGCCCCTGCACCTTTAATTAATTCAATTAATCACCAAATTAATTCCAAATAATTCCAGATTAATTTCTAATTAATTAATATAGTTTCTAATTAATATATTATCACCATAATATATTAATAAACTATTTATTTTATTTCTATTGATTTATTAATCACATAATAAATCAACCTTTCTCTCTCCCGATTTTTCTGTTCAACCTTTAGCTATGAGGGCAGCCCAAATGGACTTTGCTACTATCAATTAGGTAAATACAAATTATTAGTCATGGCTTAGACACCTAATCCAACAGTCTCCCACTTGGATAAGTCTATGACTATAATTTCCAGTTAACCTTCTAATTGACAAGCAAATTGTAGCTTCCTAGAAACTGCTGCCGAACTCTGACCTAATCAGTTCTGTCCATAGATAAGCGATCATATGATCCTCCGTCCAACAAGATATTTTCCGGACATGAGACATGGATTGAGATCAATCTCTGTCCGATACTCTGTGTTCCGATTTCTGATTTTGCATATGACATAAGACTTCTAATTGAACACATCAATTCAGTCCTTGCTGGCCAGCACTTTAGTCAACTTCAAAATCATCGAGAGGCCTACAGATATCTGTTTCCCATCAGGGTCAAGGAACGAATAAGCTTCGACTCATATGCTTATATCTTTTACCAGTCAAATCACTCACAACAATACATTTTATAACATCGAGTTACCGATGCGTTTTCGCATTATCAATGAACAACTGCCTTGTAAATTATAACTCATATCTCTCCACTTCAAGATCATAAGATATTATCGTCTCAACATTGCTCGTGATGTAATCCATGAAGCAATCTATTGAGCGTGGGTTTATCCAATACTCAAATCTCCATTTCTAAGTACTCATGAACATTGTAGCAATGCTATTGCTATGCCTAACTCCTTAGACAATCTACAAACCAATTCATGACTGTCTTGATTCAATACTTACATCCCAAAGTATGAGCGACTGTGGATCTTTCTGAATGATTAAATTATTCGGGAAGTAAAACATGCAAAAGCGAAACATAAAATCTGACTGGCAGCTACTCCTGCTTATTACCAAGTCTCCACAAGGTAATCACCAAGTCGGATTTGTCATAAACTATTATCAGTTTCTAAATTTCTATTAAACTTTCAATTCAAGTTTTATACATATGTCTACATGAACATTTCACTCTTTCTATTTATTCAAAAGTGTCTTACACTTATACACTTCATTGCAGATGATCCAATTGGATGCTCTTCCAATGAAATTTCAATTTGTCATTCTATCATTTTGTCATTCTTACTTACAACTCCATTCTGGTGATGTGTACTCTGACTACCCATGGTTCTCGGGGTCTTTAGTCTACTTGACTGCACCCTAAGACTATTTCGAGGTGTTATGATGTGCCGGTGAACCACACGCGCTCCATCAGAATACCAACGAAACTCTTTATCCATGACGTCCTTTAGCACCACGTCCTGACGTTAATAATTACCACTTTGAAACTCTTTCAAATTATTACTATCACTTTGACGCCAATCATTTTTCCAATGATTTCTCACGTTAGTACAAATAATCCATCCAGTATTCCCAGCCAGACAATATCCTGAATCCAACTTGCTATGCCCTAAGCATCAAGTCATCAGGACATGTTCATGACACCTCTGATCGATCCAAGAAGCTTGTGGAACCTGATCTAATCTTATTCCAAACCCTTTCGGAATCCAAAGATTATTTATAATCCTTGTGTCATGATTTTCGAAAACTATTTCCTTTCGGAGACTCTTCTCATGCATCTTGAATCTTATCAAGATCATGCTTACAATGGCTTGTTCTATACTGACTATCTCATCTATCTGATAGATTTCTGTGAACTACGTGAGTATATTGCACCTTCTTCATTTCTTTCATGCCAAGTCATCACACTTTGCAATGATAGGAAAACCTTTCCTGGGCTATGCATCTTGAGTCTCATCAAGATCATCTTGGCAGAGTTTCGATCTATCTCATAGACGTTTACAACCACCTGAGTATGCTGTATCTCTATTAAGTCTTTCATAGCGATCCGTCTCTTAACTCCAAGTCATTACACTTTGTAATGAAAAGAGACGTTTCCTAGAAACAGTATGTAACCCACATATGGAGGTAGTAGATAACAGCGACACTCCCACTGGCTTTAACTCTTTCGGACTGTTCACAAAATCCAAACCTTTTTGTCACATTTTGAGAATCCGAAACCTTTCTGACATAGTTATGGGAATCTTTCAGGCTGTTCACAAAATCCAAAACTTTTGGCACATTTTGAGAATCCGAATTTCCTTTCTTGCGAGGTGCCCGTGGGATGAATACCGGGGCCATGTACCTATTGTATTTGCATGCTCTTTGTGAGTCCTTATTAGTGTTCCGGTAATCCACACGCGCTCCACTAACGTCTCACAATGTGTCACACAGTATCCTTTCGGATTTTATCTTCTATTGAGAGTGCTTCTCTCGGAATCAATTGCTTGACTTTGAGTATCGTCTCACTCAACCAGATGTTCTGTAAGTACATTTCTATCCATGTCGCTTTCTTTTGATGATTCAATTATTCCCACTAGTTTTTAGACCAGGTGTAAAATCAATCAAATTGTTACATAGACTGTGTCTTGCCCTAAGGTTCTCTTATTTGGCAACAACCAGGCTCACCAATGCTTCCAAGTGGTCGGACTGCTAATCCGTACCAACTTTAGTGTTTTACCACTAATTTGTATGTCACCCAGATCACAACACTTTATGATGGTGACCAATACTACTGATTAAGAGAAGAGTATGTCAGGTTTAACAGGAATCTGATTCCTGCTCAAAGCCTCGTGATGACTAAAAGTTCTTTCAATTGGCTAATCCTGAACTCATTCAGGATTATTCTTACTCCCACTGTTTCCTTAGAATATGAGTCATTTCCAAAAGAACTCTTCTTTCACTGTTACAGTCGGGATAGCCAATGAAACGATACTGCTGATCAGGTACATGCTAGTCATGAGGTTCGGACGAACACAACATGACCCTGGACTTTCTATGTATAAGTGGATGATCCCAGCTTTACATTTCAGACAGTGTCTGTATAACCTACTTAGTCTAAGATGTGGTCGGAATATGGTTTCTATGGTCTGACTGGTTGAATATTCAATTCATCGAAAAACTAATTGGAAAATGTATCTTATACATCGAGGATCGAACTATTTCGACCAATGCTCCATCATCTTTCCTAAGACACATTATAACCGTTAATGTTCTTGGAAGAGGATAAACTGTGCAACATTTTCTCAGTCTATGTTGTCACTATGGTTCAGTTGATCTTATACTTCCTTTGAAATCCTTGAACACTTCAAGGTTTCAATCAATCACTTATTCTGATAAGCGAAGCCATATTTGTCACACTAATTGGCAAATATCATGAAGTGTAACTAATTGTGTTGTGTTCGAATATTCGAGCAATACACAGTAACTTTTGTGTCTGTCGCTCAAAAATCTTAATGACTTTTACATCTCTATATAAATTTATGACTTTGTTAATATTGTTCAAGATTTGCAATCATCACCTGACTCTAAGTCAACTGATTCGAAAATCATATCCACTGGATCCTTGGGTGATTCATTTCTTGCCACAAAAAGATTTTATTAAGAACTCAATTCACCATGTGACTCTAAGTCAATGATTCCAAAGTCTTGTCCAACTGGACCTTTGGTTGAATGCATTCCCATGATAGTCTTACTCTGGTTTCCCTTCCTGTACATCTGGATGAACAGATCAGCGAGTCGGGCTAATGCTTAACTCCCGATCAAAGGGGGTGACTAATTTTATACAGTTCGCCTATGTATCCCTCAATCTCGAGAACATGCAAACGGGTGCTACTTCCTTCGCACACTTCAAACTCTTTGAAGATGCTAGTTCGTTCCTTTTCAACCGGTTCTCAGAACCTTTCCTCAACCAGCTGTGCTAACTTATCTGACTCCAGGAATTCTGAATCCATGCGGAACTCGGGGTCAATGATCAATAGCATGAGGCAACGAACTTCCTTTGACTCAATAGTCAAGGGGTCATGCTCATCACAAGCTACTATGTGATGCCATGCTTTGGTAAAACAAGGAGCGGACACTCAATCATATATGGTATGCTAGCAAAACTAAGAACCATTCTCTATTTGAGAAGTCATACCACATAGTTCAGGCCAGTCAGCCTTACCATATTTAACAGGTGCTTTCTGAAACTCTCAGAAATGGGTGAAGGAGGATAAGGAGGAGAAAGACACTTTCTTTAGACATCTATAAAATTTGAACTTATTAGTTTAATTTTAATCCTTCTTAAACAATTACCCAATTATATTATTTAACAAGGCTAGGACCCAAAATACCCCAACTATGCTGTGAAGAGGGATGCCGTAATCATAACACAATGGTCATTAAGGTAGATATACATTTATCAATTTCAATCTTATGAAATTCCTAGATCTGTGAGATTCATTAAACTGTTCAATGGCATGTTTAATCTCGGATATGCTCTACTGTTTGTGACTGGGATACCGAGGATCACAAACTAGATGTGAATAACCATGCAAATTAGCTTGGTAACCTCAATGTCATTTATCATCTCTAATTAATGTGCCGGTTAACCACACACGCTCCATCAACAATGATAAATCATGAGAAACTCATTACCACTCTTTATGAGCCCCTATTCGTGTGCCGGTTAACCACACACGCTCCACTAATGTCTCATAAAGTGTAATGTGCAATTTCATGGGTTAGCATCTTTTCACATTTTTCCTAAAGTAACTAGATTTGAGATTTTATATAACTGTTCCAGTACTTTGATTAATAACATTATACTTTTAATGAGATTAAGCGGTCCTATCAAACCCGTTCGGCTAACGACCCTCCACTGATCAAGAGAGCGGTGGGTGAGAGTGGACACCCATTTAACCGCCATTTTATAGGCAGTTTCCTTATACCCTCCTTATAGATCAGCTTCGTGAATGAGGCCTACTATTGATTTGACTAACCAATTTATCTTATATATATAATATTAACTTTTAATAATAATATATAAGATGTATTTTAAACCTTTTAAAATATTCCTGGTTTACCTTTTTAATTTTTTGAAATTAAACAATTAATTTTTAAATTAAATTTAAACCTTTAAATGATTTAATTTATCCTTTAATTAAACAATTAATTAAATTAATTAAATCCAGATAGGCATCACAAATTAATCAAATTAATTTAATCCTACCTTAAACCCTCTAGATTTCAAAATTAACAGATAAGGGGTTTAAGATTGTCCATTTATTAAATAATCACAGTTACCAAAAATAGAAAACCTTCTAAAACCCTATATCACAAAATCACCAAATGAAGAGGGGAGAGGCTAGGGTTTCGAAAACCCTAACCCAAAAGTCCGTTGGTCTTAAATTAGGGTTTGGATCCAATAAACCCTAAAATATAGGAAAACAATTACAGCTATTCAAATAGAAAAACAACCAAAAGCTCTGATACCACTGAAAGGTTTTCTGTAAATCTATGAACTAAAACCCTAAGTTCACATGCAACCTAGATTAGATCTATGTTTTCTAAATTTAAACATATAATAATTCCTAAAGGTCAAGCAAAAAAATTACTAAAAGAAATAAAAAAAACTAACCTTTTAGTTGTTTCTTGCAAGCTAAGCAACGCAAATGCCTTGCCTCAAATGGAGTCACACCCAGAAGCTAGGGAACTCGAAAAACCAGAGAGAGGGAGAAAAACCCTTAAAATTTCGTGGTCCTTATGGGGTAATGAGGCTCCCTATTTATAGTCTCAAGGGTTTAACAGATAAGCCTTACTAATAAGCCTTATTCAAATTCAAACCGGATAAACCTTTTATCTTTAAATTCGGACCCTTATTTATCTATATATATAATTCGAAAATTATGGATATAAATATCCTAATTTTCGTTCTCCATATATATACTATAATTATCTATTTCTCAACTATTGAACAATTACAAATCAGCCCCTGCACCTTTAATTAATTCAATTAATCACCAAATTAATTCCAATTAATTCCAGATTAATTTCTAATTAATTAATATAGTTTCTAATTAATATATTATCACCATAATATATTAATAAACTATTTATTTTTTTTCTATTGATTTATTAATCACATAATAAATCAACCTTTCTCTCTCCCGATTTTTCTGTCAACCTCTAGCTATGAGGGCAACCTAAATGGACTTTGCTACTATCAATTAGGTAAATACAAATTATTAGTCATGGCTTAGACACCGAATCCAACATGGACTGCTTCTGTAAGCCACCCATGAAACTGGTCGAAAGGACCTCCTAGAGTGACGGCAATCCGGGACGTCGCTTTTGGAACTGTCAAAACTCACTGGTAAATCTTTATTCCATGTTCGTTTTTATAAAAGATGTTTACATTATCAAGGTTCGTAGAAAGAAGTTGCGATTTAGTCATAACAAAACCCTAATTTTGAAAAGTGAATTTTTTTTGTTAACTTTCATCAGACATCCAAGAAGAACTATAGGTATTTCGAATGGAAAGATGATGCTCAAGAAGAAGGACATTATAAGCAGTTGTTGTCGACAAAGCGAAGGGCCGATGGTCGGGAGGATGCGATGGTGATCGATAATTACAGAAGGAGGATTGGTGAGCTAGAGGGGGTTGTTATACAGCAAAAGGAAGAATACAGTCTAGAGCTGACCAATAGAGACGAGGCAACAGCACTGGAGAGAGCACAACATGATCGAGAAGTTCTGGAGCTAAAGGCCTACATTTGGAGGTTGAAGAAGGTACTTGCTTGTTTGGCCGTGTTGGTGGTGGTACGTTTTTTATGTTGATAAAGTGAAAGAGATGGATCGGGGTTTCTGGTTTTTGGTAAGGATGATGGGGGTTTGGGTATGGTGGTCTTGGTAAGGATGGTGGTTTTTGTATGTACGTAGTTGTATATGTATATAGGTATGTTAGTTAGGGTTGATGGGTATGATTCCAACCATATTTTGGTAATCGATATGGGGCTTTTGACATTGGTGGTTTGGGTTAGATTTGGTGGTTTGGGGATGTTAGATAAGGTGGGTTATGTAATTGACGATGCATGTATGAAAACACTGCATTGTCCCCTTCTCAGGGGCATTTTGTATAAACAAGGTACAATAACATGCTACAGAAGCATCTTTTGTATTTATAGTAACAGATTAAGTTATGGAAAACGTAAATCCTGTTTGAAATTGTTTTCTATATTTAGGTATTTTATGTGGTTGTGTGTGCTATGTGTGTAACCTTTGCAGAACATTGTGGACCAGGAAACATTGTTTTCAGGAAACAAGTTATGTTTGTTTTTAAATAAAGTAGATTGCTATAAACTAGATACCATGTCTGCTAAGGAGAAATAGGTGTACTTTTTTAATCGTGTTCACTATAAACAATGTCAAATGGGTAAAGTGTTGTCCTTGTCCCACATCATATCCTTGTCCCACATGTATCCAATCATTTGTCTTTATTATTTTAAGAATCTTTTTATATGTGTACTTTAATGCTATAAACAATGTACTTCTTGGCCCACATGTTTCCATTTCCCTGCACATTGACAGTGGGGTTGAACATTTTGTATTCACATGCATGTCAAGTATAGTGTGTAAGGGACCACATGTTACCAACATTGTCCATTCTTTATATGTGTGCAGGCCATTGTGGTCCACATGCAAAAACTTTAAGTAGGTTAAAGTTTAGGGTAACATATGGTACCATGTAAGTCATTTGCATGCATACAAACCTGAATAGCTTATATTACAATCCAAAATGTGCCATAAAGGCTTCAAGTTTGGTACATGCAACCCATGGTTTTTAAAGTAGATTGTCTAAAACCCCACAAACATACCCCACAAACGGCCAAATCAAAGTACATTGTCTAAAACCATTCAAATAAAAAATCCTAATCTAAGTTGACAGCCTTATCCAGTGAGCCTCCAGGTGCATCAGGCCCACCAACAACCCTAATTAAATTCCTTTTCACAATCCTCTCTGATTTTCTGCGTCTAATTTTTGCCAAGATTTGATTAAGAGGTGTCAATGGTAAGACTTCCACAGCATTTTGCACACCAGTTTGGTCCTCTTCATCAACATTTGTCTGCATCACTGAAAGACTTACATCCATTTCATCAAAAAGTTTACTAACAGGTACTTGATCATTATCAGGTCCTCCTTCATTGACATTTACCTGTAAGTTATGAAAAGTTACATTATTCACACTTTATCAGTAACAAAAAAAATTAAATTAATTAAACTTACATCAACAACCCCCTCTTCAAACCCAACATTAACATGCCCTCCACCATTAACATGCCCTTCACCATTTTCATCACCATTCCCATCCTCAACATCAATAACCCCCTCTTCAATCCCAAAATTAACATGCCCTCCACCATTAACATGCCCTTCACCATTTTCATCACCATTCCCATCCTCAACATCAACATGCCCTTCCTGATTTGCACCATTATTTGCACCATTAACTGTTTCATTCTGTTCAGTATGGAGTTGATTCTTACCTTTTTTGATGTTTAGTTTTTGTGGTCTCCCCCCCTTGCCACATTTGGCTTTGTTGTGGCCTACCTCCCTACAAATACTACATTTGACCTTTTTACCCACTTTAGACACCCTATTCCTACTTTGGTATTCTGTAGCATCTCTCTTTCATTTTGTAGTTGCTCTTCCAGGCATCCTCCTTGCCACAGGTGGTAAAGGTGTAATATATATTGTCTCAGGCCACATATTACTTCCATTCATACCTCTAATCCTAAATCTATATGATTTCATGTATGTCATGCTTGTAAACATCTTGTCCACATACCTTTCCACATCCCTATTCAGATAACATATACATGCTACAGAATGGACACACCTATATACATTAAGTTGCCAAATTCTACAACAACATGTTTTCCTTTCAAGATCAACCTCAAAGGCATCAGATGTACCTTTAACCTCAAATTGGTTTAATCCACTGGGAAGAACATGCCAATGCCTCTGATGAACTTTAAGTTCATTGAGTTTGTCCCTTATGGCTGGGCATACCTGATTGCCCCATGTCTGTCCCTTTAGCTTCATGTTGTAGATTTGATCCATCATGTACAACCTTAACTCTTCCAGCATGGAGATTATTGGTTTCTTCCTAGCTTCCACAATTAAAGCATTGAAGCTATTAGACATCCCATTCTCAATAGAATCACAACATTTACCCAGGTGGAAGTAAGCTTTACACCAAGTTTTTGGGTCTCTATCCATAAGATACTTATAAGCATTGGGGTTCAACACATTAAGCTCCTTCATGGTAGCCTTAAAGGCTGCTTCAGTGGAAGAATTGGCAGCTCTCCAAAACAAGGTTTCATACTGGGCTCCAATATACATTTTCTTCAAGTTCTGACAAATATGCCTAGCACATTGCCTATGCTCTGCATATGGCAACATTTCTTTCACTGCTTCAATTAGACCCTGATAAGACACATTATTATCAATGATGTATAACAATAACATTTGTGAATATAACTTAAAAAAACATTTATGTGAGACCCGTTCTGCCGAGTCGCGGCCAGGACAGATCCGCGGCGCGGCTCGGGCGAGATCTGGATTCGCGAATGATTTTGTACGCGCGGCGCAGCTTTAAAAGATCCGCGGCGCGGTGCGCCGCTAAGGTGAAAAACCCTAATGCGGATTTAAACGCCTATATAAAGGGACCCAGCCCTAGGGTTCGTGTTTTTGGGAGTTTCTGGAGCAGAGACATCAGGTTTCAGCAGAGACTCTTTGGTTTCAAGGCTTTGGAGGTTGAAGGAAGAAATACAACGCGGGAGAAGGTTTGGGACGGATCGTGGGCATCACTCCGTCCTTCAGAAGTAAGGTAAGAAGATTTACTCTTCTGACTTTCCTTTTTATCCCGTCATATGGTATTACCAGTTGGTTTGTAGCTTTAGATGATTTGTAGCACTTAGGGTTTGAACCAAGGACATGCATGGACTTGCATGTCCATAAGGAAGTGACCTTAGGGTAGTTTCTGATCCCAGGAAGGGTGTAGAAAGGAACCCTAGCCGATTGATGTACTGTTAATCGCTGAAAAACATTTTGGAATGTTACGAGCCGCGACGCGGACTGGCTAAGTCAGCGGCGCGGACTCGGCTGAAACCCCGTAATTGTGCAATGGTAGCCGCGGCGCGTAGGGCGAGGAGCCACGCCGCGGCGAGCGACTGTTTGACCAGAAATTTAGTTTTGACCACGGTTTGATGGCAAATAGTGAGTCTAACCTTTAGGCAGGTTTGTAAGAGCCTGGTCAGTAATTGATATGTTGTATGTGTGTGGGATTTTGGTGTGGACGAGCTAAGTGGGGATATTAGAGAATATCTGTGCGGTTTCGAATCAGGTGAGTATCCTCACCTTACTATATGATGTTGCATGTTAGGCATCTTGTGTGTTGTTTACAGCTATAAGATTTGCTCTATATCTGTGGTTATTTGTTGTTGGGCTCAGTACTGATGCGTGTCCCCTCGTAGCTGTTGTATGGCGAGTTGGACTATTGCCTTGTCCCATAGCTGTTGTATGATGGGCTGGGCCATAACCGGGAACCCATAGCTGTTGTATGATGGGTAGAACCTTCCCGTGTCCATAGCTGTTGTATGATGGACGCCCGTAGCTGTTGTGTGGCGGGTAGGGTCGGGTCGTTCTCGAGGACGGGTTGTTTAATGTGTGGGCATGTATGGTAACTTGTGGACTCACTAAGCTTTAAGCTTACCCGTTGTTTTATAACATTTCAGGTATTTCAAAGGACAAAGGGAAGGGCAAGGTTTGACGGCAGCGCATCGCATTCCAAGGATTGACGTCAATGAACTATATTTAGCATTTTCAAATGTTTCCGCTGTTAAATTTAAGTATTATGTTGAATAGTTTTTATGTTCTAGAATAAATGTTTTATTGGAACCTTGGTAATAAATGATTTTTAAAATTTTTGAAATTGGGGTGTTACAAATTGGTATCAGAGCCTTGGTTTGAGGGATTTGGATGATCTGTATTGGGAATCCAAACTCAAACTTAGGACTGAGCGATTTTGTTAAGAAAATGTTTTTTGGAAGGTTAAGTTAAAGTAAAAGAAGATGCGATGCGAACCGTCAGCCGAGCTCAAGTAAGTTTTGTGATTCCCAGTTACCCATGCCAAGTTTGTGTTATGTGATAAAATGTATTGTGCTAGGATGTAAAGTTATCTGGATAATATGCTCTGTAGACTGTTTTGTGCCATATGTGCTGCTTTGGAATTTTATGCTACTGTCGTTAGGTTGCTTAGTGAATGCTGGTAGGTTATATACAATTAGGGAAGATAGCCTGAGAATTCTTGGTCTGGCCTTACTGGCTGTTCCTTGTTTGGTTGTGACTCTAGGGTAGGATCAGTTATTCAAACGTCTATCTTATTCCCGATTGTATACGGCTGTGCGTCCGTGAGGCGACTTGACGACATTAGCAGTAGTTCTCTTAGGCGCGTATGAGATGAAGAGTTAGATCAAAAGATTAGACACCACGGTGCCTGACCGCAGGAGTCATAGAAAATGGTTTAGTATGTGTGTGACATTTTGGGAGGATGATTGACGAACTTGGAACAAGGGCGAATAGGTGTGGAAGGTAGTACCAGGCCAGTATTACCGAAAGCACAGGATTCCCGCTTGAGTCAAGAGTAGTCAACCAAAATCCTAGAAAGTCAAGTAGTTGGGTAGATAGGAGTGACCCGGGTATTGATACTGAAACTGTTGCGCATTTCAGAATGGCAGTCACTCGAAGTAACGGTGGACCAGATGCGGGTGCCTCGAGTGGGGGAGAGCTGGTTGTGCAGGGCGAGAGAAAGAATCGAGGTGCAGTTTTCTGTTCAGCTGCTAGAGCACGTAGACATTTTCAACATGGAGGTTCGGGATTTGTGGCTTATATTGTAGACACACGAGAAAAGAAGCCACAGCAGAAAGCAGGTGATATACCAGTAGTTCGGGATTTTCCTGATGTTTTTCCCGAGGACCTGCCTGGTGTACCGCCAGAGAGACAGGTGGAGTTTAAGATTGACTTAACTCCCGGTGCAGCTCCGATAGCTAAAGCACCGTATCGTCTTGCGCCTCTGGAGATGCTAGAGTTGTCTATTCAACTTCGGGAACTATTAGATAAGGGATTTATTCGACCCAGTTGCTCGCCGTGGGGAGCGCCTATTTTGTTCGTTAAGAAGAAGGATGGATCCAATAGGATGTGCATAGATTATCGTGAGCTGAATAAGCTTACGGTGAAAAATCGATATCCATTGCCTCGCATCGACGACTTGTTTGATCAACTGCAGGGCGCTTCGTGGTTCTCGAAAATTGATTTGCGGTCAGGATATCATCAAATGCGGGTTCGGGAGGAAGACATCCCGAAAACGGCTTTTCGGACGAGGTACGGCCACTTCGAGTTTGTAGTAATGCCGTTTGGACTGACCAATGCCCCTGCAGCTTTTATGGATTTAATGAATCGGGTGTGTCGACCGATGTTGGATCGGTCGGTTATAGTTTTCATTGACGATATCTTAGTTTACTCTCGGAGCAGGGAGCAACATGAACAACATTTAAAGGAAGTATTGGAGACCTTAAGGAAGGAGAAGCTTTATGCAAAGATATCCAAGTGTGAATTTTGGCTACGAGAGGTTCAGTTTTTGGGTCACATTGTAAGTGAGCAAGGAATTATGGTAGACCCGGCTAAGGTGGAGGCCGTGATGCGGTGGGAGGTTCCGAAGACTCCCTCTGAAATTAGAAGTTTCTTGGGTCTGGCTGGTTATTATCATCGTTTCATCCAAGACTTCTCATAGGTTGCGGTACCTTTGACTCGGCTAACTAAGAAAAACGCTGCTTTTCGTTGGGGTGAGGAGCAGCAGCAGGCTTTTGAGACTTTGCGGCGGAAATTGTGTGAAGCTCCGGTTTTGACGTTGCCTGAAGGCATGGAAGACATGGTAGTTTATTGCGATGCATCTATCACGGGATTGGGGGCAGTCTTGATGCAACGAGGCAGGGTGATTGCTTACGCCTCGCGACAGTTGAAGCCCCATGAAGCTAACTACCCTACTCATGATTTGGAATTGGGAGCGGTGGTCTTCGCTCTCAAGATTTGGAGACACTATTTGTATGGAGTGAAGTACACCATCTTCACGGACCACAAGAGTTTGAAGTACCTGATGGATCAGGCAAACCTCAATATGAGACAGAGAAGATGGTTGGATGTATTGAAAGACTATGATTGTGAGATACACTACCACCCTGGAAAGGCCAATGTGGTAGTGGATGCGTTAAGTCGGAAGGCTTCGGGTGCACCCCTTCGGGGCATTTGTCTAAGGATGACAATTGTGACACCGTTGTTTGAGCTAATTAGGAAAGCCCAGGTGGAAGCAAGCATGAATGAGAATCAGAAAGGTGAGAGAATCGTGGGTCAGTTGGCAGCTATGGTCAAAGATAGTAGGGATTTGTTAACTCGCCATGAGAGAATTTGGGTACCGAAGCTGGGCGGGGTTCGTCAAACCCTATTGGAGGAGGCACATAAATCCAGGTTCTCTATCCACCCTGGAGCAACTAAAATGTATAGGGATTTACGCGAATATTATTGGTGGCCAGGCATGAAGAGGGAAGTAGCTTGGTTTGTCGAAATATGCATGACCTGTCGTAGGGTCAAGGCCGAGCACCAACGGCCTCATGGTAAGTTGCAGCCTCTTGAGATTCCAGAATGGAAATGGGAGCATATCACAATGGATTTCATCACGAAGTTGCCAAGAACCCCTCGACATATGGACACTATTTGGGTCATCGTGGATAGGTTGACTAAAAGTGCTCATTTCCTCCCCATCCAAGAGACATACTCTGCAAAGGAATTGGCTAAGGTTTACACAGATGAGATTATCTCTCGGCATGGTATACCGGTCTCGGTGATATCCGACCGGGATGTCCGATTTACGTCTAGGTTTTGGAAAAAGTTTCATGAGGAACTAGGCACTCGCCTTCATTTCAGCACAGCATATCATCCTCAGACGGATGGGCAGAGTGAAAGGACGATTCAAACGCTGGAGGATATGCTTAGGGCATGTGTTATCGATTTTGGCGGGAGTTGGGATTCCCACCTCCCTTTAGCTGAGTTTTCTTACAATAACAGTTATCACGCGAGCATTGGCAGGGCTCCCTTTGAAATGTTGTATGGAAGAAAATGTCGGACACCTATTTGCTGGGGCGAGGTTGGCCAGCAGGTTTTGGGTAGTACTGAGGTGGTGCTCAAGACAACTGAGTTAATTCAGAAGGTTCGGGAGAGATTGTTAACCGCTCAAAGTCGACAGAAAAGTTATGCGGATAGGCGACGGTCCGATCTCGAATTTCAAGTTGGGGATTATGTTCTTCTTAAGGTGTCACCTTGGAAGGGAGTTATTCGTTTTAGGAAGCGAGGAAAGCTTGGCCCTAGGTACATTGGACCATATCGAATTGTCGCCCGTGTAGGTAAGGTAGCTTACCGGTTGGAGCTGCCCGAGCAGCTTAGTCAGATTCACGACACGTTCCATGTTTCGCAGCTCAGAAAGTGCGTTACTGAGGAATCCACAATAGTACCTTTGGAGGATATTCAATTAGATGAACGCCTAAATTATGTGGAGCGACCAATTGCCATCATTGAAAGGAAGATAAAGACTTTGCGAAATAAAACAATAGGATTAGTTAAGGTTCAGTGGCAGCATCGAAAAGGGTCCGAATGGACTTGGGAACCGGAGGAGGAAATGCGGAGGCATTATCCAGAATTATTTACCGGCGCAGATTTCGGGGACGAAATCCAGTTAAGTGGGGGAGAGTTGTGAGACCCGTTCCGCCGAGTCGCGGCCAGGACAGATCCGCGGCGCGGCTCGGGCGAGATCTGGATTCGCGAATGATTTTGTACGCGCGGCGCGGCTTTAAAAGATCCGCGGCGCGGTGCGCCGCTAAGGTGAAAAACCCTAATGCGGATTTAAACGCCTATATAAAGGGACCCAGCCCTAGGGTTCGTGTTTTTGGGAGTTTCTGGAGCAGAGACATCAGGTTTCAGCAGAGACTCTTTGGTTTCAAGGCTTTGGAGGTTGAAGGAAGAAATACAACGCGGGAGAAGGTTTGGGACGGATCGTGGGCATCACTCCGTCCTTCAGAAGTAAGGTAAGAAGATTTACTCTTCTGACTTTCCTTTTTATCCCGTCATATGGTATTACCAGTTGGTTTGTAGCTTTAGATGATTTGTAGCACTTAGGGTTTGAACCAAGGACATGCATGGACTTGCATGTCCATAAGGAAGTGACCTTAGGGTAGTTTCTGATCCCAGGAAGGGTGTAGAAAGGAACCCTAGCCGATTGATGTACTGTTAATTGCTGAAAAACATTTTGGAATGTTACGAGCCGCGACGCGGACTGGCTAAGTCAGCGGCGCGGACTCGGCTGAAACCCCGTAATTGTGCAATGGTAGCCGTGGCGCGTAGGGCGAGGAGCCACGCCGCGGCGAGCGACTGTTTGACCAGAAATTTAGTTTTGACCACGGTTTGATGGCAAATAGTGAGTCTAACCTTTAGGCAGGTTTGTAAGAGCCTGGTCAGTAATTGATATGTTGTATGTGTGTGGGATTTAGGTGTGGACGAGCTAAGTGGGGATATTAGAGAATATCTGTGCGGTTTCGAATCAGGTGAGTATCCTCACCTTACTATATGATGTTGCATGTTAGGCATCTTGTGTGTTGTTTACAGCTATAAGATTTGCTCTATATCTGTGGTTATTTGTTGTTGGGCTCAGTACTGATGCGTGTCCCCTCGTAGTTGTTGTATGGCGAGTTGGACTATTGCCTTGTCCCATAGCTGTTGTATGATGGGCTGGGCCATAACCGGGAACCCATAGCTGTTGTATGATGGGTAGAACCTTCCCGTGTCCATAGCTGTTGTATGATGGACGCCCGTAGCTGTTGTATGGCGGGTAGGGTCGGGTCGTTCTCGAGGACGGGTTGTTTAATGTGTGGGCATGTATGGTAACTTGTGGACTCACTAAGCTTTAAGCTTACCCGTTGTTTTATAACATTTCAGGTATTTCAAAGGACAAAGGGAAGGGCAAGGTTTGACGGCAGCGCATCGCATTCCAAGGATTGACGTCAATGAACTATATTTAGCATTTTCAAATGTTTCCGCTGTTAAATTTAAGTATTATGTTGAATAGTTTTTATGTTCTAGAATAAATGTTTTATTGGAACCTTGGTAATAAATGATTTTTAAAATTTTTGAAATTGGGGTGTTACAATTTATTAACTTTATGTGAATACCTTGTGTTGATTTGAAATGAAGGTAATGCTAGTTCCTAATGTTAAATCAAGGTCATCAATTAGGTTGTCCAAAAAGCATTTCTAATTTTTTTGTTCTCCACACATACAACTGCCCATGCTATAGGGAATAACTGGTTATTAGCATCCCTGCCTACAACACTTTGGAATTCTCCTTTGCAAATCCCCTTTAAAAAACATCCATCAAGACCTATGACCCTTTTACACCCTTGTAGCCATCCCCTTTTCAGTGCATCAAAACAAACATAGAACTTGCTAAAGTAGTTCTTCCCATCTGGCATGCAGTTCACATTAATCTTCACACTAGAGCTAGGATTGGATCTCCTTATCTCCTTACCATATGACCATAGTTTGGCATAGTGATCAAGTAGATTGCCTTCTATAAGAGCAAGTGCATAACTTTTTGCTCTTCTGCATTACCCAAGACTGACCTGAATACCAAATTTCTTCACAACTTCAAGTCTTAATTTCCTTACACTCATCTTCTGCCTATCTATAATCTCCTTGGTATAGTGACTCCCTATCCATGCATATGTTACTAGTGACCCCAACTTAAAATTTCTTGCACAATTGTGATCAATCTTCAAAGACTTAATATGGAAACTTTCCTCTTCAATCATCCAAGAGGCCCATAACCTGAATGAACATTGACCCTTACAACACTTGACCAACAACCTTTTACTATCGTTTTTTTCAAAGCAAGGTTGGTACATATTTGTCACTGCGTAGTTGCACAACATGTGTTTTACTTGGGCAGGGTTCTTAAACCTCATACCAAGTATTGGTTTTTGCTTTTTCCAGACTAAATTCTCATTAAAAATTGAATGCTCTTGGATAGTTTCTTCACTTTCCTCCTCATCATCTGGACCAATATTTTGGTCCTCCTCCTCATCTTCCTCCTGTCCACATAGTTTACTAAGGAACACATCACTTGAGGTTCTGTTCATTCTGATTGGTTCGTCTGTAAAATCCAAGGCAACATCCCTAAGGGTTCCTGTATCATCTCCATTTTCCCCACCCTCAATACATGAATCGTGTTCCTCACCTTCTTTATCAGAATCAACTCAATCCTCTAATTCATCCCGAATATGGTCTACGAATAGCGATATTTTCCCAAGTGTACCAAAGGCAATGAAAATAAAACTCGCGTATTCGAGATCATTTGAAATAGGCTGAAGGCCTTTATACATGGGTTCGTCTGGCTCACAGTAATAAAGTTTCTTACAATCTTCATGCATGAATTTTTCCAAGAAAGTTACACACTCAGCATAGTTCATACTAGCCCAATCATGTTCCGTAAAAGTAAATTTCATATCGTCTTCGTATGGGAAAGGACATCAACGAAATGCACCTTGATAGTTGAGCTCCACAACAGCGTATACTCTCCCAGGATCAATGTCTGTAGTCGTCATTTCTTCAACTTGTATGCTTCTCACCGTTTTATCTCATAGAAAACCCTAATTTCACTTTTTGATTTCTTTTTCTTCTCGTGGGTTCACTGGTATACGACTGTGATATTGACCCTTATAATATACAAATTTCTTACCTGGCAATAAGTAATATCGTTATTAATGGAAATATAGTCCATGTGTATAAGCCACGTAAGCCATAACCGGATAACTTGTTTTAAAAGAGGGTTATTCCCCAATTTGACACGTTTTTTTACACTTTAAGGATCTATTGCACAAAAAAAAAGATCAAGGACTAAATTGGGTCAAAATCGATAGTTTATAGGGCTACAGTAGCAATAACCCTTTTTGTAAACCAAAACTTTTAAAATTTTATTTGTAATTTACCATGTCTCATGACGGATTAAATGCTTTGGGTTTAATTTCAATTTAAGAATGATTTTCTTGAGAGTATTGCTTATAAAAGTGTAATAGATGAATTTGCTTCTAAATATTCTAGAATATCGATGTTTAGAAAATAGTAATGTACTAGCTGCTGACATTCATTTGAAAAGTTGCTTATAACAATTTTAGTTTATTACCAATGAGTGAAGACTCGTATAAGATGTTGAGATGGTGTATTTACAAGCTGTTTGTTATTAATATTGAGTTTTGAATTTAGCGGTAAATATTTACTTGATAATACTTCACAAAAAATTTATGTGGCCTCACTTTCATCTTCTCACAAGACCTCCAAAATGTCAGGACCGGGACTCGCTCTCCAGGAGATCGGTGAGCCTCCCAAACTAATGAAATAGACGGTACTGATGAAACCGGTTCAGGTCAATATGAACAAATTATATGCGGAATAAGTAAAAACAAAATTTAAACATTGTAAACAATAATCGAAGAACAGATAAATATGAGGACATATTAAAAAAGATGAAGATATGTATTTCACATTAAGGTAGCGTTTGATACGTAGTAGTAGTGAATAGAACAAAACATAACAAGTCGAATTGAAGTAGTGTCTGGCGTGGGCGAGACCGGAACAATGACGAAGTCAAATGTGACTAATTTATTAAATTTTAATCCCACCCAAATGGGTAGAACAAGTGTAACAGGAATCTAAATGACAAAAAATTTTCTTACATGTTTTTCATATATAATACATTGCTACTATAAAGTTCGTGTCCCTGGTACTAATTTAAAAGCTTTTAAAAAATTAAATTCCATGTATTTTATGGGCTGGGTTCTACGCGGCGCTATCACCTTGGTGGTCACAACGCGTGGAAGGGTTTAAGTCCGCATGCGGAATACGGTTAATAGTGACACTATCAAGTATGCTTAGCTGTGCGATGTGCCGAAATGCTTAAACCCTATTTAAAGGCACTAAACCCTAGATCAGCCTCCATACTCCAGAAAAAACCCTAGCTCGAAACCCTAGCTTTCTATTGGTTATTCTAGCTACATTCATTGTATTTGAAGTTTCCTTGCATAAGAAGGAAGGTGGTGGTGTAAGTAAGCTATTGTCAGCTTAGATCCACCGTCTCCACAGATTTGGACCCTTGTAAGTGCTGAGATACGATAACATAACAAACATACATAGCGAAAGCAAAAAACTAAAAATCGTATCTCTCCACAGATTACAATAACACGGAGTTGCAAATGTAAATCTAATCTAGGAGATCAAGGGTTGCCTTTTTAGTAGATCGATGATGTCGTGGACGAACAAGGCACATAGTAAGAACTAAGCAGTCAAAAGCGTGCTATAGCGTTGCCATAGCGTATAGCGCCATTCACCGTAAAGATATTCCATTTAGCGATGTAATATAGCGTTCCCACTAATAGCGACGCTATTCACCGCATTTTTTCATGATTTAATTGATCGCGATTGCAGTAATTATGCGCTATTTCGTTTTAGCATATAAAATTTTAAAAACTTTGAGTTAACCAACTAAAGCTTAGGAGTAAACCCAGCCCTGAATGGTTTAAGGAGTGCATTACTTTGACACCCATAACATCTATTTATAACCAGGTGGACTCCCCTCCTTTCTATGTATGACCGATGTGGGATAACCTGATATGAACACTTCAACTACAATATGTCTGATTGCTAAATTTTATTGCTTCAATCAACTCTATTACAGGTTCTTCCGACTTTAATGGCTCATCAGTTCGGTTTCAATGGCTTCGATGGCTCATCAGTTCTTGATTGCTTCAAATTCAACTGCGTCAATCCTGATTTTAGTTCATGATTGAAGGTCTGCGTTCGTGATTCCAGGCTCGTCAATTCATGATTGCAGATTTGGTTAGCACTTAGCAGGTTCGTCTCTTCATCCGATTAATCAATTTGCTGGATCGAGTTCAAGGTATTTGTTCCAATTAGTCGATTTGTAGGTTTAATGTCGCGTTCCTATTCCGATTTGATTTGAAGGTTGAATGTCACATTCCTTTGATTCAAACAGGTCGATTGAAGCTTCCGGTTTAATTTATTTCGAAGTCGGTATCCCATTCTAATTCAGTTACAGTGGGTATCCCATTTCGATCCAATTAACAGGAAACACATGCACTCAGATGCAAAATGGAGTTCAATAGGTTTGTCTTTGTTAATTACATGTTTAAATGGTCCGATTGAATGCAGGTTTAATGCCGAGTTCAACAGGTTCGTATTTTATTAATTCCAGGTTTAATCAGATTGTAGGTTCATTATCAAGTTTCACATCTGGGATTTGATTAAAGTTATAGTTATTTCCAGGTTTATATTTCACATTTGGGATACCTGCCATTGATTATCATAGGTTCTCATTCTAGTTTGTCTTCATGCACACCAAGTGTTTGATAAATTGCTCAACAGAATCTCGAAGCTATTGAAGGCTTAGTTTGTAGTGATTACATTCCAGTTGGTGAATTATTTATGTATTTGATGGATAATTCCATTTTGTATTTTGATTACATTCCAGTTTATATTCAACTTAGATTACATTCTAGTTAAAATTGTATGTTGGATTCATTATATCTATGAGATAATGTTTGTATTATTGATTTTTTATATTGTATATAAGGATGTTCATGGAATGGTAAATAATAAATAAGCAACTAGACGTATTAATGTTTTAATATAGAAATTATATGTAATATGAAAAAACGCTATAGCACCGCTATACCACCACGATAATGGCGATTTCAAATAGCAACAATGATCGTTATTTGATATTTTACCGATTTAACTGCATAGAGTAGGAATGAAGACAATGATTCAGCACCTGTTGAAGTAGAATAGCACGCTGCCTACAAAACAAGCAACCTCTCTTTAGGGTTTATGACAGAAATCGATAACTATGATGGGTATTTATAATACCCATCATGCCTATCTTATCCCCTTATGGTTAACGACTATATGAAATTCAAATCGTTGACATTTACACTTAAGTCATTTATCCGGTTATAGTTTCTATTTAATATACTTTTAATTTTGATATAATAATAAACTTAATACCTCATGTTTGCTTTCAATATCTTTTGGCTAAATCACATCTTGAGTGTAACCTAAAAGGACCTTACCATATATAATAATATTAAAACTTGTTATAAGCGTGGACAATAACCATTAGTCTCCAACTTGCACATGTCATAACTACTGTATGGTCTAATATTTCCTAACCTGGAAAGGAGTTTGTCATCCCAGACAAGTACCATACTCATATCATATGAAACAGACCTTAGGCAAGTGATCAAATATTCCTTTGTTCAACATGATATCCAGATGAACGTCAGACATGGAAAATCTGTCAATCTTAGATGTTCAAGGTTATGTTTCCCAATAGATATTTGTGATGATGACAACATAATGAATTATTGATCATATATCAATTTACTCCTAGTATGGTCATACATTTGCTATCAACACCAATTCATCAAGGGCCTAGGGATATCGCTTCTCCTATTAGGGTAGAAGGAACAAATAAGCTTTGACTACACAACCCTTGCCTACTTATCATGTCATACCCAAAACTTCAGTATATGGCTGCCAGTTACGGACAACGTTGGAGAAAAACCAAAGCACAACAGACTGTAGAACTTGTTGGGATTTGATCATAATAACAAAACACTTTGTGCAGCGAAAGATTTAACAAGATCAAATCAAAAGTTCATAACAAAAACAAGCATGGATCATCATGTTCATAATCAATATCATATAGTTCATAGCAATTACAACAACTAAAGATGAATCAGAAAGATCAAATCAAAAGTTCATAACAAAAACAACCATGGATCATCATGTTCATAATCAAGATCATATAGTTCATAGCAATTACAACAACTAAAGATGAATCAGAAATTCATACCTCAGTTTGGATGTAAGGACCCAACCAGAATCCCTCTAATGATTCACACCTAAGAACACCAGAAGAACAAACAGACAGAACTTCTTCTAGGTTAAAGAACAAGATCCAGAACCCTTGAAGGATTAACGAAATTGCCAAAACCCAGAGGAATAGGGATAGGGAAGTAGTTGGCGGCTCAGAGGAGGCCAAAAGGGATGCTTACACTACTACAAAAATGACCTACGATCACACTTTTTCAGAAACCGCCCAGTCACACTTTCGATTTTTTGCGTGACTAAAGGTCATATAAAAATTTTTAAACTAGTTTTAGCTACATTTTATAGCAATAAGCGTGACTGTTAGTGTATAAATTGTAATCGTTACTAACGATTTAACGTCAGACATTATCTTTTTACGACACACAATCAAACAATGTGGACACATATCATCAATGACCACAGTTTTTTTAAAGAAGGAAAAATTTTGTGATGGTTTTTCTATGAGACGAAAGATGCATATATGGTCACATAAAATAGTTGTCTATGTGTTTAAAACATAGAGTGAAATTAGACACATTATTTTAATATAATTAAAATGGAGTATATACGGCCACATAATTGATTTCGTGTGACCATATGATAGTATTTTATTAGCCACTTACTAAAAGAAACAAAATAAGTAACTATAAGAATTTTATGGTCACGTTTTAACTTTTAATGCGTGTCAAAAAACAAAGAATTATCATGATAAAAGAGAAAAGTTGTGAGTATAAGTGTTATATCGTCACAAAATACTTTATTATACGTGTCTAAAAGAATTAACTGATTTCAATGAAGGTAAAATCGAGTACATATGACCACATAAATGATTTTATGTGTGTCTAAAAATGTTATGGTCACATCATAATATATTATTTGTGTCTAAAAACAAACAATTATCATGATAAAGAGAAATGTTGTGAGTTTAAGTACTATATGGTCATGGTATACGTGATTATATGTGTCTAAAATTGTATAAAATATAATTAACTAGCCATAAGGAATGAAATGATTTGGCCACATAAACGATTTTTTGTGTCCATAGGATTGGGTTAGCCACTTAGTAAAGGAAAACAAAAACAAGTAACTATAACCTAACTATGGTCATGTTTTAATTTTTATGCATGTCTAAAAACAAACAATTGTCATGATAAAAGAGAAAAGTTGTGAGTACACGTATTACATGGTCACGACATACTTTATTATACGTGTCTAAAAGAATGTAATGATTTCAATGAATGTAAAATCGAATACATATGGTCACATTAATTATTTTTTGTGTCTATAGGTTAGCGTTTGGAAACTTATTTAAAGAATCAAATACAAGTAAGTATAACCATGTTATAGTCACGTCGTAATATCTTATGTGTGTCTAAAAACAAACAATTGTCATGATAAAAGAGAAATAGTGTGTGTGTAAATATTATATTGTCATTGTATACTTGATTATATATGTCCAAAATTGTATATAATTATATAACTGGTAATAAGGAATGAAATGATATGGCTACATAAATGATTTTTTGTGTCCATAGGATTGACTTAGCCACTTAGTAAAGGAAAACAAAAACAAGTATATATAACCATTATAGGGTCACATTTTAATTTTTTATGTGTGTCTAAAAACAAAAAATGTCATAATAAAAGAGAAATCTTGTGAATGTAAGTATTATAGGTTCACGGTATACTTGATTATATACGTCCAAAATTGTATATAATCATATAATTGGTAATAAGGAATGAAATGATTTGGCCAGATATTAAATGTACTGAATTCAAATAACCAATTCTTGAAAGATTCGTATTTAGTACTCACAAGTTTGTACATTTTTGCCCTAAGTTTAAAGATACCCAATATGAAAGTTGATTGTTATAAATGGTAGTAAGTTTAAACTCGGTTGTTATAAACAACACAATTACTCTGTTTTTTTTTCAATCGAGGTACAAGGTATGATAAACACATTTGATCTGCTTTTCCATACACATATGTACATTGTATTAAACAAAATAACACACAAACATAATAATTGAAAATGAATATATATATATATATATATATATATATATATATATATATATATATATATATATATATATATATATATATATATATATATATATATATATATATATATATATATATATATATATATATATATTGATAAGCAAATATAAACATTGTTTCAACACTGAAATTTCTATAGACTATACAAATTAAAAAAAATTCTAATAATCTTATAGTCTTCAAAGGTGTAAGCAGCCACTTTCTATCTTGGGGTGTGATTGTGACACGCCTAGGTCGTCGTGCGGTCAAAAATAAGAAAAACCTAACACACACACTAGCACAGTGGTAGTCAGGGTCGATCCGCAGGAGCTACATGGTCAGTCCAGATGACAGATTACCAACTATAGTGTCACGCTATAGTCGGAGGACTTTAGTTTCCAAACCCTTTTCACTAAAACTCAGAATTTCTAAACTTAACAATCCCAAAACAAGCATAGACTAAGCTAAGCTTCAAACCAAACATAGTTACTTTCTGAAATCAGACGTGCATCTCTAATTCAGAACTAAAAAAAGGCATCCAACAATCCAAATCATAAACCAAAACAAGGCATAAACTACACCAATAACTAAGATCCAACGGGACAGTCACTGGCTAAAGTTCAGACCTAGAAGGCTAACCTAATTGGCTACTAAAATCAGCGAATGAAAACAGTCCAACAAGGTCAAAACAATCATCCAAATACAATTCAAACACAATCCAAGCATTCAAAACCAATAACAAGCATCAAAACACCGAAAAACCAATATTACTTGTAACCAAATGATTATTATAAACTCAAACTGAATTCCAATCATCCAATACAGTAACAAAGACTGAAAAACAGTAACCCCAATGCTCAAGGTCAGTGGTTGTCACTCCCAAAGACCCTAGCCACTAATACTAACTATTAAACTAAAGGAAATTAAACATAAAAATCTGAAATGCCCAAAAGGGAATTGCTGAAAAAGAGTTCTTGGAGTCAAAGAGCCTCTACGGTCGATTTTTCACTAGGGTTTTGCTCAGGGTTTCGGCTGTAAATGGCTCTATTTATAGTTGAAATTTCCCGCAGCCGCGCCGCGCATTTAAGTGAACCGCGGCGCGCATACTTATCTTCTCCCGTTTTCTCGGCCTTTGAATTTGGTGCACCGCCTCTAAGCCGTGTCGCGCGTACTTGATTCCGCGGCGCGCGTACGTGTTTTCCTGATTTTATCTTCTTTTCCAAACTTTCTCCAATTTGCACGCTTTTGGTCCCTGTTTTCATTATTTTCTTCCAAACAAGTGCTGGCACGAAAAGTGAGAATACCACGAGATATATGATATAATTTCACTAAAAATAGGGCTCAACAACGAATAAAATATGTAATATCACTAGGCGTTGTCAAACACCCCACACTTGTGCCTTGCTTGTCCCCAAGCAAGAGAGTTTTTAATAAATTCTAACTAAGACTCAAACAATTTTTGACTGTGTTTAGTTTCAAAGCTTATTGCCTCAGGAGTAAGTGGAAAATAGTTCGCGAGAACCTAATCAGAATGTTCTTTTGAATTCATGGCTTTCTAGAGAACCCTTGATTACAAACTTTCTGTCCACAATGAAGTGTACTTACTCATTTAGATTCTAAACGCCATTAAAGAATTGTCCATGCCTTTCGATGTTGTCCGTGTAACGAGCTTTCGAAAATATCATCCCAGACCAGACGATCTTAGGTGGTAAGATGCATAAATGCCTCTTCGAGGCCACCCTTTTCGGACCTACCGGCTCGAACAACAAAGGCCACAGATTGACATTTCCTTCCTAAATTCCAATCCTAAAGCATTCCAATCGCCTAACTCCTAAAACTCAACTTGTTTGACTAACTAATAGCATGATCACAAATAAATAATATCTCTTGAAAAATACTAGTGCTATCACAATCACAAACCATTCGTTTCAAAATTACAATTTAGTAAAAATTTTGAAAAAATTGCTAAAAATTTGAAAATTGGTATTTTCCAGCAAAAATTTCAAAAAACTATTCTTTCGACCGTCCACACCCCATACTTAAAACCGTACAACGTCCCCGTTGAACCAAAAATATTTAGAACAAGGGAGAAAGAGTTACCCCTTTGGACGGTAGACTGCTTGGTTGGTACTCGGTATCACAGGTACAAATTCGAACAAACATAATTCTTGATTTCGTATTCTGAAGTTGTGGCGCAACAGTGAACACGCCGGTGGTCAACACAAGTAGAGGGGGCACGGTGACCCCACACTTGTCTGAGACAACTCCTTTCCAATTTGGTATATCTTGCATGACTCAACAAAACATTAAAAGCAAACATACAAATAAAATATAAACAGACAAAATATAGAGGTGTCCAATAAGCAAAAATGTATGTGTTGCGGATGACCGCGGCGTGTGATTGAAGGACACGCGTCGCGGTAATTACGTGAGATGAAATCAACGTCAAATGAGAAAAGACCGCGTCACGTGATATAATGACGCCGCAGCGCGGTAATTTCTGCAGATTACTCCATCTTCAAAATTTCACAATAACAATTCAACACACAAAACTATTACTGTATTATTATTATTTGCTGCCTTTAAGAGGCTTATTATCCTAAACAACTTCCTAAAAACGAATCTGTTCAACTAAACCTAACAAAGTGCCAATCAAAAATGTACTAGAAAAAATCCAAATTAATTACATCCAATTCCTTCAACTATGTGCAGTCTCATCATAATCACCTTCTTCTTCCTCCGGATCCTCTTCCATTGGCTCCTCCTCTTCATCTCTGATCGTCGGCTGGGGTCTTGGTGGAACACACTTATTCTTTGCCATTAGTGCAATCATACAGTCAGCTAGCCAAAGGAGTTGTGTTTGTGTATTCTCTATTCTTTTATCCACCTCATGCGTTGTATATGACTGGATCTGGTGTTCTCGCATGTGTGTCTGCATTGTTTCCTTCAGTGCCTTCACCTCATCCGCAAGGAAGCGAGATTCCATCGTAGCAGGGGATAGACTGCGGGGTAAACCGGTAGCTGGCCTTGACCGCTTTCGAGATGTAGTCGGCTCAGACCGAAGTGCCGGGAAGGGCATACGGTCAACGGACGGGATTCCATCGTCCACGGATATCACCTCCCGCGAGGAGGTCACAGGCGGGCAAAAGATGATTAGAGGGATAACCTCCAACCCGTCGGTCGTGTGCTCGGAGATCAGTCCATACGACTCTACCAGTCTGGTGATGAAGTGGCCCCCTCCCAATGCGGTTATTGTCATCGGTGCATCAGTAATTTGCTTGAAAAAGTCAGCGACAAAATAAGGGATGTTACAAGTTTCCAACATCCGCGTCACTGACCACATTAGATGCAGCTCCCGGGGCAGTACTTTTTCTTCATCCGCACGCGGCCACAGCATGGTGGTGATCAGCCGGTGCAACATGCGGTGGGCTGACAGGTGCATGTAGCATTCCAGGATCGTGTTCTCGTGGTACCGAGTGGAAGTTATCATGCCCCAGTACTCGGCTGGGGAAAAAGAATCCCCCATAGTTCTGCTGGCGCGCCTGTGGAACACCTCGAATGCCGGTGAGTTCGACTCCTCCTCGGTGTACAGCCCGATGCGGTACCCGAATTCCCGTAAGGTACACCTGCGGTCGTGATTTCCCAGACAAAATCTCATAGTCTCCTCGGTATCCATGCCCCTTCTACTTGCGGTCAAAGTAATAGCTGGCAAGGAACTGTAGGTACACCTCACGGTAAACAGGCTCATTCATATTTGTTGCATTCTCCAACGCCCAGCAAGTATAAGTTAAGTCTCCATCTTCATACCCTCCTTGTACTAACCAATCCTTCAGACGATCCAAGATTCCTGATTCCCTGGTCAAGTCCCAATTGACCTTGCGGCACGACAGTATGCGTTTGTTTTTACACAGGCCCCGACGATTAAAGAAGCTAGTCGTGCGGACCCGGTCGGTCTGTGTAGTCACTGAGTTCCAGTCAATGGTTTCAGAACTACCTGAAGAAGAAAAATCGATCATTCTGTCAAATTAAGTCCAATTTCTCTAATCTAACACTTAGGTTTCATGCAATATAGTACTATAATCCTAATTTGGCAATCAATTTCATCAATTAAGTACGGCATTGTGAATTACAGCATCATCTAGGAAGTTCAAGACTTATAAAACTAAAAGAAGGAAAAGAAAGACTTACTTGAATTTCAGTGAATGAAAGAGGAATGCAGATGACTTGAGTGATTGAAAGGCTTGTAGCACAGTGAAAATTATCTCGAATTACGCAAGTTGATTATATGTAGTTGTGGGAATTTGGATATCTTTCAAAAAACTCTGTTTTGGTGATTATCTTTAATTTCAAATTAAGATAAGGCCACGGCGCGGGAAGCTTCTATCCGCGTCGCGTATAAAAATCTGATTTTAAATGTAATCGCGAAAACTCAATACGCGCGGCGCGGATCCTAAGATCCTGTGTTGCGGTTCTGCAAAATTACCAAAATGACCCCACACTTGCCTTTTTATCACCGTGATCAAATGGATGCAATGAATTAAAAATATGCAAATATACAAATGACGATCGGGTTGCCTCCCGACAAGCGCTAAGTTTAACGTCTTCAGCCGGACGTGGACTTACCTGATTTATGCAGTATACACCGGGACATCCACCACGAATTCGACCGTTTCCACTTCCAGTTTATGGAATGTTCCTGCAACGACATAGGGTTTGAGCCTATGTCCATTGACTTTGAATGGTTGACCACCTTTCAAATCCTGAATCTCTACTGCGCCATAGTCTGTGATGCTGACCACCGCATAAGGGCCATTCCATTTACTCCTGAGCTTCCCGGGAAACATCTTCAATCGCGAGTTGTACAGCCACACTTTCTGTCCTACCTCAAAAGATTTCAAGCGGAGCTTGGCATCGTGATACCTTTTCATCCTTGATTTGTATGTGGCCGCATTTTCATATGCTTCGTCTCGTAGTTCCTCTAATTCCGACAACTGAAGTTTCCTCTCCTTTCCTGCTTCCGTGTAGTCCATGTTGACTTGTTTGATTGCCCATAAGGAACGATTGGCAAGCTCAACCGGTAGATGACAGCCTTTTCCATAAACCAACCGATATGTAGTTGTTCCAATCGGTGTCTTGTAAGCAGTGCGATATGCCCAAAGCGCATCGTCCAACCTAAGTGACCAATCCTTTCTATCGGTCTTGACAGTCTTTTGCAGGATTTCCTTTATTTGCCTATTAGATACTTCCACTTGGCCACTCGTTTGAGGATGATAGGGTGTTGCAATCCGATTATTCACTCCATAATGCTTTAGCAATCTTCCGAATTTGAAATTCTTGAAGTGGGACCCTCCATCACTGATGATTACTCGTGGAACACCGTGCCTAGTGAAAATGTTATTCTTTACGAATTTACACACCACATGGTGGTCATTCGTACGAGTTGCCTCTGCTTCGATCCATTTGGACACATAATCCACTGCTACCATAATGTAAACATAACCATGTAACGTAGGAAATGGACCCATGAAGTCAATTCCCCAGACATCGAAAATGTCCACTACCAGGATTGGATTCAAGGGCATCTGATCCCTCTTTGATATGTTTCCTAACTGCTGGCAGTTGAGGCATTCCTTAGCAGTTTGATGTGCGTCCCTGAAAATTGTTGGCCAATATAATCCAGCTTCGAGAACTTTGTACCCCGTCTTTTTACCACTGAAATGCCCTCCATACGCGGATGCATGGCAATGCTCCAATACCTCACTAATTTCGCTATCAGGCACACATCTCCGAATTATTTGATCCTCTCCTACCTTGAAAAGATCAGGATCATCCTATATAAATCTTTTTGCATATGTACGGAACTGATTTTGTCTTTGTTTGGTCCAATGTGTCGGTGTTGCTCCTGTAGCCAAGAAATTTACATAGTTTGCGTACCAAGGGGCTCCGGTAAGCTCCAGCAGCTGCTCATCCGGGAATGAATCCTTGATTCCTGCTTCTAATCCTCCAGCTGGCAGTCGAGAAAGATGGTCTGCCACGACATTCTCTGCTCCCTTCTTGTCTTTAATCTCCACATCGAACTCTTGCAACAGAAGTATCCATCTAATCAATCTAGGTTTAGACTACTTCTTAGCGAGCAAGTGTCTAACGGTGCTATGATCGGTATAAACTACTACCTTAGATCCCCAAATGTATGATCGAAACTTGTCTAATGCAAACACTACGGCAAGTAATTCTTTTTCAGTAGTTGTATAATTTAATTGAGCTTCAGAAAAAGTTTTACTAGCATAACAAATGACTACAGGTTTCCGATCAATCTTTTGTCCAAATACTGCACCAGCCGCATAGTCACTGGCATCACACATTATTTCAAACGGTTGAGTCCAATCAGGCGGTTTCAGGATAGGAGCCTCGACCAATTTATTTTTGAGGATTTTGAATGCTTTTACACATTCCTTATCAAAAATGAATGGCGCATCTTTCAAGAGAAGACCACAGAGGGGTTTGGAGATGGTACTAAAGTCTTTGATAAACCTACGATAGAAACCCGCATGTCCTAGAAATGATCTGACCCCTTTCACTGATGTTGGGGGTGGCAACGTGGATATGACCTTGACTTTAGCACGATCAACTTCGAACCCTCTCTCAGAAACTACGTGACCTAACACTATCCCTTCTTTGACTATGAAGTGGCTCTTTTCCCAGGACAACACCAAATTGGATTCGACACATCTTTCCAATACTTTCTCCAATTGATCCAAGCAGGCTTCAAACGTCTGTCCAAAGATTGAAAAGTCATCCATAAAGATTTCTAACGCATCACCAATCATATCAGAAAAGATCACCATCATGCATCGTTGAAATGTAGCAGGCGCATTACACAACCCGAATGGCATTCTGCGAAAAGAAAGGTGCTATAATGACACGTGAATGTTGTCTTTGCGTGATCCTCTGGTTGGATTGCAATCTGATTATATCCACAATACCCATCCAAGAAACAGTAGTACTTTTGTCCTGCTAGCTTCTCCACGATCTGATCGATGAACGGAAATGGAAAATGGTCTTTAGAAGTAGTAGTGTTGAGCTTTCGATAATCGATACAGACTTTCCATCCAGTTACGGGCCGTGTGGATACCTTGTCACCATCCTTCGTATCCACAACAGTTATTCCAGACTTCTTCGGCACTGTTTGTGTCGGACTAACCCATTCGCTATCAGAAACTGGCTATATGATTCCAGCGTCTAAGCATTTGAGAACCTCCTTTTTGACAAATTCCTTTAGATTAGGATTCAATCTTCTCTACGTATCCCTGGCTGGTTTAGCGCCGTCTTCTGTGATGATGCTATGCATGCACGTGGTTGAGCTGATTCCCTTTAAGTCCGCGATTGTCCAACCAATGGCATCCTTGTGTTTGGACAATACTTTGAGTAATTATTTTTCTTGTTCTCTTGTCAAGTCTGCTGCTAAAATCACGGGCAAAGTATCCTTGTCCCTTAAAAAGGCATACTTCAGGTGTCCTGGTAGCGGCTTCAACTCCAACTTCGGTGGTTCTTGTAAGGAGGGTTTCAGCGTCCTTGGAATCTCTGTCGGTAACTCCAACTTCGGTGGTTCTTCAGACATTAAACCCTTTTCTCCTTCTACTTCTTCTCGCTGCTCATCATTTTCGACACTTCCTTCTTCCTGAATATCCCTCTCATCTGATGGAAGTACCTCTGGAGTGTACTACTGCACTAACTCATCTATGATGTCTACCTGATAACACTCCTATTCGTCTATTCTACTTCCCTTAGGATCAGCATTGAAAATGTTGATCTTGGCCTGTTGGTGCCCAAAAGATATTCCCATTTCTCTAGTGCAACAAGCGATATTTGCGTTGGCCGTGGCCAAAAACGGTCGTCCTAAGATGATCGTGGGTTGTTCTCTATTGGTCGCCTGACGAGTGTCCAACACTAGGAAATCTGCTGGGTAATAAAATTCTCCCACCTTGATGATGACATCAACTAACATCCCCCTGGGGATCTTTGGGGATTTATCTGCCAATTGTAAAATTACGTCGGTGGATCTCATGTTGCCAAACTCGTGCTTGCCAAATAACTGTCCAGGCAATATGTTCACACTTGCGCCTAAATCTAACAAAGCTCGTTTAATGTGCACATTGCCTAAATCTACCGAGATGAGAGGAACTCCCGGATCCTTCATCTTTGGAGGAAGCGCGTCCATTAAGATAGAACTTACATTTTTAGGTAAGCTATATATCTTAGGCAAATGGGACAAGATATGTTTCTTATGTATGCACATATCCTTAAGAAACTTAGCATACACGAGAACTTCCTTAATGAGTTTTACTAATGGGATGTTAACCTTAATTTGACTAAACAGTTCCCACATATCTTCTGCCTGCGGTCCCTTCTTCCCATATGGTCTTTTCTCGGGCTTTTCCAAAGCTGTAGGAAAAGGAACTGTCCCACTTTATTCTCCTTTCTCCCATGTACTCGTTTGCTTCTTCTTCTTCGCTTGCTCCTCCTTATCCTTCTTTTCTTCTTTCTCCATATCTTCTTTTTCATCAAAAATTATTTCTACATCACTATCTTCGTCCACAAGAGGGGCTATAACCTTATTATCCACTTTCTTCCCGTTCCTAAGTGTGATCACCTCATTTACTTGTACCTTTGACGCCTGCGCCCTTTTCTGAGCTCTATCCTCGTCCATCTTAACAATTAATTTTCCTAACTTCAGGATTGCTTCTGAATTAGACTTCTCCACTTCCTGAAGCTTAACTAACATCCCAAAGATTTCCTGTAAACCAATGTTCATTCCTCCCGCTTGCAATGGAGGTTGCACCTGTTACTGCCTAATTGGTTTTGCCTTGCTTCCCGTTGTTGATTGTTGCGGAATGGTCTTGGTGCGTTGTGAAATCGACCATACCCATGTACTTGACTAATCTCCTCATGAGTCATTGAGCACTCATTGTGATTATGTCATATACCCCCGCATGTGTTATATATAACTTGCCCATGCAATACATATGCTCCTTTCTCTTGCTGAAACCTCGCGAGCATTTGATTAAACTTCTTACTCACAACACTGAGCTCCTTCTGAATTTCTGTCTTCTACTTGTTTTCCGTTTCAATGTTCGCTACATAGACTGTATTATCTTTCATGGTTCCGCTGACCTTCGATCCTAAGCTTAACTTCTCCAAGAATCTCCAAGCGTCTTCCGGCTCTTGCCACATAAATGTCCCGCTTGACGAGGCATTTATCATTGCTTGGTGTGTTTCGCTGACTCCCTCGAAAAACAACTTCACTAACTGCCATTTGGGAACCTCATGATGCGGGCAGGATCGCAATAACTCCTTCAACCTGTCATACGCTTTGTGGAAAGCCTCTCCAGGCTGCTGCTAAAAGTTCTGAATTTCTCGTCTGACCTCTGTGGTTTTACTAACTGGGTAGAATTCTTGTAAAAATTTTGCCTTGAGTTGATCCCAACTAGTGATACTATTAGATGGAAGAGAAGTGAACCAATATTTTCCCTTATCCTTTAATGTGAAAGGAAATAGTCTTAATCTAAAAGCATCCCTATTGGCATTTCTAGGAGTATTAGCATTCGCGATAGATATGAACTCATACAAATGATTGTATGGGCATCAGTTTTATATCCTCTGAATTGAGTTAATATTCCTATCAGCTGAGGCCTAATTTCTACATGGTATTCTACATCACCAGGAATATAGATGGGCGATGAATCATCATACTCCCGTGGCTAGAAGTGTGATGCAACCGATTTCCCTCTCGGTTGTGCAAAATATAAAGGTTGGGCAGGATTACTGTAACATTGAGGATCATTATATCCCTGCTGACCTTGATGCTGTTGTTCTCTTTTTGGAGGTCCCCGACCTCGGTCCCATGGTTGTTGTGGCGCTGGTGGAACCCATCCTTCATTTTCCTCATCATATCTCTCCTCCGTCTCTGGATAGTAGTACTGTGGCTGAGGAGGTTGTTGGTATTGTGTAGGTTGGAATGTGAGTTGAGGTTTAAATAGAACTAGTTGTGGTTGAGAAAATGGTTGAGTGGTTGGTATCTACTGTCTAGAAACAGGGGTGCCATCACAGGTCGGCTCTCCCCAAGACATTGCAGAGGTAAATGGATTGGTGGATTGTGGTTGTGATACTGGTGGAAATGATGGAATCGATGGCGGACTGCATGATGGTATGGGTGCAGGGGCTGAAACTGCACCACCAGAAGCACTCGTGCTCCCGAATTGAAACTCCGAAACCGAGGGAATAAAAGACATCCCTGTTGCCTCACCTGATGGTTCCTGGGCAACACTTACAGTACTACTACTAACATGACTAAAACTCATGATATTGGAACGCCTACGTGCACGGATTTTGCGCGCAGTTCGCTCAATCTCAGGATCAAATTGCAAAAGGGATAATTGCTCACCCCTGCGGGTACGCATGCACTAATGCAACACGCCCGCAAAAATCAAAAACCAAAACTAACCAAATCAAACTTCAAAGAAAATCAAGAAACAAAAAGTTCCTACTAGTCACCTAAACTAAGCTCACAGCTCCCCGGCAACGGCGCCAAAATTTGACATGCCTAGGTCGTCGTGCGGTCAAAAAAAAGAAAAACCTAACACACACACTAGCACATTGGTAGTCAGGGTCGATCCGCAGGAGCTACGTGGTCAGTCCAGATGACAGATTACCAACTATAGTGTCACGCTATAGTCGGAGGACTTTAGTTTCCAAACCCTTTTCACTAAAATTCAGAATTGCTAAACTAAACAATCCCAAAACAAGCATAGACTAAGCTAAGCTTCAAACCAAACCTAGTTACTTTCTGAAATCAGACGTGCATCTCTAATTCAGAAGTAAACAAAGGCATCCAACAATCCAAAACATAAACCAAAACAAGGCATAAACTACACCAATAACTAAGATCCAACGGGACAGTCACTGGCTAAAGTTCAGACCTAGAAGGCTAACCTAATTGGCTACTGAAATCAGCGAATGAAAACATTCCAACAAGGTCAAAACAATCATCCAAATACAATTCAAACAAAATCCAAGCATTCAAAACCAATAACAAGCATCAAAACACCAAAAAACCAATATTACTTGTAACCAAATGATTATTATAAACTCAAATTGAATTCCAATCATCCAATACAGTAACAAAGACTGAAAAACAGTAACCCTAATGCTCAAGGTCAGTGGTTGTCACTCCCAAAGACCCTAGCCACTAATACTAACTATTAAACTAAAGGAAATTAAACATAAAAACCTGAAATGCCCAAAAACGAATTGCCGAAAACGAGTTCTTGGAGTCAAAGAGCCTCTACGGTTGATTTTTCACCAGGGTTTTGCTCAGGGTTTCGGCTGTAAATGCCTCTACTTGTAACCAAATGATTTTTCACCGCGTATTTAAGTGAAACGCGGCACGCGTACTTATCGTCTCCCGTTTTCTCGGCCTTTGAATTTGGTGCATCGCCTCGAAGCCGCGTCGCGCGTACTTCATTCCGCGGCACGCGTACGTGTTTTCCTGATTTTATCTTCTTCTCCAAACTTTTTCCAATTTACACGCTTTTGGTCCCTGTTTTCATTATTTTCTTCCAAACAAGTGCTGGCACGAAAAGTGAGAATACCATGAGATATATAATATAATTTCACTAAGAATAGGCTCAACAACGACTAAAATATGTAATATCACTAGGCGTTGTCAGATTGCTTCATTTAAATTTAATTTAGGGATACGGACCCCATATTTGTTAACAACAAATTTTATCCTCTTGGCTGGTGCATTCCTTAAGGTGTTGCGGTATAAAGAAGTGAAGGTTTGAGGAGACCCAAATCTAAGGTCTCATCAGTTTTCGAGGTGTAAAAGAAAAATTGGTTTGGTTTATACCCCAAAACTTGTGGAAATAGATACCAAAAACATCTATAAAAGATTTCATTCCATAGACATAAACATAGTTAATTAACATGAAGAATATTTTGGGCTTCACAATACTTGTATGAAAATAGATACCACAAACAATAATCACACAATTCTACTTGTCGATGTTGGGTCTATATCAGCGAGAATCTCAGTGGTGAACAGACCCAACCTTTGCCTGGTGACAGTGTAATGTCCACTGAGCAGGTTGTTCCCTTCTCGGTCCCCATCCTTCCTTTTCCTATCACACATTTGCATAAGGACCTTCGAACTGTTTAGCGGAAAAAAACCGCAAAAGATGAGGACAATGCTTATTAATAAAATTTAAGCAGAAACTTACCACATTTTCAGAGAAATTAAGCTTTGCAAAGACGAAGAGGCGACTAGTCCAACAATATCCAGTATTAGATCTTCGGCATGAATGACTTTGAGGCTGAAAAACATGACATTGTAGAAGCCGCATTCTTTAGAAAGATCCAAATTTGAACTTGAATCTCTAATCCTCCATTGATTGTTGATTCCTGCCATGATATTTAAGTGGAAGATTATGTGGGTGGTTTTTTATCAGAAATGGAGATGTAGAAGAAATGTTTTGTAGGTAATTAAATAACAGTAAACTGAAAGTCAATATGAAAAGACTGATGTAATGATAATTAATACATTCTGCAAGCATTTGACGGCTGCGAATCGTTATTTTCGACATGTTGGTTTATAAAGATCGATCAAACAAGAATAAAAGAAAGAACAAGACAATAGTTTCAACACAGAAAACCTTTGATCTCACACAGAGACCCTTTTGATTAACATCAAGTAAGTATTACATAAACCCTAGCAACATATATATACAGCGGCTATGCTATGTATATTTGGAGTATCCCTACAATTCAGGGAACTCCCAACTATAAACTAGATAAGTATAGAAACTAGATAATCTACAAAAATACGAAAAGTATTACAATGATCTTAAACGAGAATGATCCTTCTTTGACAATCATCAGATTCAAAAGGTGTTGTTACTTGATCAGCTGATGCTGATGATCAGCTGATGCTGATGATCAGCTGATGCTGATACTTAACAGCCCAACAATCTCCCCCAATCTGATGATGTCAAAACCTTTTCAACTGAGAGAGGATTGGCCAAGAGATGCAACATACTCAGCCCCAGAGAGAATCTCAGGCTTGATCCATGAATACTCAGGAGCATGAAGCTAGGGCTCTCTTCTTCCCAGTTCATGAGAAATCAGCATATGAAAACCCTCAGCTTGCTGGGCCTTGAAGCATTCAAGTCAAAGATGAAAAAGATGTTCAGTAGAGGCATTCTTCAGATCAGCAGTGCGCATGAAGCACATCTTTCCATTTTCATCTTCATATGTCATTCCATGAAATGGAGTCCTGACCAGAGTGTAGGCTTCAGTCGGAGCACTAGGAGGAGGAATGTGGTTGAAGTCCTTAGTTCAGAGCCAGATGATGAACCTCCTTAGACTTCCTTCTTCTTTTCTTAGGACCAGACGTGCTAGGCTTAACAGAGCGATCAGAAGCAGGAATGAGGTTCAGATCATAAACTTTATCGATCCAGATTTTAAGAGCACCATAAATCACTTTAGCGTACAGCCCCTTATGTCTTCTAGTAGCAGAAAGCATTTCCTCCCATTCAGTACATCCAAAACTTCCTACTTCATGAATAAAGACTTGTTCAGGAACAAGTTCTTCTTTGTCTTTCGTCTGAAGATGAAGTTTCGGGATTAGTTCCCCTTTGTTCTTGGAGTAACCTACTTTGACAGTAGGTAGCATAGAGCGTCTCCTTGAAAACACATCTTTAAATCTTGCCAAATCAATTTTTCTATTGGCGCTTTCAGCTCTACTTGTAATTCTCCTTTGTTCCATAGTCATGGAATCAAAATGACACAGGAGATCTTTCTGTTGACTTATCCCTCCTTCCTCTTGAACCACTTGCTTAGCCACCTTGGCATCCTTTGAACATATGATCCGGTTTGTCATGACTAGATTATGTTCAGCAGCTATTTCTTCAACTTCTGAAGGGGACATGCACCACTCGTTAGCCAACTTGAGAACTTGAGAGGACGTTTTCTGACGTTTTGATGTTTCAGGAACTGAGGAGGACTCAGTTTTGCGTTTTGTTTTGAACACCAAGGGGATATCATCATCAGACACGTCAGGTGAAAGGTGATCAGCACTTGGGATAGAAGAACCTCCGGGGGCAGCGGTGCTTGAGCTTTCAACAGGAAAGGGTTGACCTGGATATAGTACTGCAATAGGAGCAGCATGATAAGGCATATCGAAGAGGCCTTCTTCATCATCAATGTTAGAGGCAAAAGCTACCTCTGGCTCTCCCTCAGAATTTGCTTTTTCCTCATTCTCAGAGTTTTCATTAGACTCTTGCTCCCCCTCAGCAGGAGCAGTGATTTGAAGCACGGACGACCCTTCTTGAGTTAAAGGATTTTCTGCCTGCTCCCCCTCAACGTGATCTTCCTCCCCCTCAAAGTGAGCCATATCAACGTCTCTAATGACATCCCCCTCAATGTGAGCTTCCTCCCCCTCAACGTGAGCCATATCAACGTCTCTAATGACATCCCCTTCTGGAAGAGGATCTTGAGTGCCAGACGGATTGCCAGACAAATTCTCCCCCTTTTGGCATCATCAGAAGAAGAAGGAGGAGGTTGAGCAGAGGGTGTATTCGTTGGTGGTGCAGTGGATGGTGGTGGTTGAGGTGCAGTGGATGGTGGCGGTTGAGGTGTAGTGGATGGTGGTGGCATGTAGAGATGATCAGTGCCATCAGGACCTGGAGGAGGGGAAAGAGGAAAATCATCTTCAGTGGGATCTTCAGGCATGATTTTGACAAAGAGACTAGTAGAACAACTCTTTTAGGTAGGAAACGTCAGTTTCAAGTTGTTGGAGTCTAGAGGATTGAGTTTGAGACAACTCAATCAGGGTCTGAATAGAGGCTTGAATGTTATCTTGCTGAGAAGAGCTGGATGAGGGTGTAGGAGCAGATGATGGTGCAAGACCAGAAGATGGTACATGACCAGATGATGGTGCAGGACCAGAAGATGGTGCAGGATCAGTTGATGGTTCAATGTCAGGAGAGGAGAAGTAAATGTGTTGGGATACGGGTAGAATAGTAACTGCTGGAGGTGGTTCTTGGGTTTCAGGCTGAACAATTTGTTCTGGTTCAGGTTCAGGAGAGGCAAAGCGAACATGCCCAGAACCTCGTACAGGAGAGGGAAAAACTTGAAGATCAGGCTGAGGGCTATAGGGGACGGTCTCGCAAACCACCACATCATCATTTCCAGGATCTGATAAATCAGAGGAAGAGTCAGAATATACCTCAGCTGAAGATGAAGTGTTGCTGGATGACTTTGATGGAGACACTTCTTGGTTGGATGAACTTTGTTTGCAGAAAACCTAACACTTTGAGAGCCTGAGGAAGACGTACTACTGACAGATGTTGAGGATTCAGATGAAGTTGACTCTTCAGGATTTGCCAGAACCACTGGTTGAAGAACTGAATGAGTGGATCTGTGAAGACATTCACCCTTATAAGGTGAGGCTAGCATTGAGGCATCGTCAGTAGATGGAGCAGATGTTCCAAAAATCTTAGGGGATAGAGTTGGAAACAAGCAGGAAACATCAGCTGCTGAAGTATATTCCATAGACTCAATGCTTGGAGCCAAGGCCAGGAATCTTGGAAAGGCAGCATAACTTGTATGAGTCTTGCATGATACAAAAGAAATCAGTTGGTCGAAGATGAGGCAAGCATAGTCAAAATTTTTATTGAGAGCCATCCCGTATAGAAGACGAAGTTCGTACGTATTCATTTGATCCAGACTACTTTGCTTGTACCCGAGACATTTTCCAATAACCCCGGTTAAGAATTTCCATCCAGCTGAAAAACATTGACGAATAACCGTTTTTTCTGCATCCCGTTTACCAGCGAGAGTGGGATCATAGCCCAAAAGATGTACAACCGTTTTGGAGGTTTCTTCTATAGGAAGATCAGAGAAAGGAGCAGAAAAGGGTAGACGATGGCAGCGTCTGAAGGTGTCGATTGAGAGAGAAACTTGAGCTTGACCATTACTGATGGGGCCGACAATGGAGTTTGATTTAGAGTGGAAGTTGCAGGTGAACCAAAATTCAGCCACCAAGGAGGGTTTGAAAACATCTGGCATACCCGATATTGCGAAATTGAGAGGATGCCCTTTCAAGAAATCGACGAACTGCTCGAAACCCTGATCCTTGAGCTTTGGTGGAATAACGAAGGTGTCTGCCACATTCGTTGAGAGAATAAGAACATTTGAGGCGGGAGATGCAGCAGCTTTGGAGAGACCAGGGGAAGGCACAAACTCGAACAGTCGAGACATTTTGAGAAAGATGCAGAGAGGATAGTTAGGGTTTATGGAGAGGAAGATGTTTGCGTGGGAGAAAGGGTTTAGGAAATTTGAAAATATATGTATCTGTGAGAGGGTTATTTTGAGGAATGGCAATTTGGAAGGCGAAAGATCGGGAAGAGATCTTATGATGATTATGGAGCCGAAATGTCAGGGACAGGTGGCAATCATCAATGGTCAAGATTTGTGGCTGAGATACGAGAGATAAAGGCGAAAGTGTGAACGGTTAATCTTAGCGACAAATGACCAAACAATCCCTTGGCTAAGAGGACCAGCCAGTACTACATGTGTTGAGGACTTTGCATCAGCACATGGAGGGATCAAATGCCTTGCAGGGCGAGCATGCAGCAGCAGCATCTAGGGACAGGGTCTGGTAGAGAAAACATCAACAGAAAGAAACCCTTCGTCTTTTCAGGACCAGACAATATAGTCATCAGTTGATACATTGATCAACTGATGAGGCGGGTCAGTGCTTAATGTCTCAGCAGGACATAAGACTTGGACATGCGGCAGCATGTTTCCAGGGATAAGGTCTGGATGAAACCAATAAGAAAGATATCACTCATGCCCAAAAAAAAAAATTACCAGAGGGACAGGGCAATCTCTCATCAGTGGATAGACTGTGCTAGAACACTGATGAGAGTGAGTGGCTCTATAACATCTCAGGGCCAGTCTTGCCACTGAGAAACGAGACTTGAGACACATACAGCAGCATGCTTTTAGGGACATAGGTGTCAGAGTTGCAGACTAGATCAATGATCACCGTCAAATCGAGGATCTCTGACAAGATCATCTTGAGAAGATCAAAAGGTGATTTGTCACATCAAGTATTTATTCCAGGAGAAATGAATCGCCCAAAAACGGAAGTCTCGAAATCACTACAAGAGTCTATAAAAGGAAACAAGAAACAGAGAATTAAAACACACAAATACAATATACAAAAAATACACTTGAGTACTAAAGATGGCGGAGAGTCCATTCAAACGTTGGGACAAGGTGGAGGTGAAGATGTTGGAGGAAGGGGAGTTTCAAGGTGGAACTTATGGAGGAATAATTGAGGGCATCTGGCTACACAGGTATGAGAATCAGTGAAGCCAACTAGATCAAAGGAAGACTCACATGGGTACCAGAGACCCAAGGATGGTGTGTGCTTGAGATAGCGAAAGATTCTCTTGACAGCATTGAGATTAGATTCTTTAGGCTTAGCTTGAAAGCAAGCACACATGCTGGTGGCAAAAACAATGTCAGGGCGACTAGCAGTTAGATACAGAAGAGATCCAATCATGCCTCTGCAGGATGAAGCATTTACATCAACACCAGTGGGATCTGCAGATAGAGATACTAAAGTACTCATAGGAGTCTTTGCAGGTTTGCATTCAGAAAAAGAGAATTTCTTTAACATATCTTGGAGATATTTGCTCTGACTAATGAATATTCCATGAGAAGACTGCTTGACTTGAAGACCAAGGAAGAAGGATAGTTCACCCATCATGCTCATTTCAAACTTTGATGACATAACAGAAGCAAATTCTTCACTCAGTTTATCATTGGTTGAAGCAAAGATAATGTCATCGACATAGACTGAGCAAGAATAATGTCATCACCTGATCTTTTTATGAACAAAGTATTGTCGATAGCCCCTCTGTGATATCCTTTTTCAAGTAGATATGATGCCAGAGTGTCATACCAGGCCCTGGGAGCTTGTTTGAGTCCATAAACAGCTTTGTCTAAACGGTACACATGATCTGGAAAGGAATCATTGTAGAAGCCAGGAGGTTGTTTCATATACACTTCTTGAGGAAGATCACCATGTAAGAAGGCAGTTTTTACATCCATTTGAAACACTTTGAACTTCATAAAGGAAGCAAAAGCAAGAAAGAGTCTGATGGCTTCCAGACGTGCAACGGGAGCAAAGGTTTCATCATAGTCCAATCCTTCCATCTGAGTGAATCGTTGAGCAACAAGGCGAGCCTTGTTTTTTATGACAATACCATCTTCACCCATCTTGTTTCTGAAAACCCAACGAGTACCAATAATGGTCTTTCCCTAAGGGCGAGGAACCAGAGTCCAAACTTTGTGTCTTTCAAATTCTTGCAGTTCATCCTGCATAGCTTTAATCCAATCAGCATCAAGAAGAGCATCATCCACCTTCTTTGGTTCAACTAGAGAGACAAAATTCACATAGAGACAGAAGTTACTGGAGACTTGTCTTCTAGTGCGAACACCAGTTGCAACATCTCCAATGACCTGGGAGATGGGATGATCTTTAACAGTTGGAATACGTGGTGAATGAGAAGGATCTCTGCTTTCAGCTTTTAATGGTGGAACAGAGTCATCAGATGTAGAGGATTCAGGAGAGATCACATCAGGGGAGAGAGACTCATGGGAGTCATGTCAGTGGAGGAGGGTGATGAAGGATCAGCAGAAGAAGATAGTACAGCAGGAACAGGACACGAATCAGGTGGAGCTGATGAAATGGGACTAAGAAGTTCTTCAAGGACTGAGTGCTCGTGATCTACATGCTGATGGGAAAATGATGATTCATCAAAACGAACGTGAATAGATTCAATCACTTTTCTTTTGTTTACATTGAAGACCCTGAAGGCTTTAGAAATAGCTGAGTAGCCCAAGAAAATGCCATCATCAGACTTAGCTTCGAACTTTGACTGCTGCTCCCCCTGTTTTAAGATAAAACAAGCACAACCAAAAACTTGAAAATAATAAATGCCAGGGGATCGACCTTTCAGCATTTCATAGGCTGTCTTTCCATGTATTTTAACAATGATAGATCTGTTCTGAGTATAGCAAGCAGTGTTCACAGCTTCAGCCCCGAAGGACAGAGGAAGACCAGCATCAACTGTCATTGTTCTCCCGGCTTCAATTAATGTTCAATTTCTTCGTTCAGCAACACCATTCTATTCAGGAGTTCTCACAACAGAGAAGTTTTGAAGTATTCCCTTTTCTTCACAGAAGTCTTCCAGAGTTTGATTTCGAAACTCAGTGCCATGATCACTTCTCAGCTGCTTTACCTTAAGATTGAAGAGAACTTCTGATTGCTTGATTAGGGAGATGATTTCAGCAGCAGCATCACTTTTATTCCTTAAAAACATGACCCAGGTGTATCGAGTGAATTCATCCATAATTACCAGAGAGTACTTCTTACCAGCAAGAGATGCCACTGGAACAGGTCCAAAGAGATCCATATGTATCAAACTGAGGGGAGAAAAATGGAGGAACATTGTTTTGATTTGAAAGATGCTTTGACCTGTTTACCCTTTTCACATTATGAACATACTTTGTCTTTGATAAAATTCATCTTGGGAAGACCACGAACCAGCTGGTTTTTGGAGATCTTGGAAATATTCTTGAAGTTCAAGTGTGAAAGACGTTTCTGCCAGAGCCAGTTAATGTGAGACTGTGCTCGAGATAAGAAGCACCTCTTCAGAGATTGATCAGCTGAGAACATATCCAGGATGTAGATGTCATCACAACGTTTGGCAGATAGAACCACTTCTTTGGCAGCGTTGATGATATTACCTTCCTTCTTGTTGAAACAGACAGCATAATCAGCATCACACAACTGACTGATGGAGATGAGATTGTGTTTAAGACCTTTGACATAATATACATTAGAAAATTGAACAGATTTACAATGAATGGTGCCATATCCTTTGGTTAGACCATGATTATTATCACCATACGTAACTATTGGGCCATTCTTCTTTTCAAAATCTTCCAACAGGGACTTGTATCCAGTCATATGACGAGAGCATCCATTGTCAAGATACCAAATATTTTCCTGGCCTTGCAGTTGCTAAAACACATGTGAGAACCTCAGTGAACCCATTTGGAAATGGGTTTAAAACAAGATAGAATATTATAACATTCAGATGGAAGACAATTTAAAGAATTTTCCTTTTTGGTCCATTTATCACATCGAGTCATAATATTCATATTCCTGTCAAACCTTGACTCAAGAACGCACTGATCAGTCATATGGGATGAAGCACCACATCTGTAACAGGTTCTGATGGGTTTAGATTTCTTTTCTTTTGAAAATCTGAATTTATTTGTCACTTTTGGAAGGGTAAATTTCTTTTTGGAACCGTCAGAGGCAGCATCAGATATGAGACACTCAGGAGCTTCACAGGCAATGTTTGTGACAGTATGAAGTTCACCATTAGAGATTGGAAATCTAATGAGATTTTCAGTACTAACACCAACATTCTCCTGTTCAGATCCTTTTAAAGAGGGATCAATAGCACTGATTTTGGTTTGAATGTTGATGTCACCTTCTTTGTCAACAAAATAATGTTTCTCAATGAGTTCTGTTTCTTTTTTAAAACCTGTTGGAACAAATTTGTTTTTGAAATCCTTAATCAACTCCTCCTTTGAGGGAAGGTTCAGTTTCAATTTTTTTTAAAATCTTGACAGCAGATTCAAAATCTCCACCAAGAATTTTGGTGGCCTGAAAAGATATTTGATCATTTATTAATTTCGAAACCTTTTTGTGAGAATGGGTCTAGTTCTTGATGATCATTTGAATGTTTTTAGTTATATTCTCAACAGCTTGTTTTTCCTCAAAAATCAGTTTGTTTGACAAAATAAGGTCACGACATTCAATTTTTAATTTAGAATAGTCAAGATCTTTGTTTTTTAATTTATTTTTCAGTTTTTCATTTTCAAGAATCAGGTTCAGTTTCAATTTTTTTAAAAATCTTGACACGAGATTCAAAATCTCCACCAATTCACATCTTGTTTGTGATCCTCAGCATCCCAGTCACAAATGGAAGAGCATAATCTGAGATTAAACATGTCATTGAATAGTTTCAATGAATCTCACAGATCTAGGAGTTTCATAGATGCTGAAATCGATAAGAGTATATCTACCTTAATGACCATTATGTTGTGATTACGACATCCCTCTTCACACCATAGTTGGGGTATTTTGGGTCCTAGCCTTATTAAATAATAATTGGGTAATTATTTAAAAGGATTAAAATTAAACTAATAAATTATGTTTTTATAGATGTCTACAACCAATGTAAACTCTCCTACTCCTCCTCCAACACCCATTCCTGAGAGCTTCAGAAAGTATCTGTTAAATATGGAAAGGCTGACTAGCCTTTACTATGTGGAATGGCTTCGCAAATGGAGACTGGTTCTTGGTTTTGCTGGCAAGCCATATCTGATTGAGTATCCACTCCCCGTTCCACCGAAGCATGGCATCACACAGTAGCTTGTGATGAACATGACTTCTTGATGTATTCAAAGAAGTTTGTAGCCTCATGTTAATTGACCATTGACCCTAAGTTCCGCAGGGATTTCAAATTCCTGGGGCCATATGAGTTAGCACGACCGGTTGAGGAAAGGTTCCGAGAACCGGTTGAAAAGGAATGAACTAGGATCTTCAAGGAGCTGAAGTGTGCAAGCTAGTAGAAGAAGTAGCGTCACTCCGCATGTTCTTATGATTGAGGGACACATAGGTGAACTGTATAAACTTGGTCACCCTATCAATCGGGAGTTGAGCATTAACTCGACTCACTGACTAGCCAGTATGATATGTTCATCCAAATGTACAGGAAAGGGAACCAGGACAAGACTATCATGGAAATGCATTCGATGTTGACTCTGTTTCAAGTCGTTCATAGAGAAACATAGTTCCACTGATTCTGCTACTTCGGGATTGAGTCCGGAAATGAGACACATCTAGAAACGATCCAGAACGTCTGAACCGGTTTTGAGATGTCTCAAAATGGGAATCCACAGGGTGGGATACAGTCACAAAAAGATTGGAAGATGCTCCAAAGCTGAATCATTTGGCAACTCAGATAAATCTAAAACTCAAAACTTCTGATCCTTAATTCCCTAATACAGGATGTGATTGTCACATTTGCTTTGTATACAGGGACTCGGTAGGATGCAGGGCATTGACGCATAGGAGCACATTCGGATTGGATCACAGGCTCGTGCAGTTTTAAAGTTTAGTCAGATATTTTAATCTTGTTGTTAGGTTATTACATGCGTATGACACTGTTATCATATAGTACATTGTTTGAGGATAATTTTGATTTAATAAAATGTTCATTTTCCTTTTCAAAACATAGTTGTTTAAATTATCCTTAAAATGTTGTATGAGTGTGTTAATTGCATGGATGGTAATAACATGAATGTTGGTGCATCCAAAATGTATTGGATTTATATATTGTGTTATTTTTGATTTTTAAAGTAAGCTTTCATAAGAATCGCTTCAACCAAAGGTCCAATAGATAGGACTTTGGAATCATTTGACTTGGAGTCACATGATGAAGTGAATTCTTAATAAAATTAATTGTTGCAATAAATGTATCACCCAAAGATCAAATGGACATGATTTTGGAATCAGTTGACTTAGAGTCAAATGACGAATACATATCTTGAACAAATTAACAAAGTCATAAATTTACATGGAGAGGTAAAAGACGTTAAGATTATGAGCAATGGACAAAAATTGCTCGAATCTACAAATAAAACACAATTAGTTATACTTCATAATATTTACCAATCAGTATAACAAATATGACTTCGCTTATTAGAATAAGTGTTTGATTGAAACCTTGAAATGTTCAAGGACTTCAAAGGAAGTATAAAGACCAACATATTCTGAGTGAAAAACATAAACTGAGAAAAAGTCTCACAGTTCGTCCACCTCTAAGAACATTAATGGTTATAATGTGTCTCAGGGAAGAAGATCGAGCATTGGTCAAATCAGTTCGATCCTCGATGTATTAGATACACTTACAATTAGTTTTCGATAAATTAGATATTCAACTAGTTAGATCGTGAAAGTATACTCCGACCAAATCTTAGACTAAGTAGGTTATGCAGACACCGTCTGAAATGTAAAGCAGGGTTCGTCCCACTTGTACATGGGGGTCCAGGGTCTCGTAGCGTTCGTCTGAACCTCATGACTGGCCTGAACCTGATCAACAGTATCGTTTCATTGGCCATCCCGCAAGTACTTATGAAAGAAGAGCCTTTTTAGAAAGGATTAACATTCTAAGAAAACAGTGGGAGCAAGAGTAATCCTAAAAGAGTTCAAGGATTAGCCAAGTGAAAGAACCTCTAGTCACCACTAGGACTTGACCAGGAATCAGATTCCTGTTAAACCTGACATACTCTTCTCTTTGCAGACCAGTAGTATTAGTCACCGTCATAAGGTGTTACGATATGGGTGACATACCGATTAGTGGTAAAACACTAAAGTTGGCACGAATAAGCAATCCTACTACTTGGAAGCATTGGTGAGCTCGGTTGCTGCCAAAATAAGAGAACCTAAAGGTGAGACTCAATCTATGTGATAATTTGTTTGACGTTACACCTGACCTAAAAACCGGTAGGAGTAATTGAATCATCAAAAGAAGACAACATAGATAGAACTGTACCCGCATTTTAAGCAAGAATGGTTGAGTGAGGCAATATTCAAAGTCATGAGATTGATTTTGAGAGAAACGCTCTCAACAGAACTTAAATAAATCTGAAGGGATATCATCTACTGTAACTGCACTTCGTGAGGCATAGCAAGATTGGATGATCTGAACCGCTTTCCTTAAATGGAAAACACAAAGGTTGTGTGTAGACACAACAGAAAGGGTTTAGAACATGCCTATATATCCAAACAGAAAGGTACATAGCCCCGAGATTCATCTTACAGGGACCTCGCAAGGAAGGACCGGGTTGGATTGGTTAGGATCCAGTTTAAACTCAGAGATTCTTCCAGGTGTGAATACGTTGCTTCATCTGCACCTGCAAACTTGTCAACTTTCAAGTTGATGGATCCCAAGATTCTGGGTCCAGGTTTGGATTCTAGGTCATCATGTAATGTAATCCTTAATGTCGACGATAAAAAATCATCTAGGTGTCTGTAAATTCAATTCAACTCTGGAGTAAATAATTTCATCTTGGTAATGAATGTCGACGGCTGATATGAGTTGAGATGGCCAAGGATGAGATGAACGGTTGAGATGAAGACTGTTCTGTTTATTGATGTCGATGACTAGGGACGGAAAAGAGACTTGGAAAAAAGAGCAGTGACCAGCGGGGAAAGTGGAGATAATTTCATGGAGACGTGGGTCCGTAATTGAAGGCCAAATAGACTTGCAGACATGTGACCAGAGATCCTCATGTGCACAGAGTTGTTGTAAATATTTTGATGTGGTTGTGGTGTATAAGAGAGATGGACCGTCGAGGCGTGATAAGATGTGAGTCTGGATGATGGCGGGATGGATATCGAAAAGAATTGTTGCCATACTGAACGGATGTGGTAGTTTGGACTTTGGAGTTTCGTTTAAGGATGGATAAGAACGGTTGTAAATTAGGGTAAAAATATATGGAAACAAGCGCTAGCGGAAACCCACATAGAATATTATCATTTGATTTTTGACTGAAACAGTATATATGTCGCTGGAAATCTATCCTATATAATAAAAGAAAGTTCAAATGCCACATGTCCTTTTTTTAAAGTCTATAATTGCCACATGGCATCTTTCTAAACCTCCTGTTCTTTCTTTCCCGCTCATTTGTTTTTGGTATCAAATACCCAACGTACCCTTTATTAAAATCTTCATTCGCACATAGTCAGGAAAGGATGTAGTTTGTAACTCCACATACGAGATATCAGGAACCGATTAACCCTAAATGTCGTTATACCACCCTTAATCTCAGTCGTACTAATCTTCTGTGCTGATTCATCTCAGTCTTCTCTAAATGAACGCATGAGGCAACATTAAATCTGCAAGTTTCTATTATTCTCGCTCAACTTTATTCTCCCGCTCAAACTCTTATTCACTTCCCGATTAATGATGATTGCTGATATTTTAGGAATGAAATCAATGCTAATCGGTATATTACTTTTAGTATCCGTTTCCTGAATTTAAGCCGCCTTATTTTGGTTGATTCCTTGATTCCCTGATTCAGTTCGAAATCCCGTTCAATCTCTCCCTCTTTCTCAATCAAGCCCTAATTCAGTTCGATTCTCCCCAAGTGGCGATGGACTTTTGGTAAGACGACCACCACCACGATTCCTCTGTGCCAGCGTCAGTAGCCACCCGGCACCACCACCAACATTGACCAACCGCCGCAAACCACCAGCATCAGGCACTACCGTAGGATCCGCCATCATCACTGTTACGACGAGCAAACACCATGGCACCAGCACTTAGAAACTTGCAGATTTAATTGTCTTCATCAAAAAATTGTCATCGACAGGTAAAACGTTGAAAGAAAAGGTAACATCTAAGTTATTTAATGTAATGGAATTCATAATTTTTTTGCTTCGATGGTTTTCTATATCTGTACTATTGATCCACAGGTGATGTTTACATTAAGAAGCTCTTGGATTCAAGAACTGATGTTAATTTTAAAGATATCGATAGTCATACAGCTTTGCATGTAGAAGCTTGTCAAGGGTTTACTGATGTTGCTCAGAGGCGATGCTGAAATTGACCCCCAAGATAAATGGGTTAGCACGGTATGAATTATGATTCTCTCTTTCACAACCCCTTTTGTTACAATCAGTGTTTTGTGATTCGGAATTTCTAACCAGGACAATGTATCCTTTGTTATATATTCTATCATATAAAGAGACCAGGTCAGGGGCTAAATCCAATTTTCATTTGTTTGTCTAATCTCACATAGTGGCACATAAAGTTCTACAACAAAACCTTCAAGGGTATTGATAGTTTTATTTGAGGTTAAAGTAAGAGCTCATTCCCTTTAATATGATTTGTTGTTTCCTTGGATTCAACTTATACTCTACTTTGGTATTTTTTATCATTAATTTTATGTTTCTATTTCTTCTTTTGATTTCTGATATTTGTTTTCCAATTTCCTTATTTTGTTTTTGTTGCCACGAACTGATTTTAGTAGGTATCAGACTGGAGATGAGTTTCAAAGTAAGCACTTTTGGATCAAACAATATCAGACTGGAGACTGATTTTAGTAGGTATATGTTTCTTTCTAACACTCTTGATGTTCAACACTCTTGATGTTTGTTGATATAAAACTTGAATAAGTTTGATATTAACATTTCTACTAATCAATCTTTCCAAATGTATAATAATTTCGATATCTCCATGTTTTTTGATTGCATTTCTTTAGTTAGTATCATATTTATTCTTATTTTCTGAGAAAATAATGCTTTAAAGTGACACTAATTACATCATTACATGTTCTGTTATAAAAATCAACCTCCCGAGTTAGAAAATTATTAAGAGCAATATGGTTTTAGAACTTGCTTGCTTACAGATTCTTGATGTACAAAAATGTCTGCTTTTATATAACCAAATGTATTTGATGGAAAAGGTCTCTGTTCGTTCTTGCAATTTTCTTATTTTGGAACCTTTCGAAAGGAAGACAATGGTTAGAAGTTAGAACCCATGTTTCTTTTATTTTTTATATGCCACATCTGTTGGTCTGAAGGTGTCAATGCGTTCTTTGCATTAACCATGTGGACTAATCGAGCCAAACGTACCTATTATAGCATTGTACTCTCAAATTTTTTTCTTTTATAACATTCAATATTGTTACAAAAAAAGAAATAAAGTAGGATGTCATAATGAACAAATCGATGAAAGTACATTGCCATGTCTTCTATTTAATCCAAAGATAAAAAAAAGCATATAGCTCGATATAAAAATAAAAAAAATAAGTAAATTCCCTTTTACGCAACAAAAATTCAATTGTCGACCCGTGTTTAACACAGGCTTATAACCTAGTTAGGGTAATATATTTAAGATGTCGGTTTTTCTCCACGTGGCTCATTTGGTAAACAAAAATGAGAAGGTGTGTAATAGCAGCCATAGCGGTATGACAAAGTCTCTCAACTGTGGGTAGAAATTCTACGCAAATCTTAGAATGATTTTTTTAAAATACAGATACGAAGATCAATGAAAATCTAAACACAGATATAAGAGTATTTATAATAAGAGATAATAGGAGTTTTTTATGAGTTAATTCAATTTAAAAGACTTTAAAAAATAAAAAATTATAATGAGAATGTTTTCAATTTAAAGTTTTTATAACTAACTTGTTAATCAACAAGCTCTTGCAATATGTTATTTTAATTATTATATATGTCATATATTTTAAATTAATTTTAATTAGACAATATATACAAACAATAAATATAAAAAATAAATATAAAACATATTGAAAAACTCATAGAAAAACAATTATGCATTTATTTGTAAGTTTTTTCGTAAACTTTCTTAAAACAGTTCTAGTGTGGATGCTTTAACATATGTTTGGGAATTTTGGTCCCTGTGGTTGTCCCGAAATTGCACATTTGGTCATCCTTTTGAAATCTCACGCTGATGGTCCCTGTGGTGTCCAAAATCTTGCACTTTTGGTCCCTTGGTCAGGTAAAATGACTAAAATACCCTTTCTATATTCTTTTTCATTTTCTTTTAATTTATTAATTATTAAGTTAAATAAAAAAATAAACAAAAACTTGGATCGGCGATTGAAGATTGAAGCCGTTCTCCTTGAGTTGCCAAATCACCAACCACCGTCTGAATCCTTCCGGCGATGCTTCTCAAACGATCGTATCTCATTTTCACAAGATCCGGTGATCGGGAAGTCGGAAACGTGTTGAATTATTCATCTAATTCATCGGGGTGAGCGTTATCAGCATAAGAACTTCGATGGAAGCTTTCACAGGTCCGGCGTAGTCTGATTGCTTCAATTCCAATTGTCCCTTCAATTCCGATTATCACAGTTTTCAACTCGATGATGGTGGCAGAGTTCGATTGGAATGAAGTATCACAAAATTTGATTGGAATGAAGCAATTAGGATTGATTACAGGTTCATCAGGATTGATTGCACAAAGATCTGAACACGAAAGCTAAAATCAAGAATGCGAATTGATTACAGGGCGATTTGAATGCGAAATCCCACGAAGAAGATACATATGCTTCTTCTTCAATCACTCGTTTAGCAGACGAAATCATCCTCCAAATTCTAAACAAATTACTCGATCTGAAAATCCTCTGCGTTTGCTATCTCGTTTCCAAGCGTTTCCCCTCGATTGTACTTCAAGTCGACGCCGTTTCCTTCACCGCTCCTTTACTAGACTCTAACGTTCCCGATAACAACGCCGCTTCCGCCTGTCATTTCTTTGTTTTACAACGAGTCCTTACGTTCCGCCATGACGTTTCAGAGCAAGTTCAGTGAAGTGAAGACCTTACGTATCGAGCTTGCGTTTTCCAGTTTCAGAGGTATCGATAATGCTATTTTGTTCAAGTGGAAGGTTAAATTCGCTAAGGTAATCGAATCGTTTATATTCCTCTCGCCGAATTCAACCTGAATTGGGGGTGGTGGTTAAATTCGCTAAGGTAATCTGAATTGTTGTGCGTGCGTATATAATGAAGAAAGAAACCATTTATATGTGTTCGTATATAATGAAGAAACCATATTCTCGATTTGTGCGTGTTTAGCTCTAGAAATGTCGAGCGAAGGAAAAACCCAATTACCGGATAGTGGGGGTAGGGTTTGGGGGGTTGAATTTTTTTTTTTTTTTTAATTACTAAAATAATAATATTTCAAAAGAAAAAAGAAAAAGAAATTAAAAAGGGTATATTGGTCTTTTTACTTGGCCAAGGGACCAAAAGTGTAAGAAAAAGTGCAGTTCAGGGACCATGAGCGTGAAAAACCAAAAGAATGACCAAATGTGCAATATCATGCAAACCACAGGGACCAAAATTGTAATTTACTCTATGTTTGACTAATTAGTAATTGCTAAAATATATGAATAGAATTATATCAATTATCATAAATATATATTCTATATTAATATTTTGTTTAATAATAAAAATATTATTATATTGATGTAAACATAGTGTAAATAATAAATATAAATAGACATATCGATGTGACAAATAAAAAATAGTATTACGTAAGTAAGGTCCGAAAAACCGGTAGAATTTCCCTGCATGAATTGTCATGGTGTTGATCTCTGTTTTGGCTTTAACTTTATAATATATTTTTTTATCATCAAATATAACATATTTATTACTGTAGATAATATTCAATGTGGCATGAATCATGCAGTCAAAATAACTTTTAATACTTCTTTTTCAACTTGGTTAAAATATTCTTATATCCCTTATATTTGTTACTGTAGATAATATTCAATGAGGCATGAATCATGCTGTCGAAATAACTTTTAATACTTCTTTTTCAACTTGGTTAAAATATTCTTATATCCCTTATATTTGTTGGGAGTTTTATGGTAGTGGCTCTTGTTTAACTAATTTTTTTTAGAAATAATTTTTTCTAAAAGAATGACATGACAAATTTATATTATACACCCTTATCTAGGGGTGGAAAATCGTGCTATCTTTACACAAATTACTTTTACTCAACTCGAACAAGACACGACACGGTGTCGTGTTAGTTTTCGTTAACACAAACACGAAAACACAAAAAACACGACCAAAGTTACCAAAAAAAGAATTCCATTATGTCATTTCCATTAATGACAATTTTATATTATACACCCTTATAGCCTTATCCCAAATAAAAGATAACAAAATAGCCCTATCACAGAAGATAAGATATATAAAGGACAGGTGTTCTTTATTTCCTCCACCTTTTTTTTAAAACGGCAATTACATTAAAAAAAAAAACTTTAGCAAGAAGCTAGAAGCAAGAAAAAACAAACAAGTTACATATAAGGGGACTTAAACCAATTAAACCAACAAACAACATTAATAGAGGATCTATAATTGATCAAACTAAAAACATAAAGCTGAATATCACCTGTGACATTGAACTTGGCCCATCTTTTCCTATTGAACACCAAATCATTACGGGCCTTCCAAAATACCCAAATAAGTACATACATTATGGAGTTCATGAGGGTTTTCTCTTTCTTACAAGTAGCTGGCATATTTAAAACAACAAATAAGTCCTCCACACCTTTTGGGATAGCGGACAAGGCCTTACTCCAATTACCAAACCAATCCTAAATTCTTTTCGAGAAATCAAAATTATAAAAAGGTGATCAACCTCTTCCTCAACTGATCTATAGAAAGGATAAGAGATACTTTTTAGAGCCAAACCTCTTAAAATCATATTACTTGCAGTAGGGATCCTATTCATCGTCATTTTCCAAAATGGAACACTACACCTTGCCCAGAACCCAACGTACCCAATTGAAGAGATTAAAATCAAATTACTTGCAGTAGGAATCCTATTATCATTTTCCGAATGAAAAAGCACCCACATGAAGAGATCTGAAGAATTATTATTATTAGCCAACCTTTCTGTCAGCAATGGTCCAAAGGAATTGACAGAAAAAGACCCCAAATGATTCGGCTTCAAGACCCACAAATCCTGATGCTTAGAAAGAGTAACTTAAGCAATCACCTCCTTTAGAATTCCCAATTCCTCAGTTTCTTTACCCCTTCCCAGATCTCTCTTCCAAACACCTTGAAACTCAGCAACATTACCATTTAAAATCCTGTCCGAAACTAGACAAATTTTATCACTTTCAAGACTGTAAAGACAAGGACAAACATATTTAACTTTTTAATTATCAAGCCACTTATCCTTCCAAAAATGTGTACCCTTGCTATTCCCAACTTTCACAAACAAAGATCGTCCCAAGACACATTGCAATCAACTAGATCCTCATGAATGCAAATTATAGAAAGCCACGTACCCGCATACCAAATCTAGTAATCGACTGTCCATCAAAACCTTTGAGATTTTTAAAAGCTTTGATGCATAAGGACTAATGAGATTTTCGTTCCACCTTTAACCTCCATCTCCATTTAGTGCAAAGAACAATGTTCAATGTATTTAGACTTCCAACGATAAGCCCTCATTTGATTTTCTGTTAACACTCCCCATCCAAAGAGACCCAATGAATATTCCAATTATTTTATCCCCTCCCCAAAGAAATCTTCTTTTCATACATTCAAGGAAATTAAACTTTTTTAAGGGTTTCAAAAATAGAAAAATAATAAAAAGGGAGACTCCCTAAAACAGAGTTCAGAAGAGTTAATCTCCCACCAAAGGAGAGATTTCAGGCTTTCTACAAAGAAAGTCTACACTTGAACTTTTTGAAAATCGGACCCCAATTGCTAGAAAGATTCATATTAGCACCAATTAGGAGCCTAAGATAAGTAAAGGGAAAGAAAGTGGGCTCACAATGTAAGATGCTTGCAAGACGACTAACATTTAACTCATAAACTCCAATGCCAAAAACCATGTTTTTGTAAGATTGACCTTTAAGCCGGAAGCAAGATAGAAACATCTAAGAATACGATTCAAATTAATGAAATTTATCTCGGACCACTCTCCCACAAAAATAACACCGTCCGCATAAATTAAATGAGATAATTGAGGGCCATTGTGAGGTAAAGATATACCTTAAAATAAATATTTATCAAAAGCTTCATGGATCGAGACACTCAACCCCTCCATAGCTAAAGCGGATCACTTTCCCTCACTCTTTTTTAGGTCAAATTCTTTTTTAGGAGACTCATTAATTAGGATAAAATTGTAACACCCGTGTCCGGGATAGAATTTTAGCTCAAAAGTAAGAGCGTTATACCATTTGGTGTAACCAGGTAATGATGTTATGGTCATTATAAGCTAAAAAAACATTAGTTATAAAAATCAGCATTGTATGCCGATCTTAGAAAAATTATAATTAATTCTAGACAAATCGGCTGGACCTCAAACTAGTGCACAAAGTTTGCAAATTGAGTCTAGTATAATCTATAAAAATTTAGTAGATCGCGACGCGACGGTGTATGGGATCGCGACGCAATCTCGTCAAAGGGTCAAAATGGAGGTGCGGTCGACCTGAGTGCTTTTTGCTTTAGATCGGGACGCGATCGTAAGCTTGGTAGCGACGCGACGGGGGTCCAGGAGGCCTATAAATACGAGATTTCAGCCTTATTTCGACTCAAAACACACACCAAACACATATACAATGTAGAGGAGTGTTCTGGTAAGAAAAATACGTTAGGGGAGGATGTTGGGAAGTAAGGAGCAAACGGTAGCTGGTAACGGGGTGCTCGGGAACTGTCAGAAGTTCGGAACAGAAGGTACGACAGGACTCCAAGGAAACGCCAATCTCGTGTAGGTAATCACTATCGTATCTTCCTAATAGTTTATAAGTATTAAACTATAATATGTGAATGTTATAATAACAACTCGTAATTCCAAAAATAATACCGAATGGTTTACTTACGAGGATGGTCACTAGGCCGATTACTTGGGATCTGGTTGCTGGATTTTCCGAAAGGCTAAAATGCTGAAAGGATCCTGCCACCCCAACTAATCTTCTACCTGGCTATCCTTTACTTGATAAATCGCGAGGTATCATGTTGGAATTATGGAAGGGTTTAATGATGTAACTATGGTATAGTTAAGGAGTAAAAGAGTGATAAATGGCTTACTGTGTTGACAGTAAAGAGGGAATACGAAGCAGAGATAAACGCTGTAGTCGGTTATAACCAGGTGAGTTTCTCACTACATTGTGTGGAGGTTATATGTGCTTTACTGTAGTGTTGTGTGCTTATAAGATGTTTAAATGTAACACCAAGTTGTGAGTATATTATTGATATATATACTTTCCTGTTATAATTGTATGGGTTGGGTTATGGTGTGTATGGGCTTGACGTACTGAGTAATATAGAGATACGTGCAAAATACACTGAGCAGATACGCATGACTCGATGTACAGGGTATGCGCGGCTCTAAGTGCTGAGCAGGGAAATTAGATTTACTAAGCAGATACGTATAGGAGGTTATAATCCAATATACTGGGTAGAGCAGATTATGTGACGTGTGGTTGTACTTTTCCTGTTAGGGGTAAAGTATATGTAGCTGATATGTTATGTAGTTGTTGGAACTCACTAAGCCGTGTGCTTATCCTTTCCCTTTTAAATTACCATTTCAGGTTGTACAGGTGGAAATGACGGACAGGCATGACGAGTACATACTGATGCTGCTTATTTGGAGATGGTGTGGTGAATTGATGTTTAAAATGATTTTAAACGACTTCAAAATGTTAATTTTTGAATAAATCGTTATTTATTGAAATAGAGATGTTTTCTTAAAAACCGGGTGTTACAAGTTGGTATCAGAGCCAAGGCTTGAGTGAATCAGACTCACTTGATGGGTTTTGATCTCAAGCTTGAGACTTAAAAGTTTTCTTTGAAAATATTTTTATAAGAAATTATAAGTTGTTTTTTTTCGAATAAGGGGTTGAATGAACGTTGTTGCAGAGACACAATGTGTACCGTCAGCCAACGTCAGTGGGGAAAAGGTTTAAGTGCTTAGTCTTTATTGCTGTAATATATGATATATGTGTTCTTAAATGCCTGCTAGAAAACCCCATATTGGTGCACAATTACTTAAGGCCTGTTGTCGTGAATAAATGCTAGAGTTGATAAGATGTTTAAGAAACACCGTTAAAGTGTAGGCAGTAGGGACTAAATAGTCCTAGAATGTTTAAGTTGGCCAGGTTCTTTACCGGGTGATATCCGTAAGATAAATCCTTTTTATTTTGAAAGATTTTCTACGACTATGTTCATAAAACAACCTGGGGACTTCTGGACAAGTTCCGAAACGGACATAGATAGGTGTGGAAGATAGTAGTAGAACTCCTACTATTGAAAGCACAGGATCCGCGTTCGAATCGGGAGTTGGTCATGAGGAATCCAATAAGCTGAGGGCATAGCTAATTTGTGTGTATGCTGATAAACTGTATTTGTATTGTCCATTGATTGGCAATCATTGAGTCTATTGGGAACAAATAGGACGCAGGAGATTGAGAACCTAGTGACGTTTCATTTCTTAATAATTAAAGTAATGAACAGTTGACGTGACTATATTGGATGAGCTGTGCAAAAGTGACACGTTAACTCTCTTCGTTACTAAGAAAAGCACATATAGTGGATGATAAAAAGAAGATGTTGATAGCTAGATTTTGATCGACTATAAATAGACGAGATGTTGTTTAGAGAATAGCATAAGTCGCAAAATTCATTCCTAGTTATGGAGATATATGTGAGGCTTCCAGGTAATCTGCAGTTGCTGGTAAACAAGTTTTATATACGAGGCGTGTCAAATGACTGGAGTATGATGGTACTGAAGGCTGAGGATGTATGTGAGCGTATCAGCAGAAATTGGAATCCAATAAATGGATGGCAAAATTTGGAAGACGACATACGTGAACTGAAGCAGTATATAGATGTGAAAAGTATACGTACTGATATACGTGTACATGGTAGGAATATAAGATTTTATACGTGGTGTCGTATGTTTGCAGAATTAGAATTTTATCCATTCCCGTACAAGAGATGTACGTGTATACGGAATAGACATATAATAACAACTCGTGAGAGTGTAGATGATATAGTGGTGTGGCGTAAGGGTATTCATATCGGTAGTGAATACTATGAACGTGTGTATCAGAGTAAGTTAGATGTGGCATACCAATGCATCATATACCTAAAATCTGTTAGTATATGATGAGTTGAGAAAATATTGCTAACTAACTAAAGATAACTATCTTGTTAGCATGTGTGTATGAGGTGTATATGTTTCATAAGTGAATACCTCTTAAGTAGGTAACCTGTAGGTGAGTACCGTGGATAAACTGTATCGGTAGCTGGTTGAATATTGGATATTAGCTCTGCAGACGAATACGTGGGTATTAAGTGGTGATAGTCCTGGATATGGTGTCATATCGTGGGTGGAGATTTTGTAGTTATATGTGGATGTTGAGCTGATATAAGGATTGTTGGTGTCATGTGGTTGGTTGCAGAGCTGTGCAGTTGTGTGTGTTAGCTGTTAAGCCTTTAGAGCAAAAAGCTGTTTATTCTGTGGGGCCACTTATACTTGTAGTTGGGACCACTTATTAGGTGGGGCTACTAGTATTGTGGTTGAGACCACTTATGTTGTGGGGCTACTTGTACTTGTGGTTGGGACCACTTATTCCGTGGGGCCACTAGTACCTGTAGTTGTGACCATTTATTCTGTGGGATTTCTAGTACTTGTGGTTGTGACCACTTATTTAGCGGGGCCACATTACTAGTATATGTGGTGGGACCACATATGTGTTGTGATAATCGTATGAGCAGTAAATGTGGTGGGACCACATACAAATGTTGTGATGGCTTTATTGGCCGGCAGTTCTAACACACATGCAGTTGGGTGTCTGGGGAATTTTTGTGACTCGATACCGCGAAGGGTCGAGGAAAGGATGAATAGCTGAGCTGTTGAGGTTGTGAAGAGCAGGGATTGTGACATGATGTGGTAAATATGTGATTATGAGTATACAATGCATAACGAGTACCTTGCACCTATGATGTCTGTGTTGTGAATGTATGAGATTACATAACACGTACTTTGTAGTCTCAATAGGTTGGCCTAGTTGACAAGAGGTGGTTAATGTGCCAGTATTGTGGTAATACCCTTTGGGTTTACTAATGCAACCGCACTGCGTTGAAATACGGGGTGGTTGAGTGGAAGAAACAAAAATAGTCGATGTTGGAGATTTCGGGGACGAAATCTTTTTAAGGGGGAGAGAATTCTAACACCCGTGTCCGGGATAGAATTTTAGCTCAAAAGTAAGAGCGTTATACCATTTGGTGTAACCAGGCAATGATGTTATGGTCATTATAAGCTAAAAAAAACATTAGTTATAAAAATCAGCATTGTATGCCGATCTTAGAAAAATCATAATTAATTCTAGAAAAATTGGTTGGACCTCAAACCAGTGCACAAAGTTTGCAAATTGAGTCTAGTATAATCTATAAAAATTTAGTAGATCGCGACGCGACGGTGTATGGGATCGCGACACGATCTCGTCAAAGGGTCAAAATGGAGGTGCGGTCGACCTGAGTGCTTTTTGCTTTAGATCGGGACGCGATCGTAAGCTTGGTCGCGACGCGACGGGGGTCCAGGAGGCCTATAAATACGAGATTTCAGCCTCATTTCGACTCAAAACACACACCAAACACATATACAATGTAGAGGAGTGTTCTGGTAAGAAAAATATGTTAGGGGAGGATGTTGGGAAGTAAGGAGCAAACGGTAGCTGGTAACGGGGTGCTCGGGAACTGTCAGAAGTTCGAAACAGAAGGTACGACAGGACTCCAAGGAAATGCCAATCTCGTGTAGGTAATCACTATCGTATCTTCCTAATAGTTTATAAGTATTAAACTATAATATGTGAATGTTATAATAACAACTCGTAATTCCAAAAATAATACCGAATGATTTACTTACGAGGATGGTGACTAGGCCGATTACTTGGGATCTGGTTGCTGGATTTTCCGAAAGGCTAAAATGCTGAAAGGATCCTGCCACCCCAACTAATCTTCTACCTGGCTATCCTTTACTTGATAAATCACGAGGTATCATGTTGGAATTATGGAAGGGTTTAATGATGTAACTATGGTATAGTTAAGGAGTAAAATAGTGATAAATGGCTTACTGTGTTGACAGTTAAAGAGGGAATATGAAGCAGAGATAAACGTTGTAGTCGGTTATAACCAGGTGAGTTTCTCACTACATTGTGTGGAGGTTATATGTGCTTTACTGTAGTGTTGTGTGCTTATAAGATGTTTAAATGTAATACCAAGTTGTGAGTATATTATTGATATATATACTTTCCTGTTATAATTGTATGGGTTGGGTTATGGTGTGTATGGGCTCGACGTACTGAATAATATAGAGATACGTGCAAAATACACTGAGCAGATACGCATGACTCGATGTACAGGGTATGCGCGGCTCTAAGTGCTGAGCAGGGAAATTAGATTTACTAAGCAGATACGTATAGGAGGTTATAATCCAATATACTGGGTAGAGCAGATTATGTGACGTGTGGTTGTACTTTTCCTATTAGGGGTAAAGTATATGTAGCTGATATGTTATGTAGTTGTTGGAACTCACTAAGCCGTGTGCTTATCCTTTCCCTTTTAAATTACCATTTCAGGTTGTACAGGTGGAAATGACGGACAGGCATGACGAGTACACACTGATGCTGCTTATTTGGAGATGGTGTGGTGAATTGATGTTTAAAATGATTTTAAACGACTTCAAAATGTTAATTTTTGAATAAATCGTTATTTATTGAAATAGAGATGTTTTCTTAAAAACCGGGTGTTACAAAAATCCCTTCCAAAGGAGAGATGCCCATTCATCCAATTTCTCCATTTCCACCCAAAACCCATTTGGTCTATCATATAATCAAATACCTCCAATTAATGGAGTCAAAGCTCTATCAAAGTCCACTTTGAAAATAAGGACTTACTTTTTACTCTTTTTAGCCCATGAGCAAAACTCATTAAGAATGAGTAGACCGTCCAAGATGCTTCTACCTTCTATATAGGTCAATTGTTCTTGACTTATAACGTTTCCCAACACTTTCTTAAGCCTAAGAGTAAGCAACTTGGAACGAATCTTATACATGCACTCAATGAGATTATCGACCTGTAATCCTTTAAGTAGCGTTTGGTACGTGGACATAAGTAGCGTTTGGTACGTGGAGAGGACTGAGCTAAACAAGATGGGACTAGACTAAATTGGGTTGGACGAGACTTAATTATTTATTATTTGTAGCGTTTCGTCACACTAGGACACGACATAAAAATATGTTAAAATTATTAGGATGTCTTGTAACGTCCCAATTTTCATGATAAATTAAAATTTTTAGAAAAATGATTTTAATAATAAAAACATCATTTCATTAAAAACTTTAAAACATAATAGTATTTCAATACCCAAAACATTTAATGTAATCGATATTTAAAACAGTCAACGGAAGTCAAAAACATAAAATTGTCGACATGTAATACCCGACTTATAATAACAAATACACCAAAATTTCTTCATTTCTAAAATGTAATTTATCACATCAAAATATAGTGCATGTGTATTAGTTACGTATAAGAGGTACACAAGTGATATCGGGGAGTACAAAAGCAAGTGGGATCAAAGTTTTCCAAGGTTGTCTTTTACATCCTTTGGTTGTCAAATAATCTTTCTATATTATGTAATTGGATGCTCGTTGTGGTTTTGTTAAAATGACCTTAAAATAATCGTTTGCCGCTTAAAATTGTTTTATGCAAAATGATCGTTTTTATCTTATCAAAATCCATCACGCCCAATCTAAACATTTTTTTTGGGAAACCGTTAAAACTTTGTTTCATGCAAATCTGGGCGCGTGAACCTTATCGATCGAAGGATGCAATAATAACAATATTTCGAGATGTGAACAAGGCGGTGACATAGTTCAACGGGTTGTACAATAACTTGTAAGATCAACGTGCAAGCGGTGAAAGCGACGAAGACTTAATCCAAAAAGCACTTGATGTTTATTGTTTGGAAAAAAAGGAAAAACCGTTTAAATTTATAGGTTTTTAGGAAGTTATACGATCGTATCGAAGATAGAAGGGGGTCCCGGAAGCGATGCATGGATCAAAACGATCCAAAACATCGGAGACCCATTACATGACGTCTTCCGATGCAAATTTTAGTTTTGACCTCAATTAAGAGACAAATGAGTTTGAAAGGCTGATGGGACGTGATCGAGCAAAAGGGAAAGGAAAAGCGACGCCTTCAAGCTCTGTTCATGATGAGCGAATGGATGAAATGAACAAAAAGATTGATAAAATTTATTCGATTATTACATCTCATGTGCAATTACAACAATAACGGACACCGAAGAAGGAGAAAGTCTGCGAGGACAAGCAGCAGGTGATCCACATGTATCTTTTGATGCAACCGATAAGTCATCTCTCCGGACATAAGTTATCTATCCGGACAGGCTCTCTAGATGACATTGAAGCTCAAAGAAAATATTAACAAAAATATGAATATTACTGTTTTAATGTTTTTAAATTTAGTTTTAAGTTACTTTTTATGTTTAGTTTCTTTTTTATTTTATTTTTAAGTTGTTTGTATGTTTTTTAATTTTAAAAATATTAGTTTTAATGAAAATTTAAATTTAAAATAATTTTTTTTTTGTTTTTGAAATGTATTATTTTTTTAATTTAAAAAATAGGAGAAATGAGAGGTAATGAGTAATGACCATTCGAGAGATAAAGAAAAAAGTTAGAGGAGCTGACTAAATACTATGGTAAAATAAGGAAAAAAAAGACCGCACCCATAGCCTCATAATCACCTCTAGACAACATTAAAGTCATATACAAAAGTATATCATTCATCGACATTTATCAAAATAAAATCCAAAACTCAAATAGAGGTTTTGATAATTTTTATTTTTGGGCCCGAATATAACCCCGTAAGACTCCATTCATTGACATGAAGGTCGTACAAAAACTAATTATATAATTTCAAAACCGAACTAAACATCACAGACATAGGTGTAATAGATGCGATATGTTACTGAATCTATACATTCTTAAAATTCAACATTTTTCGTGATAACAATGGAGCGTCGCAAAAAACAGCAATAATAAAAGTAAAATAAATACTCGACAGCTTTAGCGATAGTTTTATTGTGTAACTATACACTAAACAGCACTATTTTAGTTTTAATATAACCGATAAGCTTTAGAGAAAAATTTATATTTATGACTTTATGTTGCTTACGTATGATTGTGTCAATTAAAAATGCTTTATATGACTATTTTTATCAATGTCAAATATGAACACATTGACACTATAAAATTGATATTTGTTTATTTAATATTACGTCATTAAAACAAGTTTAACATAAAAAATAAACACATTATATATAATTTCTTGAATTTTATTGCTTCAAAACCATCCAAAAGACTACATTAATCATCATGTGTATACATCATGGACGTGATTTTCCAACAAGCGTGGACAAACCTTACCTCATAATATTCACAAAAACGATAACTTATCGTGCAATAAACAATTTGTTGTTCTGTAAGAAACTTGAACAAGTAGCTCTTATACAATTGTTGGATTATGAGAACTCATAAAACCACATAAAGGCAACCCTAGCAAAGCAAACAAGAGTATCAATCAGATAACGATCACATGTTCATCAAATTTCTTGTATCAAACTAACCTACAAGTATAATATACGAGAATACCTTTCTTGACGAATCTTGTAAGTATCTTGGACTACTCGAGAGCTTAACTAGAACACCTCTAAAAAAGTCGCACCAAAAGTGTATATCAAAGAAATACATGACGAATGCTCATTTTCTTGAGGCTGAAGCAACTTTAAACCAAGAAGGTCTTCTCGGTTCCTTGTAGCTAAAGGTACTCCAACCGAAAGCTTCAACTCTCGATTATGTCTAAACCCGAGAGAGAGAGAGAGAGAGAGAGAGAGAGAGAGAGAGAGAGAGAGAGAGAGAGAGAGAGAGAGAGAAAGAGAGAAAGAGAGAGACAGAGAGAGAGAGAGAGAGAGTGTGTGTGTGTGTGTGTGTGCGAGAGAGACTATAAAAGAGAGAGCGACCAAGGGGGAACTATAGCTAGAGGGAGAAAGCTGAGGGACAGAGAACTCAGCGGGAGAGAGTGTATGTGTGTATGTGTGTGTGTGGCCAATATGGAGTGAGCTGAGGGGAGAAGCGGGAGGGGGTGGGGCAGTTTCTTAAGGTTTCAAGTTGTGTCACAAAATTCGTGACCTCTTTTTATAGTGTAGGAGTCGTTATTTGTTTGGGTGTCCTTATCAATGACAGACTCCTTATCTCTTTTACTTGAATTACAAGATAATATAAGATAATCATCTTCTCTTATCTAATTCAATCTTATTACTTTTCAACCCCTCAATTTTGTTAGTCTCTAATTAATCCTTAAATGAATAATTTACAAACTAGTCTCTTATAATTCATTATTGGCATTTTATGCATGAATCGTATGTTGTGTGCAACTCAAAATGATCATGCTAAATTTAGAAATGTTACAAAATTGTTGTAACAAAATTGTTGTTACAAAATGTTACAAAATTGTTGGAAGCACGGTTCCCCTTATTTGCACTATATGCTCACCTTGCCATCTGGTTTAGGTAAAATAGGCAATGGTCAAATAGAATTTTCTACTTAACCCTTCCAAAAATAGTATCTAAATGGGCACAATCGTCAAATGTACACCATGTCTTTTTACCATTTTTGTTTTCAAGTTTGTATAAGTAAATATACTTTCTAGTAAATAAATTAACCAATAACTTTCTCGACATTAACTAATAACTTTTAACAAATATACATAAAACAAAGGGAGAATTTCATCTATATATACTTATAAACTTTCATAATTACACATATAACCTTATAAAACTTCAAATTACATGTGTATCTAAATTAACCGGTAACATTGCGCTATTACCTTTCTTCCAAAATCCCAAACATATGGATAGAAATATGGATGTAGCCGAAATATCTTTTGCACAGTCCATTGATAGCTACTTTCAAGATGTCGATCGATAACAGATTGAACTTACTTGTTTAGATGTAACATCGATCCGAAGCATGTATCAAGTTCACAATCCTACCCTAGATATTGATCGATCGAACACAGTGAGAGTCCCAAGTCGAAACTCCAACATAAAGTCAACCAATATTAATAATAATACAATCAACTTAAAGAATGTTTTTAAACTTTAAAAAGATTAATTATAATTCAATTAATTATTTGAGTATATATGTGAGTTTATAGGTTTTATAAAAATTTGCATGTAAATTTAAATTTTGCAAGGATATAGGTACAATTATAAAAGTTTATAAACATATAGATGAAATTCACTAAAAACGGAACCCACGCCTTTTATAGTTTTGTACAGTATTGTAAAAGTCGGCCTCAATAGTTTTGTACAGTGTTGGACGAGACTATTATTTATTATCTGTAGCGTTTGGTCACACTAAGGCAAAACATAAAAATACGTTAAAATTATTAGGTTGTCTTGTAACGTCCTAATTTTCATGATAACTTAAATTTTTTAGAAAATGATTTTAATAATAAAAACATCATTTCATTAAAACCTTTCAAACATAATTAATATTTCAATAACCAAAACATTAAATGTCATCGATATTCAAAACAGTCGGCGTAAGTCAAAAACATAAAAAGTGTCGACATGTAACACCCGACTTATAATAACAAATACACCCAAAAAATTTCATTTTTAAAATATAACTTATCACATCAAAATATAGTACAGTTGTATTAGTTACGTATACACAAGTGATATCGGGTACTACAAAAACAAGTGAGATCAAAGTTTTCAAAGGTTGTCTTATTTACATCCTATGGTTGTCAAATAATTTTTCTATATTATGTAATTGAATCCTCTTGGTGGTTTTGTTAAACTTATCTTAAAATAATAATAAAATCAACTTGAAGAATGCTTTTAAACTTTAAAAATATTAATTATAATTTAATTAAGTATTTGAGAATATATATATATATATATATATATATATATATATATATATATATATATATATATATATATATATATATATATACATATATATATATATATACATATATATATATATATATATATATATATATATATATATATATATATATATATATATATATATATATATATATATATATATATATATATATATATATATGCTAGTTGTGAGACCCGTGTATTACACGGGATGATACAAAAAAATTATTGATTAAGAATATCTAAACATTAATAATTTTACATAAGAAATTTGTTTGTGTATCGTGACATTTTGCTTTTGATTTTAACTATTACGACTTTGTATGTTGATAAATATAATTGATTATGAGGATGTCACCGGTACTAAAATCAAATTCACTATTATGATTGCAATCGTTTATTATGACGTCAATTGTTTCTCTATAGTCTCTCAAATCATTCTACACATTAAAAAATAATATGATATTAAAAAACAATTAATTTTGAAATTGAATGATAACAATTAATTTGGAAATTGAATGATAATTAAACCAATCATTAAGAAGTTAGAAACGTTTCAAACCAATTAGTTTTTTTTAACAAAATTTAAATTTTAAGAAAATGACATGTGACAAATTCCATGAGGAGATGACATGTGACTTTGAGTTACATATTTATTAGGATAGGATGGGTTTATAGGTTTTATAAAAATATGTATGTAAATTGAAATTTTGCAAGGGTATAGGTATAATTACAAAAGTTTATAAGCATATAGATGAAATTCACTAAAAAACGGAACCCACACCTTTTATAGTTTTGTATAGTGTTGTAAAAGTCGGCCAACTAGGACGAATACTCGGATTCGACCTCTTATAGAAACGAGTTAAGCCAACTTTGTTGGATTAGGTGTCTAAGCCATGACTAATAATTTATATTGACCTAATTGATAGTGACAAAGTCCATTTGGGTTGCCCTCATGGCTAGAGGTTTAGCAGAAAATCCAGGAGAGAGAAATATTGATTTATTATATGATTAATAAATCAATAGAAATAAAATAAATAGTTTATTAATATATTATGAAGATAATATATTAATTAGAAACTATATTAATTAATTAGAAATTAATCTGGAATTAATTTGGTGATTAATTTGATTAATTAAAGGTGCAGGGGCTGAATTGTAATTATTCAATAGTTGAGTAAGTAACAATTATAGTAGTTTAAGTGGCCAACAAAATTATGGAGGGATTATCCATAATTTCGATTATTATATGTTAGGATAAATAGATTTGAATTGATAGATAAAGGTTTATCTTATTTGAATTCAAAAAGGTTTATCTCTAAAGGCTTATCTGGTGGCCACTTGGAAACTATAAATAGAGACCCCTAGGCACCATAAAAGCCACGACTTTTTCCACTCTTCCCTCTCTCTGGAACTTTCGAAAACCCTAGTTTTGGGTGTGACTTCATTTGAGGCAAGGCACTTGCGTTGCTTAGCTTGCAAGAAACAACTAAAATGTTAGTTTTCTGATTTTATTCTTTAGTAATTTTTCTTGTGGCCTTTTAGGAAATATTTATATGTTCAATAGTAGAAAACATAGATCCTCATAGGTTACATGTGAACTTAGGGTTTTAGTTCATGGTATCAGAGCTTTTTGGTTGTTTTCTTGTTGAATTGCTATAATTGTTTTCCTAAAAAAAAAATCAGGGTTTAAAGCTTATAAACCCTAATTTAGCCTAATCAATTTTAGGGTTAGGGTTTTGGAAACCCTAGCCCCTCCCCTCAATGTTTTTCGATTTTCTCCTTAGGGTTTTAGAAGACTTTCTATTTTTGGTAACTTTAATTATTTAAATGGATAACCTTAAACCTATTATTTGTTAATTTCGAAAATTAGGGGGTTTAAGATAGGTTTAAATTAATTTGATTAATTCGTGATACCTATCTAGTTTTAATTAATTTAATTAATTGTTTAATTAAAAGATAATTAATGGTTTAATTTAATTTTAAATTTAATAGTTTTAAATTTCGAAAAATTAAAAGATGAAACTAGGAATATTTTAAAAGTCTAAAATATTTGGATTTAATTAATTTAATTAATTGTTTAATTAAAATATGAATTACATCTTTTTTTAAGGTTTAATTTAATTTTAAATTTAATAGTTTAAATTTCCAATAAATTAAAAGATAAACCAGGAATATTTTAAAAGGTTTAAAATTCATCTTATGTATATATTATAATTAAAAGTTAATTTTATATGTATAAGATTAAATGGTTAGTCAAATCAATAGTAGGCCTCATTCACGAAGCTGGTCTATAAAGAGGGTATAATGAGACTGCCTATAAAATGGCGGTCTAATGGGTGTCCACTCTCACCCACCGCTCTCCTGACCAGTGGAGGGTCGTTAGCCGAACGGGTTTGATACGACCGCCTAATCTCATTAAAAGTATAATGATATTATTCAAAGTACTGGAACATCTTAATAAAACCCAAATCTAGTTACTTTAGGAAAAATGTGAATTGGTGCTAATCCATGAAATTGCACATTGCACTTTATGAAACATTGGTGGAGCGTGTGTGGTTTACCGGCACACCAATAGGGGTTCATAAAGAGTTGCAATGCGTTTCCCGGGTGTTATCATTGTTGATGGAGCGTGTGTGGTTTACCGGCACATGAATTAGAGATGATAATTAACCCGACAGTACCAAGCTAATTTGCATGGTTATTCACATCCAGTTTGTGATCCTCGGCATCCCAGTCACAAAGAGTGGAGCACATCCGAGATTAAACATGCCATTGAAAAGTTTAATGAATCTCAACAGATCTAGGAATTTCATAAGATGAAATTGATAAGTGTTTATCTACCTTGATGACCATTATGTTGTGATTACGGCATCCCTCTTCACACCATAGTTGGGGTATTTTGGATCCTAGCCTTATTAAATAACATATTGGGTAATTATTTAAAAGGATCAATTAAACTAATAAATTTTGTTTCTTTTATAGATGTCAAGTGTCAATTCTCCTCCTTCTCCTCCTTCACCCATTTCTGAAAGCATCAGAATGCACCTGCCATATATGGAAAGGCTGACTGGCCTCAACTATAAGCAATGGCTTCGCAATTGGAGACTGGTTCTCGGTATTGCTGGCAAGCTACATCTCACCGAGTATCCGATCCCGGTCCCACTGGAACAAGTCATCATAAAAGATTCTTATGATAAGCATAACTTCTTAGTTGATGAATCCGAAAAGATTCGTGACCTCATGCTGTTGACCATTGACCCCGAGTTCCGCAAGGATTTTGAATCCTTGGGGCCATATGAGATAATGCAACTAGTTGAGGAAAGGTTCCAAAAACCAGTTGAAGAGGAACGAGCTAGGATCTTCAAAAGACTTGGAGAGTGCAAGCTAAAAGAAGGATGTAGCATCAATTCGCATGTTCTTCAGATTGAAGCGTACATAGGCGAATTGTACAAACTTGGTTATTCCTTAAGTCAGGAGATGAGTGTTAACTTTCTACTCACCTCGTTGACTAGCAAGTACGATCTGTTCATTCAGACATATAGAAAGGAAGACCAGAAAAGGACCCTCATGGAAATGCGTCCACTGTTGACTTTATATGAGTCACTCTTGGACAGGCATAGCTCCAATGGCTTAGCTACTTCTCGATTAATTCTAGTGAAGAGACGTAACAAGAAACGGTCGAGATCGTCTGGACATGTCTCAAACTGGGAATCCACTAAATTGGATACAGTCACGAAAAGATTGGAAGACGCTCCAAATCTTTTGAAAGCTCAGGTATATCTAAAAAACCTCAAAACTCCTGTTCCAAGATTTCTTGATACATAATGTGATAGTCACATTTTGGTTTGTATGCAGGGAATCAATAAGGCACGGGACTCTGGCGCATAGGAGCACATTTGGATTGGATCTCCAGCTCGTGTAGTTTTGAAGTTTAGATAGATATTAAAATATTGTTATTAGCCTTTAGATGCATTTTGACATTGTCTATCATATATTACATTGTTCAAGGATTTTTGTTTTTAATAAAATTGTCAATTTTCTTTTAACACCTATTTTCTGAAATTGTCCTTGAAATGTTATATGAATATGTTGAATGTATGATTAGTAATAACTTGAATGTTGATGCATCCAAAATGTTTGGATTCAAGAATTATGTCATTTATGATTGTTAATACAAATGTTATAAGAATCAATTCAACCAAAGGTCCAGTTGGACAAGACTTTGGAATCATTTGACTTAAAGTCACTTGATGAATTGAGTTCTTAATGTGTCAAGAAATGAATCAACCAAAGGTCTAGTTAGACAGGACTTTGGAATCATCTGACTTAGAGTCAGATGATGATTAAGTTCTTTATAAAGCACATGTGGCAAGAAATGAATCACCTAAAGATCTAGAGGATAGGATTTTGGAATCAGTTGACTTAGAGTTAACTGAAGATTGCAAGTCTTGAACAAAGTTAACAAAGTCATAAGTTTACATAGATATGTAAAAGACATTGAGATTAAGAGCAGCGGACACACCTGTTGCTGTGTATTGCTCGAATCGTGATATAGAACATAATTGTTTGTACTTCACGATATTTATCATACGGTATGACGAATATGACTTCGCTTATCGGGATAAGCGATTGAATTGAAACCTTGAACAGTTCAAGGACTTCAAAGGAAGTACAAGTTCCACAGAACCTGAGCGATAACATAAAAATGTTTCACAGTTCATTCTCTTCCAAGAACATTAATATTTATAGTGTGTCTTAGGGAGGATAATGGAGCATTGGTCGAAACAGTTCGATCCTCGATGTATGAGATACATTAGTTTCCAATAAGTTGAATACTATACCAGTCAGTCCATATAAACCATATTTCAACCACATCCTAGACTAAGTAGGTCTTGCAGACACTGTCTGAAATGTAAAGCTGGGATTATCCCACTTATACATAGGAAGTCCAGGGTCTTGTAGTGTTTATCCGAACCTCATGACTAGCCTGAACATGATCAGCATTGACATTTCATTGGGTATCCTACTGTAACTGTAAAAGAAGAGCTCTTTCAGAAAGAACTCATGGTCTAAGGAAACAGTGGGAGTTGGGACAGTCTTGAATGAGTTTAGGATTAGCCAAATGAAAGAACCTTTAGTCATCACTAGGCTTGGAGCAGAAATCAGATTTCTGTTTTACAACTGACATAATCTCCTATTGACCAGTAGTATTGATCACCATCATAAGTAGTTATGATCGAGGTGACATACCGATTGGTGGTAAGACACTATAGTTGGTGCGGATTTACAATTCGACTACTTGGAAGCATTGGTGAGCCCGGTTGCTGCCAAACAAGAGAACCTTAGGGCGAGACACGGTCTATGTGATTGATTGATTTTTACACCTGGTCTAAAAACCAGTGGTAGTAACTGAATCATCAAAAGAAAGCGACATGGACAGACACATACCTTCAGAACATCTGGTTGAGTGAGACGATACTCAGAGTCAAGTAATTGATTCCGGGAGAAGCAATCTCAATAGAGGATGGAATCCGAAAGGATACTGTATGGCACATTGTAAATCATTAGTGGAGCGCGTGTGGATCACCGGCACACTAATAGGGACTCACAAAGAGTGTCCCAATACAAAGGTATATGGGCCCGGGATTTCCCCACGGGTATCTCGCAAGAAAGGATATTCAGATTCTCAAAAATATGCCAAAGGACTGGATTTTTGAGAAAGGACTGAAAGATTTCCATTAAGATGTCAGAAAGGTTTGAATTCTCAAAATATGCCATAAGTCCTGGATTTTGTGAATAGTCCATAACCGTGTCAAAGCCGGTGGGAGTGTCGCTGTTATCTACTATCTCCATAAGTGGGTTACATAATGTTTCTAGGAAACGTCTCTTTTCATTACAAAGTATAATGACTTGGTGTTAAGAGACGGATCGCTATGAAAGACTTAATAGAGATACATCATACTCAGGTGGTTGTAAACGTCTATGAGATAGATCGAAACTCTGCCAAGATAATCTTGATGAGATTCAAGATGCATAGCCCCAGGAAAGGAGTTTCCTATCATCGCAAAATGTGATGACTTGGCATGAAATAAAGAAGGTGCAACACACTCACGTAATTCACAGACATCTATTGGATAGATGAAATCGTCAGCATAGACCTAGCCATTGTAAGCGTGATCTTGATAAGATTCAAGATGCATGAGTAGAGTCCCCGAAAGAAAATAGTCTTTCGAAATCATGACACAAGGATTATAAATAATCTTTGGATTCCGAAAGGGTTTGGAATAAGATTGGATCGGGTTCCGCAAGTTTCTTGGATCGATCATAATGTCATGAACATATCCTGGTGACTTGATGCTTAGGGCATACTAAGTTGGATTCAGGACATTGTCTGGCTGGGAATACTGGATGGATTATTTGAACTCAAATGAGAATTCATTGGGAAATGATTGGGGTGAAAGTAATAATGTTAATTTGAAAGATTTTCCATAGTGGTAATTATTAACGTTAGGACATGATGTTAAAGGACTTCATGGTTAAAGAATCTCGTTGGTATTCTGATGGAGCACGTGTGGTTCACCGGCACATCATAACACCTCGAAATAGTCTTAGGGTGGTCAAGTAGACTAAAGACCCCAAAACCATAGGAAGTCACAGTACACATTACCATGATAGAGTTAGGAGAGAAATTGACAGAATAACATATTGAGATGTTATCGGATGAGCATCCGATTGGATCATCTGCAATAAAGTGTATAAGTATAAGATATTTTGGATACATAGAAAGAGTGTAAGATTCATAAAGACATAGCTATAAAATTAGAATTGAAAGTTTAAAAGAAATATTGAAACCGATAATAGTTTATGACAATATCCGACTTGGTGATTACCTTGTGGAGACTTGGTAACAAGCAGGAGTAGCTGCCAGTTAGATCTTTATCTTTCGCTTTCGCATGTTTTACGTCCCGAATAATTTAATTATTCAGAAAGGTCCACAATCGTTCATACTTTGGGAAGTAAGTATTGAATCAAGACTGTCATGAATTGGTTTGTAGACTGTCTAAGGAGTTAGACATAGCAATAGGATTGCTACAACATTCATGAGTACTTAGAAATATAGATTTGAGTATTGGATAAACCCACGCTCAATAAATTGCTTCATGGATTATATCACAAGCAATGTTGAGATGATAATATCTTATGATCTTGAAGTAGAGAGATATGAATTATAATTTACAAGGCAGTTGTTCATTGATAATACGAAAACGCATCGGTAACTCGATGTTATAAAACGTGTTGTTGTGAATAATGTGACTGGTAAAAGATATAAGCATATGAGTCGAAGCTTATTCATTCCTTGACCCTGATGGGAAACAGATATCTGTAGGCCTCTCGATGATTTTGAAGTTGACTAAAGTGCTGGCCAGCCTGGACTAAATTGATGTGTTCAATTAAAAGTTCTAAAGTCATAAGCAGAATCGGAAATCGGAAAACAAAGTATCAGACAGAGATTGATCTCAATCCATGTCTCGTGTCTGAAAATATCTTGTTGGACGAAGAATCATATGACCATTTATCTATGGACAGAACTGACTGGGTCAGAGTTCGGCAGCAGTTTCTAGGAAGTTACGGTTTGCTGATCAATTAGAGGATAAATTAGTAATTATAGTCATAGACTTGTCCAAGTGGGAGACTGTTGGATTAGGTGTCTAAGCCATGACTAATAATTTATATTTAGCTAATTGATAGTAGCAAACTCCATTTGGGTT